>PVLD010000577.1:0-244297 GCA_004027595.1 Dinomys branickii | reverse complement strand
GAACTGTTACAACCCCTGCAGAGATCAGAAGGGGAAACTGAAAGAAACTAGAACTAGAGGTTTCATTTGACCCAGATGTTCCCCTTCTAAGTATCTTTGCAAAAGACTTTAAAAGCATCACACCATAGTGACCTGTGCATAGCCATGTTTATAGCAGCACAATTTATAATACCTAAATCTTGGGAACAGGCAATATGCCCATCAAAAGTTGAATGGATAAAGAAAATATAGTATTTATATGCAATGGAGCATTACCCTGCCATAAAGAAAGATAAATTTGAGTGGTGGTACGCACCTATAATCCCAGCACTTGGGAGGCTGAGACAGGAGGATTGCCGCAAATTCAAGTCCAGACTGGGCTACATAGTGAGTTGAAGTCCCATTTGAACTACACAGCAATGCTCTGTCTTGAAACACAAACAAACAAAACAAAACAAAGATACATTTGAATCCTTTTTAGGACAATGGATGCACCTTGAAACCACAATTATAAATGAAATATACAGGACACACAAGTTTCAATATACGTTGCTTCTCTTGTGTGAGAAAGCCAAGGGAAAAATGAGGAGAATCACGTGGGCAGATATTAAGAAGTAGCAGGAACATGTTCAAATGGGAAGGGGAACAAGGGAGCGGGGAGGGGAAAGGGATGGAAGGAAAAAGGAAAAAAGAGAATGGAAGAAAAAAATGGAAACAGAGTTTGTGTAAATGGGGAGAGGAAAAAGGGCTGAGGGCGTGGAGGCCAATGCGAAGAAAGAATTGAGATGTGTTCTGTACAGGTTCAATTTCTTTTGGTGAAAGTGATCGATAAATAATAATGATTAAAAAATTGTTCTGAGAATTTTTGCCTTAAAGTCTACATTGTCTGAATACAGGACAGCTATCGCTGCTTACTTGTGGAATACTGTTTTCCATCCTACGCTTCTTAGCCAGTGGAGATGTTCTTCTCTGATTGTGGCTACTGGGGGTCGCCCATGCCTCACTTATCTGTATGGTGAACTTTTCCCCCATACTTGGAAAGTTTCTGCGGTGATTTTTGTAAATAGATTTTTATGCCATCCATGACTCTTATTTTTCTCTTATTCCAATTATTCTTAGGTTAGTTTTTTGTGCGTTATCTTGCAGCTGTCTGATCCATCTCCCATTATCTCCCAATTAAAGTATCTCTGCTTGTTACAGCCATCTGTACCAGAGCTGTGTCTGGTTCTGACACTCCTCTCACACTTGTCACCTCTACTGACCCTCTTTTCCATAGAATTTTTTATCTTTCGGACTTCTGTTTGGTACCTTCTTTTTTTTTTTTTTTTTTTTTTTAGCGGTACTGGGGATTGAACTCAGGACCCTGCGCTTGCTAGGCAGGCGCTTATTCCACTGAGCTATATCCCCAGCCCCCTGTTTGGTACCTTCTTATGGACTCTAATTCCATGCTAAACTGGTCATTCATATTTTGTATCAGTTGGGTTAGCTCATCTAGCTTTTTATTTGGGTCTTCTTTAAGCTCACTTATCATTTCGTTAAGTCCATTATCTGTTAAACTACACCATATGTGATCTCCTTGACACCTTATTGAGATGATTGGGTTTGTTTGTTTGTTTCTTCTTCTATTACTTCATATAATTCAACCATTTGGTTTTCTTCCCCGTCGATGCCCAGTAGATCAACTTTGGAGCAGTGAGAAATTTTGGGATGCTTTCTCATGTGCATGTGTGTGTGTGTGAGTGTGTGTGTGTGTGTGTGTGTGAGAGAGAGAGAGAGAGAGAGAGAGAGAGAGAGAGAGAGAGAGAGAGAGAGTCGAGGACTGATTAGGGTGGAAAGACTTTTTTGCCTCTATGGAGCTCTTTAGTTGATATCTGCTTCCCAGTGATGTGATCTGACTTTGGTTGCATTTTTATATTTATCTACCACTTGCAACCTACTCAGTTTAAAAGGATCAGACTGGATCACTGCATTCCCCTGGTGCATATCTTGGCTTCTCCCTGCCTTGTGGCCACTACCCAGTCAGTCACAATAGGAAAAACTAGAAGGAATCTTTTGCTGTTTTTTACTTGTTACACTTGCCCAAAGTTTAATAAATAAAAGGTCTCACAAATGCAGCCATTGATGACAGGAATGGTGAAACAAGATAGATGGCAATATGTTATTAATAGAACACGGAGGGCTGGGGATATAGCTCAGTGGAATAAGCGCCTGCCTAGCAAGCGCAGGGTCCTGAGTTCGATCCTCAGTACCGCCAAAAAACCAAAAAAAAAAAAAAAAAAAAAAAAAAAAAAAAAAAAAGAACACGGAGGTAATGGTCATAAGTAAATGAAAGACAAAAGATATATATATATAGATATATACAGATATATAATTTTATACAATAATACAATGTTTTATACTAACAAAACCAAGGTTCTTTTATACCAAGTATATACGCTTAACTTCCAGTGGTGATATTATACATCCAAAATTATATATATAATTTTTAAAAATATGTGTAGGGTGTACTGAGGACTGAACCTAGGAGACCCAGGAGCAATGTAGAACTGAGCTACTACATTCTTAGCCACTTTCATTTTTTATTTTGTGGGTGTTATAGTCAGGGGTTTACAAGGTGAAACAATCCAGGACACATAGTTTATAAGTTTATTTTATAATAGTCACCCGAAGAGTCATGTACAAAGAGAGTGCGAGAAATCTATCCGCACACTAAAGACCAAAGAATCCAGCTGAGGGCCTGAATCCCATGTTAATGTCTTACATGAGTCTAGCTGAGGACTTAGAGCCCATCACAATGCTTGCCATGAGTCCAACTAGAGGCCTAGAGCCTACAACAGTGTCTTATGCAGGCCTATTTCACGGATCTGTGCTGGGAAGGCCCAAAGGTCAGTGGTAGAAGCTAGGAAGTCTGTGCCAGTGGGATGAAGGATCTGTGCCAGCAGGTTGAAGGATCTGCACTGGAGCCAGGAAGTGATGCTCAAAATAAGAACCAGAGCTCCCCCAAAAAGTATCACAGCCATCCTCAGCAACAGTGAGGTCCTGTGCTACTCCAGCGATGAGGACAGCCGAGTTCCCTTCAGGAAAGGCAACATAACAAGCTGCTTGGGGAGACTGAGCAGTGCACCATCTTCCCCTCTGGAACCAGGGAGCAATGCTCAAAGTGAGGACCAGAGCTCCCCCGAAGTGACCAAAGCCGTTCTCAGTGACAGCGAGGTCCCGAGCTCCTTTGCCAACGAGAAGAGCTGAGTTCACCAGGAAAGCCAGCATGACAAGCTCCTCCAGGAAAACCAACAGCTCCCTACAGCTTCTCTTCTTCTTCACCAGTTCTGCCTCTTATGCTGCTGGAAACAACCCTCAGATGGGCCTCCCATACCCAGCACGTGCTGGGTCAGTTCAGCTGGGTATTACAGGTTGACCACCGGTGGTCAATCCACCACAGTGGTTCTATTTTTTATTCTAGGATCTCACTAAGTTTCCAGGGGTGGCCTCAAACTTACAATCTTCCTACCTCAGCCCCCCAAATAGCTGTGATTACAGGCATACACCATCATATCTGGGTTGTCCAATGTATTTTTAAAAATATGTACATTGAGAGAAATTTTGCTTACCCTTGCTTTGGTAAGGGTAATTGTGTTGTAATGTGTTAGCTATCGTATTCATACATTTTAATTCCTTGGTTCCCTTTGATTTTATATGTTCAACTTCATGTCTGTATTTCCTGAGATTTTACAGAATCCAGACATCATATTTAAAATGTATTACATTGTCATATTAATAGTCTTGTAAAGTTCAAATTGTTGTTTGGGGGTATTGTTATTACTGCATTTGTGTTGAACAAACTTCAAACTGTTCATTATTTTTTAAAAGTCCATAGACTCGAAAAGGATAATGATAATCTTAAGTAGACATTCCTTCAACTGAATACTTGAGCCACAAGAGGGAACTGTATGTATGAGCAATAATAGGGTATTCTGAGCTCATCTTTAGGGGATCTGAGCACCCAATCCCCATTTCTCAAGTTTGGAAGATTCCCAGTATGCTTGCCACATTTTAGCCAGTGTCCTCATCAGAGATTTGGCCTATGGAGCTGGGTAACCCCTCACTGCTTTTTAACACTAACAAGGAAACTAACTTTTATCTACTTGATCCCAGAAGGACATAGGCTTGATGAGAAAGTATATACAGGCAGTAGCCAACTTCTTTTTCTAACTCGCACATGGCTGATCTAACAGCTTTCATTTTCCCTGTTGGTCAAGATAAAACCACAGGAGTCTTGCCACCCTTGCCAACTCTTTTTTTTTTTTTTCCTTTTTTCTTTTGGTCTTCATTACATAAGAGTCCTGAGAAAACTTCTGAGAGCAATGGGTTTGCTTGGGCTTTGTTTGGGGAGGTATAAATGAAGGGTAGACGTTGGGCTGCTGTTCTTGACCAGATTCCCGAGAAGAGTCCCCTCTGATGAAAAGCAACAGGCAGTGGCAGCATAAGGCTGGAACATAATCAACTTCAGGCCAGGGAAGAAAGTAAAGAGGCCAAAGTACATTACACCGGACATCCTTGGGAAATGTCTAGGGCAGGGGAAGGCTCTTCCTTTGGTGTGTCCTGTATGAAATGATGTACATGGGTTACTGTCATTAAAATATGATCTTCCTGATAAATGTTAATTCCTTGATTCTTTGCAGCCTTGAACATCTTATCTCCACATCTCAAGGAAACCTGTGAAAATTTCTACATAGCAATCTTGAGAGATGGTGCTGGGGTTTCAACCCTCTGGCTGATGTCAGGTTTAGGCCATCCCACTGAAAACCTGCTCGAATCTCACAAAAAATCTACATACAGGACTTTGGGAACCTTTCTGTACTTGTGTCCTGGGATTTTGTAATTTACAAGTCAGACCTACTTCCCCAGCCAGCTTCG
Organism: Dinomys branickii; assembly: GCA_004027595.1. Classification (NCBI taxonomy): domain Eukaryota; kingdom Metazoa; phylum Chordata; class Mammalia; order Rodentia; family Dinomyidae; genus Dinomys; species Dinomys branickii. The sequence goes on along the minus strand of PVLD010000577.1, from coordinate 239,404 downwards.
CTATACCCTAATCTCCTATGTCACTGCCAGTTTCTTAAGCAGTTCTGGAAGTTTTTCCTGTGAGTGTGTGCAGTTGAATTGTCGTGGCTCCCTCAGTGTCCTCAATCAATTTAAAGCAGTTATCTTTCATGGTCATTTTAACTTTGCAAAAGAGCCAGAAGTCATGTGGTATCAGAGCCAGTAAATAAAACAGATGAAGATACACTGTAGTGTTTTGAATTGTCATAAACATTCTGAATTTATTCAGGAAATTAAGGCAGCCAAGAAAAGACAGTCATGAAAGAGGACTTCCAGAAATGCTATTTTATGGTTAAACAAATTTAATAAATAGAAGGAATACACTTGAAAATAATGATAAATAGTATTCACAGTAAACACATAAGTCAGTCATATAGTTTATTATCAATATTAAATATTATGTACTATACATAGTTATATGAGCTATATTTTTATGTATCATCTGAAAGTACAGTAGATTTGTTTACATCAAAATTACCACAAACACATGAGTAATGCACCATGCTACATGACAGTGATACAGTGTCACTAGAGGGCAGGAATCTTTCTGCTCTGTTATAATTCTGTGAGACCACCATGGATATAGAGTCTACTGTTGACCAAAACACCACTGTGCTCTGCATAATTCTAATAAGATTTCTCCAAAGGTTATTTACAAATTGACAAAAAACCTATGAAAAGATGCTCAGCATCACTAATTTTCAGAAAAATTCAGATTAAAAACAGATTATCACTTGACACCCAGTAGCATGGCTCTTACTTAAAAAACAAACACTGATAGTAACAGTGTTGGTGATTTGAGGCTGGTGATGGTGCAAAAATGGTCCTGAGATCCTGAGTTTGAGTCCTGGTACAAAAAAAAAGAGAAAGAAATAGAATCTTTTGATTATCCTAATTCACCACTTGTGAGATATCAGGAATTTAGCAACTCTGTACATGAAAATTTTGAATATCTTTGCAGAGTAGTATTGGTGAATGTAGAAAACTGGAACTCTCTGCACTGTTGGTGGAATTGTAAAATAGTGTAACCAGTATGCAAAATAGTATGATTCTTGAAAAAAATAAGTAAGTACCATATGATCCAGCAGTCCCACTCCCAGGTGTATATGCAAAGGAAATGAAATCAGAGTCTCAAAAAGATAGCTGCATATCTGTGGTTATAGAAGCATTATTCACAATAGCCAAAAGGAGGAAGCAACTCAAACATCTGTGGATGGATGAACGCATTAAACAAATATGATACAGGCACAGAATATTATTCCATTTTAGGAAGGATATCCTGCTGTTATGGTTGATACATTGTGTCACCTTGAGGAGGCTAGAGGCTTAACTAACTCAGCAGTTCTATGTCCTGGGGTGAAAAGGAGGTGCACTTACCACTCTAGGATATCTTTCATTGTATCAACTTGAGAAGTTTAGAAGACTAACTAAGTGACTCAGCAGGAACCAGAGTCCTCACTTTGTATTCATCTTGAGCCTGGGCAAGAAGAGTCCCTGGAAGTGGTGTAGGTGTGAAGGACCTGCCCCCTCAGGGTGGGTAGGCTGCATGCAATAAAAGGGAAATGAGGAAGGACTGATTGGCAGTTCTTCAGAGGAGCTCCAGTCTTCCCCTTCAGCTTGGTCATTGTCTCCTGGCTTCTAGTGCAGACTGTTCAGCTTCTGCCTGGGAGTCTTCAGCCTTCTGGTGCAGACTTTTTGGCCTTTATCATAGATTCTTCAGCATTCCATCACAGACCCATGGGATGTAGCCAATGGTCTGGTTGAATGGTCAGGAACTTGGAAAGAACAAAACTGGAAAATTGGTGACAGAGATATTTTGGGAAGAGGTATGTGAGCAGACCTCTCTATGTGGGCAGAGAATGTAAAAATATGTTTCCCATATCAACATGCACCAAAAGGTGACATTAGCAGATGAGAACTTTAATAATCAAGTAGATAGGATGCCCTGTTCTATGGATAGTGGCCAACCTCCTTCTACAGCCACCCCAGTCATTGCCCAATGGGCCCATGAACAGAGTGGCCATGGTGGCAGGGATGGAGGTTATTCATGGGTTCAGCAACATGAACTCCCACTTACTAAGGCTGATCTGGCTACAGACACTGCTGAGTGCCCAACATGCCAGTAGCAGAGGCCAACACTGACTTCCCCATATGGCACTATTCCCCAGGATGATGAACCTGTGACACTGGCAGGTTAATTATATTGGACCTCTTCCATCATGGAAGAGACTGCGTTTTGTCCTCACTGGCATAGACACATATTCTGGATATGAATTTGTCTTTACTGCATGTAATGCTTCTGCCAAAACTATCTGTGGACTTACAGAATGCGTTATCCACTGCCATGCAATTCCATATCGCATTACCTCTGACAAAGGAACACACTTTGCAGTCAAAGAAGTAAGGCAGTGAGCTCATGCTCATGGAATTCACAGGTCTTACCATGTTCCTTACCATCTAGAAGCGGCTGGATTGATAGAAAAGTGGAATGGTCTTTTAAAGATACAATTAAGACACCATCTAGGTGGCCACAGCTTACAGGGATGGGGTAAGACACTTCAAAAGACTGTCTATGCTTTGAATCAGTGCCCACTACATGGTACTGTGTCTTCCATAGCCAGGATTCATGGGTGCATGAATCAAGGGGTGGAAGTAGGAATGATACCACTCACTATTACTCCTAGTGAGCCATTAGCAAAGTTATTATTTATATACACGATATGTATATCTCAGTGGTAAAGAGCTTGCCTAGAATATGTGAGGTGAGGCCCTGACTGTGATTCCCAGCACCAAAACAAAACAAAAAATCCACAGACAAAAAATCTTATTGAATTACAAAATGTAATCTAGCCATTGTTTGAATTTAGCTGGGTATTGTGGCACACACCTGTACTTCTAGCTGCATGCGAGGCTGAGACAGAGGATTTTAAATTAAAGTCCAGCCTGGGCAATTTGCTGAGGCCATCTCAAAACAAAAGATCACAATGGGTAGGAATCATGGTAGAGTGCCTGCCCAACAAGTGTGAGGCTCTGGGTACATTTTCCCTGTACTACAAAGGTAAATAAAATTGTAGCCATGCATTAAGGTAGAATAACGCAAGAAATTTCTAGGCAGTTATCTTCCAACTTGAAGATTTATTTAGCAACCTATGGCCAATTTTGTTGCATATGCATTTCCACCTACTCTGCTCACCTCCACATTATTTTCATGCAAAATGGAAGTACAGCATCTTTTCAGCCGAGTTATTCATTACTCACTTTCACAGGGGGTAAATACTTGATACTAGCCTAGAAGCAAATGCATCAGTTATGCATGATACAAATATAATAACGTTACACAATGCAAACATGTAGCAATGAAAAATAATGGGTGAAAAAAAGAGAAAGAAAATGATGTTGAATGTTAAGAGTCATAAACTAAAACAGTCTCACCTTTGGCTCTTAGGGCAGCCCCCTAACCCTAGCAGTGATCTGAACCAAAATTCAGCCATGGTTCTGTCATCAAAAGGCTGTGAATGTGTGTAAAATACACAGGACCTACTTTTAGTATGATGACGTAGGGTCCATTTTCTCCTAATCCTTTCCTCACTAGTTTTGGGATTGTGCCTGAAACTCCACGTTACTACATCACTCCCTCTGATTTGTCAACACTGCAAGGTTCTACTGAAAGTGGAACAAATAGGACATTATCAAACATTAAGAATTTCACTGTTTTAAATAACTTCTTCTCATCACAAAAACAATGTGAACTCATTTTTTGATAATTTGGAAAATAAAGCCCAAAGAGGTACATAGTATTGTAATCCCAGCACTCTGGGAGACTTGGAGGGTGGACTGCAAGTTTGAGTCCAGCTTGGGCAAATCAGTGAAACCCTGTCTCAGAATAATTTTTTGTTTTGTTTGAGACAGAGTCTCATTATGTAGTTCAACTGGGCTTGAACTCATTATGTAGCAGAGGCTGACCTCCAACTTGAAACAATACACCTACATCAGTCTCCAGAGTGCTGGGATGATAGGAATATGCTATCACACCCCATTCAAAAAAATTTTTTGAAGTATATATTAAGCAACCATAGTCAAATGGCTATTTAAAAATTATTTATTTTTAAGGTTGTTTTAAAACAGCAACTTTTGGCTGGGCATGGTGGCGCACACCTGTAATTCCAGCACTATGAAAGTTGAGGCAGGAGCAGGAGAGCAACAGGCTAGCCTGGACTACATAGCAAGTTCAAGGCCAGCCTGAACTACATAGTGAGGCGTTGTCTCAAAACAATGACAATAATAACAAAACAACAACAACAAAACCCCAAATCCCCTCCCCTCCAAAAAACCCAAAAAGATCCCACCAACTTTTAGCGCGTTTTTTTCCATTTTTCCCATAGGCACATAAATTTATTTTTTCATAAATGTGGGATCACTTTTTACATAACATAGAGGGAACATAGTTGTATGTGATTAAATATTGTCCAACGTTTTTGTTTTCCTATTTGGAGATCAAGCTCAGGGCCTCAAGAATGCTAGATAAGTATTCTACGACTGAGTTACAGTCCTAGCCCTTTTTGTTGCGAGACAAGATCTCTATAAATTGCTCATGATCCTCCTGCCTCCGACCAGTGTCATCGCCACTCTCACACCACCCCCCCAATCTCCATGCAGAACAATTATCATAATTCAGTTCAGTCCAGTCTAATCCCACTGGATCTCTGCAAGGACAACCAGTTCTTTGCAGGCTGTATGACTATAGGCACATCCACCATCGCAGCCCTATTTCCTCATTAGGAAATAGCAAAAATAACAGAATAACAATATCTCACCAATATTATCTACCTTGAAGGTTTAGTTTACTGTGGAGTTTAATAAAATCATGCATTTGAAATTATTTTATAAACGTTAAATGCTACGGGGGAAGGTGGCATGGGAATTAGATTCTAAAGATGGCAAATAAGGTCAGAACTGAGTGCAATAAAAATTACTTAGAAGTTCCTTAAATCGCTTGTAAGTTCAGGGAGATATTCACATTGATGAGACACCAGAGAACAAAGGTGGGACAAGCACAAGCTCAGCGAGACTGCTGGTCAACTGCTGCACTCTAACATTTTAATTTCCTCTGCCAAGTGCACAACTGAATCTAAGACGAAAGTATGATATGACTTTGTTATTCTACAATTTTATATTGTCAGGTCAAGAACCTCTCTGGGCTTGTTTGTCTAATGCTGTAGCTCAGCTGGATGAGCAATTCATCTCACAAATATTTTCAAAGTTTACTACGCTTGCCACATTCCAGGCTGCTGTGCTGGGAGCGGAGAGGCAAGCCAAGAATGAGACACAATCTGACCACAGGAAGCTGGAGAGTGGAGGCAGTCCTTTGATCACCTTCTAAGGAATGCAGCAAATGTTTAGAAAAATTATAGAAAGTTACAGATTTTGTTTTGAATACCAGCGACAGATGCTATATCTGATAAGCATTAAGTTACTTTGTCTCCTTGTTTGCTATTAATATTTTAAACTCAATTAGTTGAACAAGTAATTTAATCATATATAAAAATTCGAACTATACAAAAGAGAAAACGAGAAACAATTCTGCTGTTCAAGAGCCTCTTTGTCCACTGTCCACTCCACACTGTATCTTCCCCGCTCCAGACTCTTTTTATTCAGAGGTTATCACTGGGTCAGTCCTTTAAAAGAGGTACTTATTAAGGAGATCTCTGGGGTTTAAAAGTTAAATACCAGACTACAGTATCTGTAATCCAGTCCAATTCTAAAATTAACTCCACATCTTTGGCAGAACATGCTATACTGTCGGTGCCAAAAAGAGACAGCCTCGGCTTTGTCAACGTTATGGTGGGCAGGGATAAATGAACGCAAATTGAACCGAAGGGCACGAGACAGGTCTCATGCACTTTTACAGTACACTGTTTACTGAATAAATAAAGGCCCTGCGGGGAATGTAACCTCCATCAAGGCGCAGTAACTTCACTACCAGCTCGCCTTGCAGACTCTGGCATGTAAAAAGGACGCCCTTCCAAAGACCCTAAGGCTCCACAGTGTAACCGTCGCAGAGATCCCAAAGCTAGAACCAGAGCATCGCGCTTCACGTGACTCACGAGGCCCTCTACCCACAGCCACCTGCGTGGCAGCGCCGGGCCCGCCCGCGCTACAGGCCGGGCCAATCCAGAGGGTAAATCAATTTGGATCGGCCAGGCGTGGGCCTCTGAGCCTCACACGACTGTGCCCCCTCCCTCCTCCAGCCCCTGACAATTCGTTCCAATCACAAGTGGGAGGAGGAGACGAGCGAGAGCAAGCCAAACCGCATGCGTGTCGACGCGCCGCGGCGGCCCGGGGAAGAGTTGGGCGGGGCTTCGGAAAGCGGCTGCGGGGGAGGTCGGCGGACGTCTCCAGAGCGAGCGCGCCGCCCCGCCGATCCACGCGGCGCGGCGTGGTGACGCCCGCGCGGCCCGACGAAGGGGCGGGGCCGGGCCCGGGGCGGGCCTCCGCGCTCCTCCCGCCCTCGCTGGCCGGCTTCCCCCGCCCTTCGCCGCTCTCAGCCCGGTCTACGCCGGCCGCCTTCGTCGCGCAGCATCGCGTCGGCCCGGCCCGGCCCGACCAGCGGGCAGATGCCCCGACTTGCCGCCTTCGCCGCCGCCGCCGACTCTGCCGGTGGCGGTGTGGGAGGCGGGCGACCGGCCCGGGGCCGCTGAGTGTGGCAGACGGGGCCGGGGGCCGCCGGGCGCCCCGGTGTCGGTGGCTCCGTGCGGACCATGTATTTCCTGAGCGGCTGGCCCAAGAGGCTGCTCTGCCCCGCGGGGAGCCCGGCCGAGGCGCCCCTGCACATCCAGTCGGACCCGCAGAGGGCTCTCTTCGCCGTGCTGGCCCCGGCCCGGCTCAGCATCTGGTACAGCCGAGTAAGTAGCGCCGCCGCCGTCCCGACCCGGCCACCCAGAGCCCGGGCTCCCAGCCCCGGCCGCCCGCCTGCTCCCGCCGCCGGGCCGGGGAAGTCGCTCTCGCCGCAGCCCCCGCGCCTGCTGGGGTGGCAGCGACAGCTGCGCTGCGAGCGGACCGCGGGCTCCCTTGCCGAGCCCGGACTTGCCCTCCCGCCTTCCCTTCCTTCTCGGAAGCACATTTATTTAACTTTGCCCGGAAATCTGGCCGCCGTGGTGTCCCCGGCTCCCTTGCTTTCAAGGTGGTTTTGAAGTTGAGGAAAGCCTGTTGGGCTTTACCCAGTGTCAGACTGGACAGGCCTGGGATGGCTTATTTCTGGAAACTTACATCTGGAGTTATTTTTACTGAAGTTCTAGTGCATGAATACGCCCCTGCCTCAGCCCTGACATCCCTTCCCCACTTTGAGGCTGGCCGCTTTCTTCCCTGCTCCTAGACACTTACGGGGATGTAAGGAGGAGCGGAAGTAGAACTCAAATCTGTCTGCGCTGCTCAACTGTTGAAACACCTGGAAATAATAAGACTTGGAGGGAGCACGACGCAGAGTTCTGTTTTTGCTTTAAATCCTGGTTGTCTTTTACCTTCTTGTATCTAGTTATCTAGTACGTAAGCTAAATAACTTGAAAAATAACTGGTAGACGGGATACTCCGAAAATGCTGCTGTAGGTCTGTCTGTAAAACAACTATACAATTTAGAGTACAAAAAATGTTTTTTTTCCTCCAGAGAAGACACTACTAATCGATATCAGCGTGTTCTCCTTCCAAAGTTAATTTGGCCATGGGAAGATAGGTTATGACCTTGCCCTTATTAGATATATAAAATACATGTTTATATTGGCTATAAGCCTCAGATCTCTCAAACTATAATGCTTATACCGCCCTTGATTGCCATTGTACGGAGCCCTGATAAAACTGGTGATAGAATTTAAGTAATTCTTGTACATCTTCTGTTCGACTGTCGGAGTTGAGTAGTAAATCATACTATTTGCCATAAAGTTTTGACCTACTTTTAAAATATGTGCCAGAACAAAACACGCTGTTATGAAATAGTAAATACCAGTAGTGTGATACTCTGACTTGTGCTTAATTGCATTTCCAAATGTGTATATCATTTGGTTCTTAAATAAACATTTACGACGTATATGTCAGTTGAATAATTTTTGTTTATGAAACTATTAACTGTGAAGCATACACAGAAAAAAATAACTAGAACTTGAATTTTAAATTGTTTTCTGAATTTAGTATGCAATTCCATTTGAATATAACAAATTGTAAAGCCTAAAATTTACCATTTCTTACCTCTAAAAAAACAGATCTGACTTAATTTTAGATAAAAGAAAATCTGATAGGAGAAATGAATAGAGCAGAAGCCCATGAACCACCTTATTCTCCTCTTAAAGGAATATAAAAATGTGCCTCAGCTCTCTTCAGGACATTTTCAATATTAATATCTAATTTTGCCTGGTACAATTGCTCACACCTGTAATTCCAGTACTCTAGAGGCTGAGACAGGAGGATTTGAGTTTGAGGTCAGCCTGGGCTACATAGTGAGTTCAAGCTTGGCCAGACTGGAATACACAACAAGATCCTCTCTCAAAAAGAACCTTTAAAAAAAATACTGGTTTTAGAGTTAGATGCAGCATCATCCAAGGCGGGCCTGGGGTTTAAAATTACTCGTACTCCTTACATTTAAACTCCTGCTGTCCTCACAATTCCAATTTTTCATATGTCCAGAGGCCACCACTATTAAGATCTAGTATGCAGAAAATAGATTTCAGAGAATGTATTCATTCAGAGGTGTAGAGTGAAATGAAATGCAGACATAGCTTAGGGAAAGCTACGTGGGTGCTGTAGGTTTACATGGTGGTTAACCTTGTTCTTACTGAACCAGATGCTTCTAAGGTCTGTGATTATATGACTGGGTAATTGGGGCGGAGGGGAGGAGATATGCTAACTTCCCAGCTAGTAGTATTTCCCTCCCGGGACATGTCTTTTCTTACACTATGAAAATTTTTATCTTCTAATTTCTAAACTTCCTGAAACTGTGTAAGTTGAAGTAAATTTAGGTTAACAAACTGTTAGAAGTGCACATGCCATATTTAAATTCAGGAGCTATCAGTTACACTCAAGCTTTGAGTGAATTGGTTTAAAATGTTTGGAGTGAGAACATGAAAGCTTTGATTTTCGAAAGGTAGTTCCAAGTAATTTTATGGAATCAAGTGAATTGTCAAGATCTAAAGGGTTTTACATAGTTGAAGTATTATAGATGCTTGAGGGCATTTTGAAACAGGGACAAACATGCTCAAAGAGTTGAGAGGGCATTACAAGACTGCTTACTCAGAATATTGTTGGGCTCTTAGTATGTTAAGCTCTCTTAGGACAAAGGCATTTTAAAAAACTAGCTTAAAAGAACATGCACTTAATAGTCTAAGATAGTGGTTTAATGGCTCCCCAAAATTGTTAACATGTGATATGGAAAATTTTAAATCTCTAAGAATAACTTTTATGTTCTATGGGTATTGCAGTGAACTTGTATGCACTTCTTACAGCTGCTGTTATACATCCTAATTAGCTGTTTGGAATTCCACTGTTACAGAATCGTATCTCTTAAGGTTTATTCTTTATTCCAAATTTGAGAAGAACGCCATAGTGCAATTTAGACATACTGTTGAACGAAAAAGTTTCTGCAGCTGTTTACTTTGCTTTTTGATGGAGATTTTAAAATGGTGCATGTTATCATTTGATCAGTTTAAGTGAATGTTTTTATTGTTTTGTTTTCAGTGTAATATGTTACCATAAATTTGTTTTCCCTACACTGTATTTCTTAGGAGTTCTAAAGACTACTTAAAAGTCTGCAACAAGGACTGATTGTTTAGGATGTTTATGTTAGGTTGAGGCGGTAGAGGTAGAAATTTATTGATAGAACAATTGATATATTTCTGTCCAGAGTATCATAAAAGGATTCACTTTTGAGGATGAAACTGCTGTGTAAAACAGGGCATACCCTTTATGATTGACGTGGGGTTTTTATTGAGATGAATTGTATTATACACCAGGTGACCTAGGATTGTTCCTTTAATATGCTGCTTAACTGATATGAAGGTCTCCATATCTGAACCTCAAAATGATACTGTAAAATGCTCTCATTCTAAATTAGATACAGTTATACCTCAATTTTCAGATTAACACATTCACCTTAGGGCCATAATTCATGTCTTGTTGCCAGGTGGCTCTGATTTAAATTCAGTAGTTGTCACTGGCTTGAACTAGTGGTACATGCATGTTTGTACCAGGGGCAGTTTGTACTGTTTCTCATGAAGTTTTCACTTACAATAATGCAAAGAAAGACATTGATTTAGCGACTAGGTATCATATTATAGTTGCTTAAGGAAAACGTGAAAATGGTATAAAAATTGTGATGGAGCTCATTTGTAGTGGAAAATTGTAAATGCATATTACATACACTAAGAGTAGGGTACTTTAAGATTTCTGTGTTAAAATTAAGGGAATTAATTATTGATAAGCTGTTCAAGAATATAAATCAATTTTTTAATTTAATAAAAAATGTTCCAGGCATGGTGGCACATGCCTGTAATGTCAGCATTTGGGAGGCTGAGGCAGGAGGTTCATTGCAAGTTTGAGACCAGCCTGTGCTACAAAGTGAGCTCATGGTCAGCCTGAACTGCATAGTGAGAGACCCTGTCTCAAAATGATAAAAAAAAAAAAAGTATTTGTTGAATCTTACAAAAATTTCTAAATTGATAGGAATGGTATTAATATTATAATATTAAATGGTTATATTTGGGGAGTGATTATTCCAACTCAGCAACTAATTAGACTTTTTATTGCTTTTATTAAAAAAAGGACCAATAAAGGTGATTAGATCTGTTTGTACCACTACACAAACCACCCATGGGACAGTCATGCATATACCACAGGTGGTTCAAGCCAGCAGGAATGACTATAACTACTCCTGTTCAACATTGTAGGGAACTTGTCAGTCTCTTGTTGTATCCCAGGGAGGAACTGTGGCGGGTATGAGGAAAATAAAGACAAGGCTCAAGAGCTGGGTCAGGTGGAGGTGGCCTCTTACCTGAGGAGCAAGAGGGGCAAGGTTGCCTAGCAACTAATGTCTAAATTATCCAGGCAGGATGCTTTTCTCAAGATTGAGGTGGCTCCACTGCTTGAGGCACTCTAGCTCTGTCCTGCCCTCATACATATTGCCAGCTTCAGTGGCTCCCAACACAATGTCATTTTGTAAACATTAGGAAAAGCAAACTAGACAAGAAAAATAAAAGGAATAAAGATAGGAAAGAAGTTAAGTTATCATTATTTGAAGATGATGTGCTGCTTACATCAAAGGCCCTCAAAGTGCTACCAAAAGACTCCTAGATTTAATAAGCAAATTCAGTCACATAGTAGGATTCAAAGGCAACACTCAGAAATCAATAGCATTCCTGTACACAAATAACAGATTCACAGAAAGACAAATGAGGAAAACCATATCTTTCACAATAGCAACAAACAAATGAAATACTTAGGAATCAATTTAACAAAGGAAGTAAAAGGTCTTTACATTAAAAAGTGTAGTACTCTGAAAAAGGAGATCAAAGAGGATTATCAGAAAATGGAAAGATATCCTTTGCTCTTGAATAGGAAGAATCAACATAGTGAAAGTGGCCATACTTCCAAAATTATTACACAGATTTATTGCAATCTCAATCACAATCACAATACCAATAACATACATCACAGAACTAGAGAAAATCCTAAAATTCATTTGGAAACAGAAGACACCTAGAATAGCAAAAGCCATTCTGGGCAACAAAGGTAAGGCAGGGGCATCACCATCTCTGACTTGAAATTCTACTCTGGAGCTACTGTGATAGAAATAGCATGGCACTGGCCAAAAAGTAGACCCAAGGATCAGTGGAAGAGATTAGAAGACACAGAAACAACTCCAAACACACTCAGACACCTTAATCTTAGACAAAGTGGCCAAATACTTTTACTGGAAAAATTATAGCTTCTTTAATAAATGATGCTGGAAAAAACTGGCTTTCCACATGTTGAAAACCAAAACTAGGCCCATATCTCTTACCATGCACTAAAGTAAACTTGAATGGATCGAATACATAAATATTAAAACAAATACTAAATCTGCTGGAAGAGAGAATAAGTAGAACTCTTAAAGACATAGGTATAGGCAAAGACTTCATGAACAAAATTCTGATCACCCAGGAAATATCACAAAAAATCAACAGCTGGGATCTCATCATATTAAAATACTTATGCACAGCAGAAGAAATTACCAACAGAGTGAAGAGACAACTCACAGAGTGGAAAAAATTTTTCCCAGCTGTTCTTCAGATAAAAGATTAATACCTAGAATATATAAAGAACGAAAACAACTCAGACTCCCAGATTTAAAGATCTGATCCAAAAGTGGGCATCTGAAATAAACACTTCTCAGATGAAGAAATACAAACATCAAATAAATATATGAATAAATGTTCAACATCATTGGTCATTCGAAAGATGCAAATTAAAACAATGCTGAGATTCCATTTCCCTCCAGAAACAATGGCTAATATCAAGAAATCAACTAATAACAATCCCTTGTGGGGCTGTGGGGAAAAAAGGAACCCTTGTCCACTGTCAGTGGGAACATAGCCTGGTGAAAACCACTATAGAAATCAGTATGGAAATTCCTCAAAAAACTAGGACTAGAGGTTCCATTTAGCCCAGCTATTCCTCTTCTTGATGTCTGCCTGAAGGAATTAAAAGCATCATACCACAGCAATATATGGACACCCATGTTTATATTATAATTTGTAATAGATGAATCTTGGAAACAACCCAAATGTCTAGCAGCCAATGAATGGATAAATAAGAGGTGTTTCTTTTATATGATGGAGTACTAGTCTGCCATAAAGAAGCATAAACTTGATACATTTCTAGGTAAATGGATGCATCTTGAGACCATATTTATAAGTGAAATAAATTGGGCATGTGTAAATACCACATTCTTTCTCTGGTATGAGAAACTGAAAGTGTAAGAACCAAATATATAATAGGTGTTGTGAAATGTGAAGAAAATACTCAAATGGGCAGGGTAACTAGTGAGGGGGTGGAGGAAGGAAAGGGAAACAAACAAAAACAATAAAAGGAGGATAAAATGGAACCAAAGCTTTTGTAAATAAGGAGAGAAAGAGTGGTTGAAGAGGAGGGAAGTGGGAAAAAATGAACAATCAAGATGTAGCATGTGCAGGTGCAAATTCACTGTGATGAATGTGATCATTATGTATATCTAAACTGTACCAGTAAACTTAATTTTAAAAAGTCAGTGAGAATGTGTTGATGATTTCAAATATTTAGTCTCAGAAATGTTTTGAGTACCAATTATGAAAGATAGCATATATAGGCAGTTTCTTAAAGGAATAAAGAGGCATATTGTATGTAGAAAATATTTTGTTCAATGATGTTAGTATGATAAATGCAAGCCTCATGCGTTATACTGTTTGTATGTTGCTAGCAAAAAGTTGGAGTGGGCAAATAATCACAGGGGTTATAGATTATATGTCTTTCAATGACCCTGAGCAGAAAATTATATTCCTGTCCATGTGTGCTAGTAATAGAAAAAACAGTGAGATAGATGTCTGAAGGAACAAGTTTCAGGATTGGGCATATGATTAACTGTGGGATGCAGGAAAGCTATTTTTATCTTCTTTTCCCCAACATTCCTCTTTCTCACCCTTTCAATTCTTACTGCCTCCGAAGAGCTGCTTTATAAATTTACAGTTCTGACAATCTTGTAGGGTTCACTTTTGCTAGAAAATGAAATTCAAACTCCATAATTTGATGACCTCATAGAATGTTCTCTTGCCCCGTCTCTGCCTGTTAGAATATCATCTACGGTTTAGCTTCTCTGGAAGTCCTTTCTCCATGAGTCATCCTTTACTTACTATAACCAGAAGAGTTTGTTGAAGTATTGCCTATTCTGTCCTTGCCTTCACCTTTATTGAGAACTAAGTGACAAATAAAAATTGTACATACTTAAGATGTACAATGAGATATTTTGACGTACATTTGAAGGAATGCCAAAATCAATATAAAATACTCAACTGTCGGGAGCCATGGAAGCTGGAAAGTAAGTATAGGTGCGAGAGGAAGGCAGCCTGAGAACACGGGAGCTCTGAGAACATGGAGCGCCTCTAAAGACGTAAACAAGCCATTGTAACTTGTTAACTGATTGCTGGACAATGAGGCAAAAATTAACCAACCTCTTGAAGGTATACATAAAGTCTCTACTAGTCTTGGGCTGTCCCCCCCTCCACTGAGAGCGAGGCTCTCCACCTGACCCCAGCCTTTTGTCTCGTCTGTTTTTTCCTCATTCTCACTGCTGTTCCTTCCTGGGGTGCAGCAAGAACCCAACAGATCCCTACAATTGGCAACCATGGGGGGACCCTGGTAGGATTAAGAGGGCGGTGAGAACACCTCCAAAAGGTGTGCAGTGTGTGTGTGGGGGGATTGGTCAGCTAGTATTCAGCACTGGAGTGCACGGTACTGGCACGTCAGGTGTAAAGCATGGAAATATGTGCTTTTTAGGGCTAGAAAATATACAGGCTTCAAAGAAGCCAAAGAGAAAGGGATATTGAAGTGCAGGTAGTCTCAAGACACACCTCCCCTTGGGGGGGTGTCTGTAGAAGTGTTCATTGCCTGTGTGACTCCTGTGTTTGATTTTCTGGATGTTGGTTTGGAGAGGTTTTGTACCCATGAAGGATTTGGCTCAGAACATTATGTTAAAATCAAGTCCTGAGCCTAAGCAGGACGTGGAGAGCAGAGCAGCGGTGCCGCCTGTAGAGCCTGAGCCTTCTAGCCCGACCCGAATGAAGAAGGAAGGAGGGGTGGGAGACAAGAGAGACTCTTCCCCCACCAGAGGGGTGTGTCCTTGCAAATACCGTTTAACGACACCTGATTACCTTGAGGGAGCCACAGATGGCTATCTCAGCCCCTTCAGCTAGGGGAAGTATGGCCACAACACAGGTGCCTTCTGCCTCTCAGGGAGTGCAACTATTTTCCCTGTCTCCGTTGAATTTAGCATTAAAAGAAACTAGAGGCACGAGGGAGACTATGGAGGGTTTTCAGCATATCTGCCCTGTAACTGAAGTTCAAGTCCCTGAAAATCCGGGACAAGTTACAGGTCATTATGAAACCATACCTTTCAAAACCCTGAAAGAGTTCGGACAAGCTGTTGCTACTTACAGCCCCATTGCTCCCTTTACTTTTGAGTTTAATGGAAATTCTAGGACAACAGATTATGGCCCCAAATGATTAGAAGGCAATAGCCAATCATTTTTGTATGTTTTGAATCCAGGTGATTACTTACTGTGGGAAGGAAACTTCTTTGAATAGTGCACAGATAAGGCAGTTGGTAATGCTGTTCATAACATACCCATTACAAAGGATATGTTAGTTGGGGAAGGTGCCTTTGCTATTACCAATAATCAACTAATCTTTAAACTGCCAGCCTATGAGCAAATGGAGAAACTGGCAGCCTGTGGCTGCCATGAGGACTTGGAGGGAACTACCCTCCAAGGGTGAGACAACTTTTAAATTGGCTTCTATTTATCAAGGCCCAGATGAACCTTTTCAAGATTTTTCCACATGCTTAATGCAAGCTAGTGAGAGGATCATAGGTAACACAGAAGCTAACAAATTAATAGTTCAACAGTTCGCCTTAGAAAATGTAAATGGATGGTGTAAAGAGGCCTTAAGAGCCCACAAAAGACAGGCTGTGTTGCCAAAGATGATTCTGATTTGTGCAGATACCGCCCCCTCCTGTGTATAGGGGCCTGCCTTGGCAGCAGGTATTACTCAAGTTATTCATCCACAGGCTGGGGGAAGGAGAAAAAACGAGGCTGTTTGTTTTTGTTGCGGCAGTAAGGGACATTTTGCTCGTAATTGCTCTGCTATGCCTATAAGGGCAGCACAGCCATTATCTGTCCCTTCAACTAAACCTGGCAGTCCTTGTACTAAGTGTGGACGAGGGTATCACTGGAATAATCAGTGCAGATCTAAAGCCTTTGAGAAAGGCCAGCCCTCTCTGGAAAACTCCTACTGGAGGCTGCTTTAGCCCCACCAAATAATAGGGGCTGCCCAGGTAGCTGCAGTGGGGGATGAAGTGCTGGGTGCATCCAGGTGTCCAGCCAGCACACCCTATTCCTGTCCCTTTCCCTACCCACTGGATGCCAAGGCTGCCGATGCCTGCCAGCTCCGCAGTAGGAGACACCTTCCTGCTTCATTCTCTGCTGCCACACTCCTGTGCCACCTGAGCCCAGGCTTTGATCCATGTCCCAGAAGGCCCAGCTGCTGTGATGTGCAGGTGCAGGTGAAACCGCAGTGTGATGCTTCAGTTCAGTGCACACTCGGGTGGCAGATGCCACTGTGCAGGGCCAGGACTCCAGAACCTCAGCGGGCCCCGCACACTTCCCATGCTCCCACTGCATCACTGGCTGCCTGGAGGAGGCCCCAGCAAGCATGCAGGGCCCTGTGGCACTAGAGGAGAATGAGGGGGCAGCGAGGAAGGCGTCTCCGCTGCCAGGGCCTGGACAGGAGCAGCAGGGGGCTCAAACTAGTGAGGCAGCCCCACAGCCCACACTGCAGAGGCCAGAGCAGCCCCAGCAGTAGGGAGGCCTGGGGATGCCAGGGATGCAACCACCACTCTGCAGGAGAGGTTGCTGCTGGGTGCTGAGCCAGGCAAAGAACACTGCACTTCAGGCAAAAATATGGCTGTTATCACTGCAAAGACTGCAACATTTGCTGGGAGAGTGCATACACATGGTGTATCCAGGGTACGAACAAGATTTACTTTAAACAGTTTTGCAGAACCTGGCAGAAATCTTACAACCCTTATGGAGTGGAGGATATCACCTGTCAAAGTTGTAAAAGAACTAGATGTTCCTGCTCAGTAAGACTTGTGCCCCAAACACTGCTATCATCAAGACCTGTGTGAGAGGTCATGGGGCAGGCACCTGTCCGGTGCTGGTAATTGGAATCCAGACAGATACAAAATATCTGGTGTCCAGAACAAAAGCGATGGCCAGCATGCACAGAGGCCGGGCACATCCCATGGCTACAGAGGCTTGTGGGGTGGTGCAGGCGGTGGAGCCCATGCCCGCAAAGAAAGGAGGACTAGTGAGGCCCCGCCACCAACATGCCCAGCTCCAAGGTGATAAAAGCTGCAGCCAGTTACCACCGGAGTCTGAAGTGTCGGTGCAGCTCTGCCCAAGGCCTCCAAGGCAGCCACGCCCTCCCGCCTCTCTGTTTGAGGCTGCTCCCGTTCCCCTGCCCACAGCGCCTTTCCCCCAGCTCACCGCTGCTCTGGCCCAGGTGCTGCAGGACACACTGGGATGCCACATAGAACGGGGACAAAGAGACCAAGGCCTGGAGCAGGGAGGGAGGAGGCCACCCAGGGAGTAGCTGGCAAAAGTCTGAAGTTAGATGGGCATGAAGAGAATGACAAGGGTGGGGCTGAGGAGCAGTGGGGGCATGGCAGCAAACCTCAGAGCAAGAGACGGTTGTAGAGGCTGGCAAGGCAGCACAGACTGGGGCATGAACAGCTCCAGACGGCCAGGGCACCTGCTGGTGGTGGCTGGCCAGTGTCCAGGCCCCAGGGAGGAAGGACGGGGTCACCCAACACCGGCCCAGCCGTGCCAGGGCCATACTAGCTGGTCCTGAGCCCTGTGGTACTGCACATGGCAAGAGTCTGAACAGGGCCGGGAGGGTGACGCGAGCTGAGTGGCTGGTGACTGGGGCCCTAGTGACCCGTAAGCTGGTGGAACCTGACAGCAATAGCAGGGAGCATGGAGTAAGGGCTGAGCCCTGCGTGACCTTTGTGACAAGTGTCTCCGAGGTAGACGGGGTGTTCACAGTCACCCCGGTGCAGGATATACAAGGCCTGTTCCCTGAGCTGTATGGCTTCCTGCAGGACTTCGTGCCCCAGGCACTATGCCAGATGATACAGCAATGAGCTACTGTTTAGGATTGACACCTGCCAAAGAGTGTCCATGTGTGAGTGGTTTATTCTCCTAACACAATGGCTCTAGCCATTAGCAAAGTGGGAGAAGATTTCCTGTTGCATCAACCTGATCCTGCAATTAGAGTTCATCTATGGATAGATGCACATTTTATGTTTTGGAACTTTAGAGGTAATTTAGCTAGCCAAACTAAAGTTGAATGACCCTTTTCAAGTACAATCCAAGTGTCTTGTCTACTCCTAGACATCGCACTGATCCTTTTAAGAGGGATCCTAAAAATGTCCTGATAATTGACTTCTTTGGATGTGTACAGAAGTACCAATTAAAACAGAGGCTATTAATTTGTAACAGTATTTAGAAATCACGGAAAGCAGCCACATTGTCCTGATGCTTGCTGATGATATGGCCTGAAATCCTAGAAATCGCAAACCAGCTACCGTGTTTAGTCACAAGTATATGGAACTAAATGCATGCAGAGATGACATGAAAGGGGACTGTAGAAGCTATGAGATGACTATGAAATAATTTTATACAAAGAATATATATATACACACATTATAGATTAAGGATTGTATTCAATCCAGGTTTTTTGATGAGAGCTCTGTTAATGAACAAAATCTGACTAGTCTGTTTACAATTGTAAGTTACTGTAAAAATTGTAAGTTACTGTAATTTAATTTGAACTAGAATATATTTGAGTGCACTCTGATTTTTGTAAGATGTTTTTGTGTTCTGTGTACTTGCTATGTGTCATTTTGTGAACAACTGTTCCCATGTATTTTGAGCTCAACCATTTTTCTTTTATCAATTGCCTTTAATACATTTTGGATTATGGACTTAAAAGCATGCTTTCTTCTGAGTTACCAGCTGTTTTAAAAATTGGTTTTCTTGCAGGTGATCAAAAAATTAAGATATTTAGCCACAGTTGTTTAGGAAGAAATTATTGGACAAAAACTCCAGTGGGTGAATAAAGGGATGGCCAACCTTTATTCATTAATTGGAAGCTCCCAGTGATCTCGAGTCTCTTTGGAGATACCTCCAATAATTTGATCATGGTTAAAAGTGTTCCAGAAAAAATGAAAAAGTGTTTTCATGAAGGGTGTTCTTAGTACAAAACTAAAGTAATAAAAGTTTTCCTGTGTGTATGGTAATTTATTATTGTTAATTTCATGGTGTTTTGAAATGGATTCATGATTCCATGTGTACAGGTCTTCAAAATGTAAAGCAAGGATTGCTTATGATAAGACCTTTTGTTCAGATTCAGACCTTTGCCTTTAAAAATTTATGTATATCTTGTTAAAGGATAACAGATTAGATAAAAACTTATATATTAGAGATGATTGCTTAAAGGGATATGTTATGTCAAAATGAAACTTTAAGTACATTACTTAAAATGTCATGATTGTCATGTGGCAATGTTATGTTTGGATTTGGTTTCTAATTTAAATGTAAAATATGTAACTATTATCTGTTAACATTCTATAGGATTTAAATAATAGGATATCAGTGGTTAAGAAAATAACAGTTTCATTTTATGTTCTAAGGTGTTTGATACTCAGTAATGTTAAGCTTCACTGCCTCTGTTATTTCAGATCAGTATTAAAGTTAAGCTTGCTGCCTCTATTACAGTGTAATGTCATTAAGCTTCTCTTCTGGATGTTTGTAATAACTGAGATTTGGAGACAAAAAGGTAGGAAGATAAATGAGCTAAGAGGAGAGTTAATATTTTGGCCCTAGCCCTCTGAGGTCAGCGTAAACCTAGGGCAGAAGAGAACCTCTGCTTCAACATCCTATGACTCAGTTGAGCCCCTGATTTTCTGTTCAAGAAGATTATGAGACCACAGAGAAAAGTGATCAAGGATATACAGTGTGCCTAAGGACAGCCACTTGGAGAGATAAAGTCTCTCAAGCTTTCACAGAAAGCAACTTGGTCAAGCAGTGGCCGTGACTCATGGCTGACACTGACAGTGGATCTAGAGGTGCTGTGTATGGTTCCAAAGCAATCCAATGGAGACTTAACTGACCCTAATGGATAAGATAAAATGATTAGTATGGGTCTTGCCTAAACTTGGTCTTAAACATCCAGCAGAAATGTATAACCTCAAGATGTATAAACAAGCATTGCCATAGTAAAAGCTGTACAGGGTTCAGATCTCCAACAACTTCGGACATTTTGCCAACTAGACCAGAAGCTGACTACTGTTAGGGATATTGGGAATGTACTCTTCAAGCATAGCCTTTCCAGCTAACTTCCCATCATTTGCAAAGCAGAGAAGAGAGTTATGTTGGAAGCCATGGAAGCTGGAAGTAATTACAGGTGCGAGAGGAAGCCAGCCTGAGAACACAGGAGCTCCTTGAAATGTGTAAACAAGTCGTTGTAGCTTGTTAACTGATTGCTGGAGAGTGAGGCGAAAAATTAACCAATCTCTTGAGGGTGTAAATAAACATTCTATTGTTCTTGGGTGCTCCCCTTCTCCACTAAGAGAGAGGACCTCCACCTGTTCCCAGCTTTTTGTCTCTTGTCTATTTTTTCCTCATTCCCTCTGCCATTCCTTCCCAGGGTACAGTAAGAACCCAACAGATCCCTACATTCAACTTCTAATCTAGTGATCTTTATTTATGTGTGTGAGATGATTTACTCTCTTAAGCTGGGTGTGGTCATGTACCTGTAATCCTAGCTATTTGGGGAAGCTGTGTAAGGAGCCTTGCAACCTCAGTGCCAGTCTGAACAACTTAGTGAGTTTGTATCTCAAAATAACTAAAGCTGAGGAAAGTGCTAAGGGGTGGAGCACTTTCCTAGCATTTGTGAAGCCCTAGGTTTAATCGGCAGCACCACAAAAAAACAAAACCAGCAAATTTCAAGTTCACAATACATTAACTGTAGTCACTATCAAATACACCATATTTTCTTACCCATTTATTCACTGACAGTCACTTAAGTTTCTGTATTTTGGCTGCAATAGATATGAGAGTACACATAATTTTTTGAGATACTGGTTTTTGTTTCTTTGGAATATATAAAATATGTAAATATACATATGTGTATACATAATATATGTGCACATTTGCATATATATCTATCCAAAAGTGAGACTGCTAGATCAGATAGTATAGTTTTATTTTTAATTTTTTTAAAGACAAAAGAATGGATACATATAAACCAGAATAATACAAAAACAATACAGGAAATACAGAATTATAGAGAAGATAGTAGGGAATTAGCACTGGATGCTGTATTACATTATGTTATCTTCACATTTGTTACTCAGTTCTACAGATGGCTTGTTCGATTAATCAGTTTTCTCCACTCTCATCTCCATTGTTCTACCACCCAATCAGTCATCTTCCTTCTGATAATAACTGTACTTTTGGGTTTATTTACTCCCTCAGGCTCTCACATTGAGAAGATACGTGGCTGCTTCAAATTATGCTGTAACAAATATGGGTGTACACAAATTGCTATGGCAGGAGGTGGAAAAGCACCCATGCTCAAAGACAGTGGATAGGCAGGGAACCAGCTTCACCATGGTCAAGCCCGCAAGGCCATCGGGGGTCTGGTCGAGTAGGCGGGGTTACTGAGTGAACTGCCAGGCTCCACCTCGATACAGCACGTCCGTAGGCCCAGTCGAGTCCTCAGGGTCGCCCAAGCAGACCGCTGGGCTCTGCCCCAGTGAGGCGCTGCTGGTGGCCCGGTCCAGGTCTTCAGGGTTCTCATGTAGCCTGGAGGGAGCCCCCTCCCCCCTCAGGCTACTGAGCTCCCTGTCAAGGCCCCTGGAGTCCCCTTATAGGTCACTAATGTCTTCCTGCAGACTGCCTAGGACTCTTTGGAGGCTGTCCGCACCCAGCTAGAGAGCCAGGTCTGCACCTAGTTCCACGTTTTCACCTCCTCCCACCTCTCAATCTCCAGTGTTGCTGCTCCCCACCCCCTACAGCTGGGAATTGGGCACACTTACGATGCTGGGCACAAGTGGCCTGAGGTCTCCCCCACCTGTGCTCACTGTGGTAGTCCAGGGTGTGTACTAAATTCAGTTTTTCTGGGAGAGAACTGGAGGATTTTCTCAGGTCTGCTGTGTAGAATATGTTGTTGTCTCTCGGACTCCAGGACTTATTTTTGTGTAATTTGTCACTATGGGTTCATACAATGTTCGTATATGCAAGCAGTATGAAGTCCCACTTAGTGCACATATTAGTTCAGGGTGAGTCCTGAAGCCCGTGGACTCAGCCCATTGCTGTCAGCGACACATGTTGAGTGCTTGGATCACCAAGACTCAAGGTGCTCACAGAGGGAGTTCAGGGTGGGAGCTGAAGCCTGGTAACTCAGCTCGTGCTTCCTGCTTGGTGTTGGAGTGAGAAGAGCGTGGGGCCCACCTCCATCTGCAGCTGTCTCTTCCTGCTGTGCTCCAGCTCCCGTTTGTTCTTTGGCTGGATCCCTGGGAGCTGCTGTGGCTCCGGGGTCACGGCTGCTGCTCCCTGCTGGTAGTTGCTCACACAGTGGAGAGGCAGGAGGCCATAGCCCCGGGGCAGGTGTAGAGCTGGGTGTGGTGGGCTGTGTACTGGTTGCTTTGACTCTGCCTTGCCTCCAGGCGCTGATTAGAAAGGTTGCTGCAGGGTGGGGATTCTGTTTTAGTGGCTGTTGTAACTTCTCAACCTCACACTGGGTTTGACAACGCTTCCCAACCACTGTTGTCTCTTTTCTGGGCTGCACTTTCTCCTCTTTGGTAGCGGACCAGCTCTTAGAACTCCACTCCCCCCTGGCCGAGTCAGGAGGCTCCAGTGAGCACGGGTCTCCGAAGCTGAAGCTGTGAGTGCCAGAATGGGCAAGCGACCCGAGGGTGTGTTTGGAATGGTGACTCCCTCCTCTGTGTCCTCTCCCTCTGACTGCTCCATAGCGGCCCTCTGAGCCTTTCCTCCAGGAGAGGTCTTGTTTGCTCTTTCTGAGGGCTTCAGTTCTCATTTCAGATCCTTCCTGGGTTCAGGGTACACACTTCGCTCCTTCTTGTCTTTCTCATGTTGCTATATTCCAGTGTCTGGGTAGCGATCCTCTGTGAGGATCTTTCTGTGCTGCTTACCTGGTCGCCATCTTCTCGGAAGTCTTTTTAATTTTTTGAGAAACATCCTTTTATGATTTGTGTCTGGATGTTCCCCCAAAACCTCATGCGGTCAAGGAGATTTGGGCTTTTCGGAGGTAACTTAATCTAGAGTTTGTGATTCATTCATTGTTTAGTGCTGGTATTGGTGGTATGAGTGTTACACTTGCCCTTGGGGTGGGTATCCTGCATACAATGTAAAGGAGGACAAGAGGCTTGCTCCTTGTCTTTTGGCTCTTGTTGCCTTTGCTGTCTTCTGCTACCATGAAGTGTTGTTGCCCCACTGCCATGCCACCCTACCTTGAAGCCAACTGGTTATGGACTGAAATCTCTTCAAAGTGTACGCTAAATAAACCTTTCCCTTCTTTAATTTGAGCATCAAGTATTTTGTCTCAGCAATGAGAGAAAAGTAACTTAAGACACCTCCATTGTTTTTTTCATAATGGTTATACTAGTTTACAGTCCCACTAGTAATATAAGGAATTCCCCTTTCCCATGTCTTTAACACTGTCATTTGGCTTTTTGATTAAAGCCATTCATTTGTGAAGCATTATCTTATGGTTTTGATTTATTTTTTCCTGATAATTATTGAGATGCTAAATACCTGATGGACATATTTACATCTTCCATAGAAAGATGTCAGTTTGGATCTTTCACGCACCCCCGCCCCTGTACTGCACCTAAGGGTGTCTAGAACTGAGTCGAGTCCCCAATGCTTATTTTTTGCCTTTTTTATTAGTACATGTCTGTGGTATATAATGATTATATTTATCATGGAGAATTTGTTATGTACCAAACACTTTTAGTTTTTGAGACAAGATCTTGTGAAGTTGTCTGGGCTGTCCTTACCTTGAGATCCTGCCTCAGCCTCCTTAGTAGCTGGGATTACAGGTATGTACCACCATGCCCAGTCCTTTATTGTTTTCTTCTTTTGTTTTTGTCCTGGGAATTGAACAGTTAGTACCAGTACACAGTGTGTCTTGATTGTTCTTTTTCCCCATCCCCCTCCCCTCCCATCACTCTTTCTTCCCCTTCTTTACAAAAACTTTGTCACCATTTTTTTCTTCTATTCTTTTTTCCCCTTTTCCTTCACCCTCCACCCTCCCTCCTCCCTTGTTCCTTTTCCCATTTGAACATGTTCTTCCTACTTCCCAGTATCTATTCTCTGTTACAGTCCTTATTTACCTGTTAGGTTTCTCACAGAAAGAAATATTCAGTTTTTTTAAAAGTTTTTTAAATTGGTATGCGATCAATTTCATTTGAAAGTATGCTCTCAAGGTGTATCCATTTACCTAGAAATTTCTCAAGTTCATCTTTATTTATGGCTTAGTAGTACTCTGTTGTATATAAAAACCACATTTTCTTTATCCATTCATCCAATGTAGGGCATTTGGGCTATTTCCAAGATTTAACTGCTTACTACAAACTGTGCCACTATAAACGTGGAAGTGTACATACTCCTGTGGTGTGATGGTTCTAACTCTTTCAAGAAGGGGATTAGCTGGGTCAAATAGAGCCTCTGGCTTTAATGTTTTGAGGAATCTCCGTACCGGTTTCCATATTGGTTGCACCCATTTACACTTAAACCAGCAGTGGAGAAAGTGCCTTTCCTCCACACCCCGCCAGCACTTCTTAGTGGTTGATTTCGTGATGATGGTCATTGTTTCTGGAGTGAGATGGGATCACAGTGTTGTTTTAATTTGTGTCTCTTAAATGACCAGTGATATTGAACATTTTTACATATTTTTTGCTGTTTGTACCTCTTCATTTGAGAGTGTCTATTCATTTTACAGGCCTACATTTGGATTGAGTCTTTAAATTTGGAGGAGGTCTTTTTTTTTTTTTCTTTTTGCATTCTTTATATATTCTAGGTATTAGTCCTTTGAGGAATAACTGCTAAAAATTTTTTTTCACATTCTGTAGATTTTCTTTTCACTAGGTTTAATCTTTGGCATGTGGAAAGCCAGTTTCCCCAACATAATTTATTGAAGAGGGTTTCTTCTAGTGAAGGTGTTTGACCACTTTGTGAAAGATTAAGGTGGTTGAGTGTGTTTGGAGTTGTTTCTGTGCCTTCTAATCTCTTCCATTGATCCTTGGGTCTACTTTTTGGCCAGTACCATGTTATTTCTAACACAGTAGCTCTGTAGTAGAATTTCAAGTCAGAGATGGTAATGCCCCTGCCTTACCTTTGTTGCCCAGAATGGCTTTTGCTATTCTAGGTGTCTTCTGTTTCCAAATGAATTTTAGGATTGTTTTCTCTAGTTCTGTGATTTATGTTACTGGTATTTTGCTTGAGATTGCATTAAACCTGTGTAACCATTTTGGAAGTATGGCCATTTTCACTATGTTGGTTCTTCCTATTCAAGAGCAAAGGATATCTTTCCATTTTCTGATAATCCTCTTCGATCTCCTTTTTCAGAGTACTGTACTTTTCAGTGTAAGTCTTTTACTTCCTTCTGTAGATTGATTCCTAAGTATTTCATTTTTTTCAGTGTTATTGTGAAAGGTGTGGTTTCCTTCATTTGTCTTTCTGTGAGTGTTTTTTGTGTGAAGGAATTTTATTGATTTCTGAGTGTTGACTTTATATCCTGCTATACTGCTGAATTTATTTAGTAAAGTAAAGCTAGGGGTCTTTTGGTGGAGGTTGTGGGGTCTTTTATGTAGAGTATCATGTTATGACCAAATAATGATAATTTAACATCTTCCTTTCTTTCTCTTGTTTAATTGCTCTTGCTGTTGTTTCCAGGACTTCATTGAGTGATAGTTGTCTTGTGCCTGATTTTAGAGTGAACACTTTCAGTTTTTGACCATTTAGTATGATGTTGGCTGTTGGTTTATCATAGATAGCTTTTATCAGATTGGGGTAAAGATCATCTGTTGCAATTTTCTGTAGGGTATTTATCACAAATGGATGTTGGACTTTGTCAAGTGGTTTTTCTGCATTTATTGAGATGGTCATGTGGGTTTTGTGCTTGGTTCTATTAATATGGTGCATTATATTTATTGATTTTTATATGTCAGACCATCCCTGCATCCCTGGGATAAATCCTAACTTGGTCATCGTGTATTATCTTCTTGATGATTTGCTGTTCTCTGTTTGCCAGTATCTTATTGAGGACTTTTGCATCCATGTTCATTAAGGATATCCAGTTTTCCCAACATCATTTATTGAAAAGAATATTTACTTTTTATGTAATCTTAGTACCTTTGTTGAAAAGTAGTTGACTATATGTGCCTGTGTAGGTTTATTTCTGGGCTTTCTGTTCCTTAGGTCTGTGAGTGTTGTTTTGATGCCAGTACTGTAGTATTTTGATTACTGTATCTTTATAATATGCTATGAAATTGGATAGTGTGATGTTTCCAGCTTTCTCTTTTTCAAGATTGTTTTGGCTGTTTTCGTTTGAGCTTTGTATCAACTTTGAAATATATCATTGGAGTTTTGATCAGAATTGTATTGAATTTGTTGATCAGTTTGGGTAGTGTGGACGTTTTAACAATATTAAATCCACTGCAGACGATGGGATATCTTGCCTTTTGTGTTGTATTTAATTGTTTCATCAGTGTTTGGTATTTTTCAGTGTTTATTCTATGTATTTTATTTTTAATACTAATGTAAGTGGGATTGTTTTATTTTTCAGTTGGTCATTAGTGTACAGAAAAGCAACTGATTGTTATGTGTTGATTTTTGTGTCCTGTATCTTTACCAAATATATTACTTGTAATGATTTTTTACATGTGGAAAGCTAGTACCATTTGCATGAATAGAAGATTTCCATATGAAGAAGTACAGTCTCATTCTCTTGTCAAAAAGGGGAATTAGCAGATATATGTAAGGTGTTCAGAAGTAAACTGTCATGTCACAAATTTCTTCTTTGCCTAAATAAAAAACAATCAAAGAAGTGGAAAAAGGATTGACTTTCTCACTGTGTATTCAGCATAGTACTAATATGTGACCCAAAATGGTAACATAGGAACTGCATTAAAGTATTTCACCTATGTTACTTGTTAGGCAACTTAATTAAAATATATCAAAGTGAAATTGACATTTCCTTAATTCAAGTTTCTTACTAAGCAACAGGCATCAATTGATTGGTTTATTATGCAGGCTTTAGGGTTTTTTTTTGTCTCATTAAATGATTTATTTCCTTAATAAATCATACATAAGTTTAAATGTCTGGACATTATCATGGGTATACAGTAGAATATGCTGTGGTTTGCTTTTTTTTTTTTTTAGCACCTTTGTGATACACCAAAGTACAATTTGTAAAAATCTACAGTGATTTTTTAGTAGGTTTATAGAGTTGTGCAACCATTACCACAATTTCGTTTTAGAGCATTTATGTTACCCACAGAGTATTATGCTTATTGAAAATCAGCCTCTCCTTTGACTCCAACCTCGGGAAACCAATGGCTTGTTTTAGCTTTTTAGCAATAGGTTTAGCTTTTCTAGAAATATTGTCTCAGATTTATGCAGTATGTTTTGTCTTTTGTGCTTGGCTGTTTAAAGTTTTTCAGGTATGTACAATTACTTCTTTTTATTGTTGAATATCATTCCAGTATATAGATGTGTCACTCTTTTAAAAATTTTCACCAGTTCACGAGTGTTTGGATTGTTTGTAGTTTTTCATCATTTCAAATAATGTTATTTTGTATGAAAATATGCTATTGTTTCTTCTGGGGGTTGCCTAGGAGTGAAGTTGCTATCGTAAGATTATGCTTAACTTTTTATGAAAGTGTCAATCTGTGTTCCCAAGTGGCTATAGCACTTGACATCCTTACCAGTTAATGTACTAAGATGTCTGTTTGTCCCCACCATTTTAGTGGGTTTATAACGTTTCTTATTTCTAACTTTAATTTGTAGTTCTTTAATTATTAATAATGTTCAGCAGATTTTATATGCTTACTAGCCATTTATATACTTAATGAAAAGCATATTCAAATCATTTGCCTATTTTTAAAAATTGAAGTGACTTTAAATTCTTGAATTACCAGGCTTGGTGGTACCTGCCTGTAATCCTAGCATTTGGGAAGCTGAGGCAGAAGGATCATTGCGAGTTTGAGACCAGCCTGGGCTACAAAGTGAGCTCAAGGCCAGCCTGAACTGCATAGTGAGACCCTGTCTTAAAAAGAAAGAAAGAAAAATTATTGAATTGGAGGAATTATTTGTATATTCTGCACACAAATCCTTTAACCAGATATCTGATTTACCTTAGTGATGTCTTTTAGGGGAGAAGAAGCTTATAAGTTAAGTAACTGTATTAGTTTTCTTGTATCCATAATGTGTTTGATGTTGTGAGAAACCTTTGGCTAAGCCAAGGTTCTTTTCTATGTTTTCCTCTAAAAGTTTTGAGCTTTGATCTCTAACATATAAATAGGTTTGTTAGCCACTTTGAGTTGATTTTTCTGTCTAAGGTTAGAGTCTAAGTTACTTTTGTTTTAAACTTAGTTCCATTTGCTGGAAAGACTGTCCTTTTACATTGAATTATTTTAGTGACATTGTAAGAAACAATTGACCATAACAGTAAAGGTTTATTTTTGATTTTTTACTCTGTTCTATTGTTTTATATATCTCTTCTAATGCTAGCATCTCACGTTAGCTTTTAGTAAGTTTAGAAAGTAGAAAAAAATAAAGTGGATATTTAAAACCTTACCTTTTGATTTTCAGTTACTTTGTCTAGACTAGTTCATTTGCATTTTTTAAAGAGAATGAAAAATACTTGAAAAACATTAGAAATGATGCAGAATTTCACTAAAGGAGACAATAGGAATTCAACAGTGGTTGCTATATTGCATATTGTTGTCTTCAAATTAGTTGTTCAGATTATCAGATATAAGCATGCAAAATTGGTCAAAAGAAATTAAAAAGAAAAAAAAATGTGAGCATTAACTATTCCATTCAGTAGACTAATGAAAATCAGCAGTACAATTGTCCCAGCTCTGTTGTGTATATACATATATTTTTTCCCTTCTTTTGTTCTTTTCTCCTTTCTCTCATCCCAGTTAATTCCTTTCTTTTGAGCAGTTTCTTTCTCTTTCACGGTATCTATTGCACCTTTCAGATTTTATGTACTCTTTCAGGTTCTTACACTAAGGAGACTATATGATGTTTACACATGTGGATCTGATTTATCTCATGAGTCTGTTCTCTAGTTGCATCCATTTATCTATAAAAGCCTCAATTTATCTGTTTTATAGCTGCATAATACTCCATTGTATAAAAATACCATATCTCTTTTAACCCATTCCTGAGTTGATGGGCATTTGTATTGTTTCCAAGATTTATCTATGACAAGTTGTGCGCTGTAAACATGGGTGCATATCTATCGCTGTGGTGTGATGTTTTTAGTTCTGCAAAAATACCCAGAAGGGGAATAGAATAGCTGGGTCAAAAGGGACCTCTAATCCTAGTTTTTTGAGGAGTCTGCACACTGATTTCCACAGTGGTTCATGAAGACTTCCATGTAGATTTTTAGATTGTTTATTGTCAATTTTTTTAAAAAAAGAGGTTCTAGCCAAGCTGTACTAGTACAAGGATGGGTATGAATGTATCCCTGTAGTGTGATGACTTTAACTGTTTTGTGGAAGGTACCTAAAAGGAATAGCTAGGTCACACAGAATTTCTAGTTTTAAACTTTAGAGGTGTCACCACACTGATTTCCATAATGGTTGTACTAGTTTACATTTTCACCAGCAATGTAGAGTTCATTTTTTTCCTCACATCCTCATCAACATTTGTCATTATGTGATTTCTTGGTGAGTCCTATTCCTTCTGGAATAAGGTGGTTTCTCTGTGTAGTTTTAATTTCTGATAATATGCATGCGACAATTTTGATTCTTTTGCATTTATTTAAGCATGATTTACTAGCAAGTATGAGGTCTGTATTGGAGAAAATCCGATGTGTTGCTGAGAAAAATGTTTATTCTGTTGTTGAGTGTAACATTCTGTATACATCTATCAGGTCCATTTGTTCAATGGTTTGGTTCAGCTATGATATTTGTGGATTTTTCTGTTTATCTATGTCTCTGTGAGGTCCCCATCACATTTATATTGGTGTTTATTGATCTTTTATGTTAGTGTTTGTTTTATGAAGTTGGTTGCATTGTACTTTGGTGCATGTACTGTATGTTTGTAATTGTTCTTTCTTCCTTTTGAGTGGTTCTTTTTAACCAATATGTAGTATCCTTTACCAACTTTAATCACCTTTAGCTTAAAATTCACTTTGTCTGAAAATAGTGTAGCTACTCCTGCTTGTTTTGGGGTTCTTGTTGTATGGAATATTGTTTTCCATTCTTTGATTTCTATTCAATGAATTTTTTGTGTTAAATGTGTCTCTTGCATACCGTTGGATTTTCTTTGTTCATCCATTCTGCTAATGTGTCTTTTGATTGCCTGCAAGAACAATTTCCAGTCTTAGCTGAAGTTCACACAGTTATTCATGAACAAAAGGTTCTTAATTTGTTGCTTGCCTTTGGTCAGTTACTTGATATTTGAAATGATTGTTTTGATGGCTTTGTTCAGTTTTAGTATTGGCTCTTTAAGGAAAATTGCAGTTCAGAAATTGAAGGATGTTCTAAGTGTAAAGTTAATCACTCATCATTATTGATGAAATACCAGAAGAAACTACAAGATACTGTAAAAGTGCCCTGTATGTACTTTGGAAGCAGTATGTAATGTCAACAATTAACCAGGAAATCTCTTGGGAATGACCTAAACTACAGTAAATCTTTCTTGAGTTTATAAGCAGCACTCAGAACACTTGACTAATATTTATTTCTTGACAGTTCCCTTTAAGGTAAAATTTATGTAACATGTAAAATACTGAATGTAAGTAAATTTTTTTGTCCTTTTTATATTTTATTCATACGTTTGCAGTACACAGTAATTACATTATTGTAGGGAGTTTGCACATGGATCTAAGACATCTTAATTCTTACTTTGGCTCCGTCCTTTCCCATCCCTCCCAGTTCCCTCCATCTTTTGTTCCTCTTCCCATTTGAAAAAGATCTCCTTACTTCCTGTTCTTTTATTTTGCTTTTAATTTTTACTTTGGGTTTCTCATACAGGAGAAACTTTGTAGTATTTAAACTTGTTTTATTTCCCTTAACACTATGGTCTTGAGATGCATCCATTTACCTACAAATGCCTGGAGTTTATTCCTTGTTTGCAGCAGGGTAGTATTTTATTGTGTACAAATACCACATTTTCTTTATCCATTAATCTGTTGATGGGGATATAGGGTGTTTCCCCAAGATTTAGCTATTACAAAGTGTGCTGCTGTAAACATGGGTGCATATGTGTCATATTACAGTTAGACATTAATTTAAGTACATTTTGATAAATGTATGTAGTTATGTAACCGCTGTTCTATTAAGATTCACAGCATTTTCAACATACCAGAAAGGGAATGAAATACTGACAAGTGCTACAACATGGCTAAATCTTCAAACATTTTGCCAGTTAAAAGAAGCCAGATGCAAAAGGGCACATATTGTATGGCTTTATTTATATGAAATGTCCAGAATTGGTAAATCCAGAAATTCGGGGGGAAAAAAGATAATTAGTTGTTAAGGCACAGGCGAGGAGCAAATGGGTGGTGACTGCTAATGGGCACAATCTCTTTTTGTGGTAACAATGTTCTGGAAGTAAATAGTGGTGATAGTTGCACAAGTTTGTGAAACCTAATAAATTATACACTGTGCTCTCAACAAATTAGAACTTAAATAAAATAAAAGTTTAAAAAGTTGATGACATTTAGTTTTATCAGATACTATGATATGTAAAATTATTAGGGAAATGTAGAGTGGCATTTCTTGATGGTAATTAAGAAGGGTGTAAGGTGCTGTTGATACTGTATAATCATGTAAGGGAAAGATGAACTATTTATATTTAGTTAAACCTAAGATACATTCTCTTACAAATTTACTTTGTTCATCAGCCTTCTAAAGATGCACTTAAATTGTATGGTGAGTGCATTATTTTTGAAACTACATCGATCTCTAATCCTTTATTTTAACAATCACCCATTCTTTAAAACCCCACTTATGTGTGTATACATTATGGAGACCACTTGCCACATGTTATTCCAATTAGGTCATAACTAAGTTATAATTTATTAACTTAATTCTATTAAGTTTTATTTATTGAGTTAAATTTTAGTTATTTATTTATGCATGCGTGCAGTACTGGGGATCGAACTCAGGACCTTGCGCTTGCCAGGCAGCACTTATTCCATTGAGCTATATCCCCAGCCCCTATTGAGTTAAATTTTAAAACCAGTTCCTCATTTGCAGTAGTTACATTTCATGTGCTCAGTAGCCACATGTGACTAGGATCTCCTATATTGAATAATATAGATATATGACATTTTTAATCAGTGCAGAAAGCTTTTTGGACAACCTTATACATGGTATGACATATACAGTTATAGGATGTTTTTATTTAATCTTAATACCCCAGTTCTTAATTATGGAACATTTATAAAGAGAGAATGTTGTGAGTTGAATCATGCCCCCACCAAAGGATATGTTACTGTCCTCACCTCTGATATTTCAGAATGTGACCTTATTTGAAAATAAGATCTTTGCAGAGGAAATCAAGTTGAAATGAGGTAATTACATTGTTCCTTGATTTAGTGAATGACATCCTTATAAAAAGGACTATTTTGGGCACAGGAACACATACACATGAAGGAAGACTTAAGTGATGACTGTAGCTCTCTGAGGACTATGTTGGCCAGCTGCTTACCAAATCTCACCTTTCCATATTGAATCAACAAAGCTTCATTCCCACCGGAATTTTGGGGACTGAGTGTGCTAACTCTTCTGCTTCTGGACTTTGGAACTTGCAACATGTCTGGAGATGAAGGTTCCTGAGTGTGCACAGTGAAGACAGGTGAATAGAGCCGTGCACCTTTGGGCCGTGGAACACCAAGGATTGCCTGCAAGCAGTGATGATGAACCTTTTAGAGCTTTCAGTGGCAACAAACAGCTCACTGTAGCATGTGCCATAGGTTTATCACCACTGCCTGCAAACTAAAAGCAAGAAGAGAGAAGAATCCTTCCCTAGAGCTGTCAGAGAAAGCATGGTTTTACTAACACTTTATTTCCTAACTTCTCAGCTCGAAATTAAGAAAATATCACTTTAAATCAGGTAATTTTTTGTACTTGAGCAGCAGTTCTCTGAAGCTGCTACAGAGAGCATATTACTTACATGGTCTTAAGTGAGCTAATTTTTTTTTGTTTACTTTTGAGAGAGGGTCTTACTATATAGTTCTGGTTAGCTTTGAACTCCCTGCGTAGCCCAGGCTGGCCTCGAACTTGCAGTAATCTGAGTGCTGGGATTACAGTTATGCACCACCACATCCGACTTGAGTGAGCTAATTTTTAAAGACAAGTATGTTGTAAGGTTTAAAATTAAACTGGAATCTCTTTCAAAAGTATTCATCAGGTACAACCATAACTACTGACATCAGGGAGCATGTGACTATCATAGCTTTGCAGTTCTGTTGCAAACATAAATGTGCTCTGTATGCCTTTGATAATCACAGTATCATTTGTATTTAACACAGTTTAGTTTATATAATGCATTGAATTGGACTGTGTGTGGTCAGAAACCCTTCCCCCAATTTACCCATTTTGAAATTAATTTTCATCAGAAACAGTAGTACGTTCTTTTTCTGAAGGCTTTCAACAGGAAATGGGTAAATAAAGTATTAATTTAGTACAAAAAGTAAGTATATTACAGAAGAGTGGGGATAAAATCACAAAATTGAAGACCATGGCTACAGCTTGAAGTGGAGGTACGTACAGGCACGGTTAGGAAGGGCTTCAGAGTGCGCACAGTGCACTGTATCATAAACTGGCCGGTGGGTTTGTAGTGTTCCTTTTATTTTTTATCACATATGTTTCATATTTTTATATAAATATTAAAATCAAAACCATCTCTGTGTGGAAAGAACAATTCAAGGTTGTGAATTGCTGTGAATTTTCAGATCTCTGTCTCTCGTGTCCTCTCTTCCTCTCTTCCTCTCTTCTGTCCTTCTCTGCTTCCCTTCTTCCTCCCTCCCTCCTCCCTTCCCTTCCTTTCCTTCCTTCCCTCGTTTTCTTCCTCTTTCTCTCCTCTCTTTCCTTATCTCCTCTCTCATCTCCCCTTATCCTCTCATGATATTGGGGATTGACCCCAGGGCCTTTGCACTGAGCTACATCTCTAGCCCTTTTTAAAAATTTTTAAACAGAGTCTTGCTAAGTTTGAGTCTGGGCTGAAACTTGAAATCCTCCTCCCACAGCCTCAGAGTGCTGGGATTACAGGTGAGTGCCACCATGACCAGCCTTCTTTTGTATTCTTTAAGGATACTAACTTAAAGAAGATAAAACTCAAGGTACTAGTTGATGAAACAAAATTAGTAAGAGAATCTGTTTTCATAGGGTGAAACTTCATACAAAAAGATTTGTGGTTAATCTCCGGACTATATTTTCATTTTTCTTTTTTTTAGAGCTGTTTTTTCTATGTTGCAAAATTTTCTGTTTCTTAGTTTTCTAAGGAACTACCTTATATCTAGTAAAGATTTTTTAATAGAATTAACACTTAATTGGGTTTTATACATGTTGATGTATGTGTTTTCAATATGTACACAAATAGAATAGAAACCCTAATCTCCTTAAATCACCAAGTTGCTCAGACTGGGGTCCAACTTGTGACCTTCCTACCTCAGCCTCCTGGAGTGCTGGAATTACAGATGTGCGGTGCCACCATATCCGTTTAAGTTATTTATATTCAGAAATGAAAACTTCATTAAATGTTTAAATGTTGAAACATTATGAAAAATTAATAAATACCAAAACACGTGGTTTGAAAATAACTGATTAAATATTGCCTGCCACTCAGTGTTAGACTCTGATTTTATGTTTATTAATCCAGTAGACAAGTTAACATCAATACCAATTATAATACTCAGTTTTAAGAGCCCCTTCTCTGATTTTAATCGCTCCATGTCTTCTTTGTAACCAGAACTTTAAAATAATCTTTCAGAGTAATCAGGGCAAGAATTGGGGATCTCAAAACATTAAAAGTAAATGAGAAGAAGCCACTTACTTTAGCTTGTATCTTACATGTATTTATTGACGTTACTGTAGAGATGACAATGTATTTCTGTTGTTTCTGTCTTCTCCTTTCTGCTACCCATTCTGTCACAGTTCGGGTTTATCTTTGAAGGCTTTTGCAATGGATTTTAAGTAGTTCTTCCAATCTGTTTTTCTTCTGTCACTTCTCCAAAAGACCATACAGTATAACTTTTTAACCTGTAACAGACTTCTTGAGATATATATGACCTGCTATAAATTGCACATTTCAGTGTGAATTTGGTTAGTTTTGATGCATATCTATCCATAAAGCCATCATCCTAAATGAACACGTGTCACCCTAAGTGTCCCTTTGTGGTGACGTCTCACTGCTGCCCAGCCCTAGGCAGTCACTCATCTGCTTGCTTTCTGTTTATATAGTTCACATTTTTGAGAATTTCTATTTAAATGGAATCACGTAGTATATATTCATTTTGTTAATGTGCATCTTTCACTTAACATAATTATAAAGAGGGAACTAACATTGGTATAATATTACTAACTGAACCACATATCTGATTGATATTTCCTCCAGTTTTTTTGCAGAGGTTCTTTTTCTGTTCTAGAATTCTGCCCATGATTTCACATTGTATGTTGTTGTTGTTCGTCTTTTAAGACAATACCCATTTCTTCTTTTATGATCTTGACTCTGTTAAAGAGTGCTGATCAGTTGGACCAAGTGTGACACTTTGAGCCTATTTCATTTTTTCACAAATGAAAGCATATAACTTTTGACAAGAATATTACAAAAACGTTGTGTCATTCTTAGTATATATCAAAGAGCTCACGATGTTCCAACTGGTTGATAATTTACCTTGATCACTTGGTTAAGTTGGTGTCTGCCAGGTTTCTCCAGTGTAAAGGGACTGTCTTTCCTTTTGTAGTTAAATATACAAAGTAATTTGGGTGAGATACACGATCACTGAAACAATAGAGTTCAAAAGCAGAAAAGTCAATAGAAAGGTACAAAGTTAATTGAGTGCAGAGTAAAATATCTTTTCAACAAATGATGTTAGAACAAAAAGACACTTATATAATCTTTTACTTCCTGAAACTTTTTACTAATTGTAGCATCCATCATTATATTTTGCCTGCAATTGTTATGAATAAGTGGTGTTTACTTAATGATAATTCCATCTCCTCTTTTTCTAAATTCCATTTAGTAATTGGAACTTTAATGTAAGGCAGAGCTATCCCTTCTCTTTCAATTATCCAACTTTTTATATTAGTATGACTTCATAGATATTTATTCTACATGATAAAATCTAATACTGTCACTTTTTAAAAATCCTTAGCCCATATTTATTACTAGGTTGTTGATTTTCTTCCTGTGTTTTGAGAGTTCTTTATATGTTCGGATACAAATTCTTAATGTAAATACATTATTTGCAAGTATTTTTTTCCAGTCTGGCACATCTCTTTTAAACAATGTCTTTTTGTTTATCTTTTTTAAGACAGGGTCTCTCTATGTAGTCCAGGCTGTCCTTGAGCTCATTATGTAGCCCAGTCTAGCTTCAAACTTGAGGCCTCCTGCCTCAGCCTCCCAAGTGCTGGAATTATAGGCATGGCACCACGCCTGATGTAACATATTTTTTTTTGAGGAGAAATGTTTAATTTCTGTGAAGATTATCTTAGCAGTTTTGTCAGTCATGTATATGTCTTATCTAAGAAATCTTTGCCTAACCCAAGGCAAGCATTTGCTTCTGTATTCCTGAAGGTTTATGGACTGACTTTACATATACTGTAAGTCTACAGTGCACTGTGAATTAATATTTATATGGCACAAAGTATGGATTGAACTTTTCTGTTTGCTTTTTAAAATTTTTATTTTTAAAGAGAAAAAAATGACAACAACAATGAAGACAAAAACAATAAAAACCGTACAGGATTTTAAAACAAGATGATACGAGTTAACAGTGATTGTTTTTCGTGTAAGTGTCTCTTTGTTCCAACACCATTTCTTGAAAAAGATACTTTACTCAGCACTGAATTGACTTTGTACCTTTCTATTGACTTTTCTGCTTTTACACTCTGTTGTTTCAGTGATCAGTATATCTTCATGCCAATACCACACAGCCTTGATTACCCTTTGTTACAGAGCCAGTTAGGTGGTGTAAGTCCTTCAGCTAGTTCTGTTTTAAAGTTGCTTTGTCATTCCAATTTCCCTTTCAGAGTCAAGTTGCTTTTGTAGATTGTTTTCATAAACTCCTAACTGCTCTCCCCAGTTAGGTTTTTCCTATTTTCATCCATTGCAAATACACCCAAGGTATGTACTTGTTTTTAACTTTTACTTTGTATTTACAGTATAAGCAACTAATGACCAACAGTTTTAATGTGTTTGGACCCTTATTAGTTTCTTAAAAGCTTTTATATTTCACTTTTAGAGGTTCAGAAAAGAAAAGCTTTTATAGGGATGACCTGTACATGTAACTTTGGAAATTCAGTATTTTAACTGTTGATTGTGAGGCTAAAGTAATAGGTAGGAACTGTACATGAACAATATATTTTTCTTGGTAAATTTGTTTCTTACAGGATATTGCTGGCCTTCCCAAAGTTATAGGACTGAACCAGTAAGTCAGTAAATTGTATGAAATGAGAGCTGGGTTTTGCACTTTGAGGAAAAACAGCCAAAGTAGAAGTAAGCAGAGCGGCAAACCAGAGTGAACATAAATCCCGGGTACTTGGGAAGCAGAGGTGTGGGAGCCCAAGTTCAGGGCCAACCCCGGGCAGCCTAGCGAGACTGTGTCTGAAATACAGTTTAAAAGATGAGGGCATGACTGAGTGGTGTGGTGAACACCTGTAATCCCAGCGCTGGGCAGGCTGAGTGAGGCAAGAGGATTGCCGTGAGTGTGAGGCCAGCCTGAACTGCACATTGAAATCCTGTCTCAAAAAGAGATGCCCCCGCCAAATGGTTGGGGCATATAGCTCAATTTGACTGTGAAGTGGTTTCCTTTTTATTCTGTGTGAGATTTATCACTTTTTGGGAGGGACAGGGTCTTGCTGTGTAATTCAGAACTGCCCCTGAACTCACGGCAGTTCTCCTGTCTCTCAGCGTATGGCTTGTCAAGTTTATTGAGTCTTAAGCATTTTTCTTTTGGGGAAGTTTTTAGCTGTTATTTTTTCATATATATGTTTCTGCCGCGGTCTCTTTTATTCTTCTTCACTCTTCCCATTCTATTGCTTGAAGTCATCACTTTTGGTTTTGATATTGCCTATACCAGTCTTCTTTCTCAGATAATTTTTATTCATTTTATTTCAGATTGACTATTTGTGTAATTTATAAAAATAAATTTTTAGTTATGTTTTTCAGCTTAGAATTTCCATTAGGTTTTTAAAATATAGTTTCCATTTTGAGTTTTTCCCTTTATCCTCATTCATTATGGGTGTATTTTTAGGTCATTCGACATACTGTTTATAATCTTTAAAATTTCTTGACTTTCATTTTCTCTTTTCTTGTTCCTTCACATGTTTACTGATTTTTTTATGTCATTTATAACATGCAGTTTATACTACAGAGAAACCAGATTTCGTTATGCTTTACAAAAAACATCTATATATGTTCCTCAGGCTGTTACCTTATGTGAAGGCAGATTTCAAATTTAGTTTCCTTTGTGGTGAACAATATCTGACTATCTTTTCTCTCAACTGCCAATTATTGCTGCATCTCTACTGCACATGCTGAAAAAGATGAGAGAACATTGCTTCTTGGTTTATTAAATACTACCTCCTTAGCTGTGTAGTAGATGTTGATTGAATTTTTGGGGGGTTACCGGGGATCAAACTCAGGACCTTGCACTTGCCAGGCAGGTGCTTATTCCACTGAGCTATGTCCCCAGCCCATATCTCAGTATTTTTAAAAGACTTTACTTTTAGTCTTAAACTATTGAAGGGTATCTTAGTTACTTCCAAGTTTGGGCAGTTATGAGTAAAAAGTTTTGTCAGTTTTTATATGAACATAGTTTCAACTCATTCGCATCAATTTAAGGACTGCAGGTGCTACAGCACATGTAAGAGTGTGTTTAGTTTAGTTTTTGTGAGAAATTGCCAAACTGCCAAACCTTCAAAGTGCCTGTAGCATTTTTGTTTAAGAGCAGTAAATGAGAGTTTCTGTAGCTCCATATCCTCACTCGTGTTTGGACTCAACATTAGATTTGGCCTTTCCAATAAGAGTATAGTGGTATCTTGTTTCAGTTTGCTTTTCTAAGGACATAAGGTATTGAACATCTTGTCATGTTTATCTTTTGTATATATCTTTTTAGTGAGATATAAGTTCAGTTCTTTTGTCCATTTAAAAAAATCAGTTTCATAAGTCCTTTATCAGATATGTATTTTACAAATAGTTTCACCCAGTCCGTGGCTTTCTGTCATCATTCCCTTGACTGTATTTTTCACACAGAAGATTTGATTTCTCAGTCATTTCTGTTGAACATTGTGCCTTTTGTATTGTCTATAAGAAATTGTTGCCCTGCCTAAGATCATCTATATTTTTCTACCTCTAAAAGTTATCTTCTAAGAATTTTACATTTTACATTTAGGACTGTGATTTATTTTTAATTAAGTCTTGTGAAGGGTGTAAATTTTGCCTCTAGATTCTTTTTAGTGAATGTTTCTGTTCATTCATTCTACCACTATTTGAAAGACTTTTCTTCTTTATATTCCTTTGCTCCGCTGTTAAAGATCAGTTAACTCCATTTATGTGGGTCTGTATCTGAAGCTCTCTCTGTTGTGTTTCTTTGACCAATTTGTTACTTTTTCACCAGCTGCCTTGCACTCTGAATTATTGTAGCTTTATAATAATTCAAAGTTAGGTAGTATTAATTCTGCAACATTTTCTTCATATTGAGTTGACCGTTCTTGATCTTTTTGGTTTTTTTGCCTCTCCATATAAAATTAAGAGTTTACTGATATCCATAAAATAACTTGCTGGGATTTTAACTTAAGATTTCACTGGGACTGTAGAGCAAATTGAGATGAACTGACACCTTATGATTGACTCTCCCTACCCATTAATCTGGAATATACACTCATTTATTTAGCTCTTCT
The DNA here is from genome assembly GCA_004027595.1 of Dinomys branickii. Classification (NCBI taxonomy): domain Eukaryota; kingdom Metazoa; phylum Chordata; class Mammalia; order Rodentia; family Dinomyidae; genus Dinomys; species Dinomys branickii. The sequence goes on along the minus strand of PVLD010000577.1, from coordinate 199,164 downwards.
TTGGTATACTTCATCTCAGTGGTATTCCTCATAGAAACCTTACATATATTCTGTTAGATTTACACACTAAGCATTTCATCTTGGGAACTTAATGGGAATGCACAAATGTTATAAATTATGAGTCGCACCTTTTCATTGCTGCAATATAAACATTTGACTTTTGTGTATTAACTTCATACCCGGCAGCTTGTTATCTTTGCTCAGTAGTTTCCAAGATTTTTTGTTGTTGATTATTTCAGATTTTTCCCTGTAGATGATCATGGTATCTATGGATAAGCAGTTTTATTTCTTCCTTCTCAGTATGTATATCATTTACTTCAGTTAGGACTTACACTACTGTGTTGAAAAACAGTGGAGGCTGGGCATGGAGGTGCACACCTGTAATCCTGGCACCAGGGCTGAAGACTGCAGTGAGTGGAGTTCAAGGCCACCCTGAATTAGACAACGTCTTGTTTACTTTCATCTCTTCTCTCGTTGCTGAGACAAAATACTCAACACCCAAAATGAAGAAAGGAAAGGTTTATTTAGCTTACAGTTTTGAATGTTTCAGTCTGTACTTGGCTGGTTCTGAGGCACAGTGGCACATGGCAGAGGGCAAAAGTTCATGGCAGCAGAGCACAGCAGAAACAACCAGCAAAATGGAGGAATGGCGGGCAAGCAGCCTCTTTTTAATCTCCCTTACATTGTAAGCAGGCTGCCCCTACCCAGGGGATGTGTAGCACTCACACAATCTCCATGCCCTCGTCTTCCACAGGCTCAGGATGTGTACAAAGTAAGCACCCTGGCTGCGGAATCTCTAGACTCCCCAAGTTGACACAATGTATCAACCATAACAGACAGCAAGACCATATCTCAAATAAAAAGCAGTGCAGGTTGTGGATATCTTTGCATTGTTCCTGAACTTAATGGAGAAGCTTTGAATTTCTCTTTAAATGTATTAAATGTGGGGTTTTTGTAGGTATTCATTGACATGTTGAAGAAGTTCCCCCATTCTTAGTTTGCTGAGTTTTTATCATGAATACTTGTCAGATATGTCAAATTATTTTTGCATTTATTGGTATAATTTTGCAGTTTTTTCCTCCATTAGCCTGTTGATGTGATGGGTTATAATCATTTATTTTCTGGTGTTGAGACAGTCGTGCATGCCTGGAATATAGCCCCCTTGGTTGTGGTGCATATTTTTATATATTGCTAGGCTTGGTTCACTAATATTTTATTGGGAGTTTGCACCTATGTTTCTGAGACATTTTAGTCTGCAGTATTCTTTTCATGTAATGCCTTTGATTTTGGTGTTGAGATAATACTGACTTTGTAGAATGACTAGAGAGGATCATTTGCACTCCACCCTCCATAATGCTTTGTAGAAGACTTATCCTCCTTCTTTAAATATTTGAATTCACCTGTGAACTCATCTGGGACTAGTTCTGTTTTGGAAAGTTACTCATTATTGGAGTTTTTTTAATAGATAAAGGCTTAATGTCTGATTGCTTGGAGTGTTGAAAGTTGATTTAAAATTAGGTTATATTGTCTTTAATTGCATTTTAAAATGTTTTCACAGTATTTTATAAGTTTTTTGTTTTTATGAGCTATTAACAAAAGTACAACTATTTTCTTCCAGCCTAGTGTATTAATTGTAACCTACAAGGAACCTGCAAAATCGTCTACTCAGTTTGGACCCTATGAACAAGCTGAATGGAGACCAGATAGTACAATGATAGCTGTCTCAGTAAGTAGACATTTCAACTTTAACGGTGTTTTCTTATGAGAGCATTATATTGTATTTGCTTCTCTTAGCTTCCTTTTAATCTTGCAAGTACATAAGCGTTTATCTTCCTATGACAAAAATTGCTATATTGATTCTTTCATGTATGTACTATGTTCTGTTCTTATTATGTCTTTGTTGACTTTTTGTTTGTTAGTTTTTGAGGCGGGTCTCACCATGTAGTACAGGCTGGTCTTGAACTCAAACTCCCTTATGTAGCCCAGGCTGCCTCGAACTCACAGTGATCCTCCTACCTCAGCCTCCAGAGTACTGGGATTACCCAGATGTGCTACCACACCTGGGTATCTTTGATGACTTTATTACATCAGACCATCTCTAAACATGGGACCTATAGGATGATTGTCTCACTTTCTACTTTTGTTCCTGAAATCCAATTAAGTTTTTGAAAGTTATTTTTCATATTCATACAGGACTCTTGAATTTATATTTAAGTTCTGCCTTACATTCCAAAGCATACTCTTCTCATAACATTTGAATCTTTTTGGATTTATTGTATTCTATTACACATGCCTATAACTGATTAATTTTACCTTTTCAATATATATTTTGTCACTGTCATCTTTGGGGTATCATCATCTGATTTGCAGTTGGAATGTATATGGTTAACATTTATTGAACACAGCCATTGTAAGTACTGTTATAATCAGTTTGCATGGATTATCTCATTTCATTTTTAGATCTGTGCTTTGAATTACTGTCTTTCATAATAGATGAATAAATTGAGGCTTCGAAAATTAAGTCTTATCCATCTAGTGTATATTGAACAAATAAAATATAAACTTGGGAATTCGGCTTTTGTTTTTATTCTCTTAATCATTAGACAAACTTACTTTTCTGTCAGTCTCTTTCTAGTCTGTGCCGTATTATACTAATAATCTGAGAATGCTCCATAGTCAGATACAGTAAATTGTTCTGCACTGCTGTCTTCGAGGTTGGCAGCCAATGACCACGTGTCAGGTCATATACCTGCTGCCTAGTTATATATTGCCCATGGGCTCAAAATAGTTTTAACAGGTTTAAGTGTTCAAAACAAATCCAAGGAGAATATTTTGTTACACTTGAAAATTATGATATCTAAATTTCAATGTCCATAAATAGTTTTATTGGACTACAAATACGTTCACATTTATGTCCTGTGTGGTTTCTTCAAGCTACACAGACAGACGGAGTTGAATAGTGCTCACAGCAGCCATGTGCGATGCTGTCAGTGCGTTGCTTTTCTGCTTGGCGTCCTGTAACTCACTGGAGAGCTGCCAGTTCATACTTGTCAGATGCCGCACATTTGTGACATTTATATTCTTTTTACTGTTAATATGCACTCATGTCCAAAGAACAGATGAAGAGAAAGACGTTGAACAGCATGCTTTTAAACATAGTGGAACGTGGAATATTTATTATTGAATTACATGGCAAGATACTATCTTCATTATACAGTGAATTACCCTGTACCAGGCCAGAGGGACAGACTAGGTGCTCCTCACAGTATTTTCAGTTCACTGATGATAATACAAAGGTTAGAAAATTTAAGCCACGCTCTCAATAAAGAAGAATTTCTTGACAAAAATAAAACATGAACATAAGTGCACCAAGAATAAGATTTATAATTGCTGAGTTCACAAATGTAATGGTCAATGCTTGATAAAAAGGGTCAAGGAAGTACTGTGTACAAGTAGCATGTGTGGACCACCACCACGTGGAAAACTTCTGAAAGAAGTTGAATTGACAAAGCTGTAACTTCAGGGCAGTTTAGAGGAATCTACTAAGATACATATTAATTAATGGCAATAAAAATACATGAGAAACAGAAAAAGAGAGCTTGTGTGGCTACTGTAAATTTTCATCAAAGATAGAAGCTTAATCTCCTGATTTACCCTATCCCACAAACTTTCTCTTTGATGGCTTAGCAGTGGTAAGGTTTATTGGAAACTATTTTAGCTCATGCCTAAAATCAACATTTTTATAAACTGGAAGAGCCTACTTGACCACTGAGTGAATATGGAAAATAGTTTTTGTCTTTGTTTATTTAGGCCCTGGTAATAAAACCCAGGGCTTCATTGAATGCAAGCAAAGTGCTTTACCACTGAGCTATTACTCCCCTTCCCCTGAAAATAGCTTTTGCTACAGATCTGATAACAATTCATAATGAATGTTGTCTAAAACTACCAAGCACACATTGCTACTTATCTGTGAGAGTGATATGAGGTAAAGTCATTTCACTGACATCTAATGAAATTATTGGAAACACAAGTAACATCAGGCTGCTTTTTGTACTTCTAGTGTTCTCACAAATTAAACCAAGATTTTTATCCCATACAGAATGTATTTCCTGAGCTCAAGCCACAGTTCCAGTAATATTTTTAGGACCTTGATTCATGTGCAAAGGAAATTTTTGTGTAACAAATACATTTGTACAGAAGGGCTTCCACATAAAGTTCAAATAGATGTGATTAGTTTGCAATGTTAAAAAGCAAACATCAAAAGAACCTAAGAGAGTTCTCTAATAGCTTACCAGGTGATAATTATAATCAATTAAAATCATGTTCATCAATTGATACCAATATTGGACTGTACTTGTATGGAAAAGCATTTTCAGATATGAAATATGTAAATTCTCTCTATATACCATCAACAGATAAAACTTTGCAGTGCAAACTGGGGATGGTGATCCCAGCACTCAAGAGGCTGAGATAGGAGGATCACCTCAAGGTCACCAGCCTGTGCTATATAGGGAGACCAAGGTCAACCTAAACTACATATTGAGTAAACTCTCAACTAAAAAAAACCAAAAACTTTACAATCAGTTTTGGTGATACTTTAAATTCCATTTAACCAAGTATGTTACTCTTATCAAAATAAATTCCATTCTCATTAGTGGACGTGTGTTTTTTTAAAAATGTGCTAGATCAATGATGGCGAACCTTTTGAGCCTTTTAGAGCTTTCACTGCTAACAGCTGTGGCACACGTGCCATAGGTTTGCCACCACTATATATACTAGGTTATCTTTATATTTAGCCTTTTTCTGTTTTTTCTTATTTCTTTTGTTTATATATTTAGATGATTATAACACTTACTATAATTTTGGTTTTTTCTCTGGATTAATCATTCCTTTTTATTTTTCTGTATTCTGGTGCCCCGACATCTTGGGGCTCTGTTGTCTCTGGAAAAATTGCTCTCTCCTATGGCTAGCCAATTCCTAAAGATAGTAAAAGACTCCCCTACAAGTGTATGTTTGTACACAAACGAGCCCCTTAATAGGATATACCCTGCAGCCACTTCCTTTATCAACGTCATTATCTCAGGGCCAGGTTCAAGATAGTTAAAACCTTCCTGTAGTCCAGAGCCCACTGAAATTATTCAGGCTAGCCAATCCTAAGCCTGGTTCACCCATTCCTTCCCATGAAAATGACAGTGAAGGCTCTCACCCGTGTTTTCACCTTGTTTCTGCCACCTCATGTGGCCTGTTGTACGGTACACTTGGCTCCCTCTTCGTGGAATAACAGATCTTTGATGGCAGTTGTCTCCTCATCTGTTCACCTTACCATACCTGACTAATAATAAAGCCTACTTTGTAAAATTGTCATTTAAGGTCCTTTTTTCTCTAAATCCCTACTTCATTACTTCTCTGGCATTATTTTTTCATCTGCCTACACATACTTTCCTGTAGCCAAACTGGCTTATTATTTATTGGAATAATTAGAGAAAAATGAGAGAATCTGCTAATTGTCATGAATGATAGTGGGTGAGATGAGTAGTTGAAGATGACTCTGACTTCAAGCTGAGATGACTGATGAGTATCTATAGCAATTAGTGAAAAAATATAAGTGAGAGAGCAGTTTCATGAAAGAAGATAGGAGTTTTCAGAATTTGATCTCAGAGTTTTGGTATATAACACTAATTTTAAACTTTCTGGCATAAATTTGCCTTTTTAATTGTTTTGTGTGTACAATTCAGTATCACTAGTTATATTCACCACATTGTATAAATACCACCACCATCGCTTTTCTTTATCATCACCCCAAAGAACAGATTGGCATTCATTAAATATAACCCAGCATTCTCAGTTCTCCAAGCTCCTGGTAACCTCTAAGCAACTTTCTATGTGTGTGGATTTGCTTATTCCAGGTACCTTATATAAGTGTAACTATGTTGTCATATGTGTCTAACTGTCATTTACATCCTCATTGAGGTATCAGAACTTTATTCCTTTTTCTGATAGAATAATAGTCTTTACTATATATGTAGTACATTTTGTTTATCCATTGATTTGTTGATGGACATTGGTGTTATTTTCAGCTTAAAATTATTGCAAATAGCATTGTACCCTGTATTTTCCTGTTTCTTGGCAACCAGAAAAGATTTCACTCAGCCCACCCAACTTGAATAATGAGAGACCATGACCAAGCAAGGTCTTAGATGTAGAGAAAATAAGGGATTATTGCAGAATAGGAAAGATGTCCAGATTGGCTGTTCAAAATGACTAGGCCTCTTTATCTCTACTGTCTTTATTTTCCTACAGTTTGGTGTTCACTGTCCTCCTCTTGCATATGTGTGAATGAAGTGGAAAGTTTCTTTGTACCCTGGGTGGAAAAATCTGCTCTTCTATTACCTACGACCATCCCCCACACTGCTCCTGTCTGTCTGCCTGTGGTATTGCGTTGAACATTTGCATGCAAAAATCTCTTAGAGTCTTTGCTTTCATTTGGGGAAAATACTCAAATGTGAAATTGCTAGATCAGCTTGCCTAGAGGGTATACTTCTTAAGGCAGAGTCTGAGAGCTCCAGCTTGTCATCTTCAGCAGGTAATTTCTGTTGTTTGTTTAAATAGTATTCATCATAAAAGGTAGAGGAGAGTTATCTCATTGTGTTTTGATTAGTACTTGTCTAATGACTAATGCTGTTGACCATCTTTTCATGTGCTTTACATCATTTTGGAGAAATGTTCATTGAGCTTCTTTGCCCAGTTTCAAATTGGATTATTTTTGCATTATTCTGTGTGTTAGTGGTGGTGAACCTATGGCACATGTTGTTTGTTTTTCTAAACTAAAACATCAGTATTCGGGTTTAATTGCAGTGTTGGCACTTTGAGATAAATAAGTGGGTTTTGAGTTGCAGTTTGGGACCTTGTCTCTGAAAGGCTCACCATCACTGGTGTACATGTTCTTAACATTGCTCCTTTATGAGATGCATGATAAGCCCCGATATTTTTTCCTATTCTCTGATTTTTATTCTCTGATTTTTTTAAAAGATCTTCCTATGGTCCTTTGAAATATAAAAGGTAATTTTGAAATAGTGTAATTTGTTTTTTATTCCATGTGCTTTGGTTGTCATATGCAAGAAAACGTTGTCAAGTATAGTGCCAAGAAGATGTTCCTTCATTTTTTCCTCAGCTCTTGCTTGTAAGTTTAGGTCTTTGATCCATTCTGAGTTAATTTTTGTAAATAGCGTAAGAGCCCAGCTTCATTTTTGTATTTGATATGCAATTGCCTTAGTACCATAAAGCACTCTTTTTTTTTTCATTAAATGATGTTGGCATCCTTTTGAGGAGTCATTTGGCCGTTGCCTTTTGGGTCTATTTCTAGATATTCTATTTCATTGTTCTGTGTGTCTTTCTTTATTTCATTACCCACTGTTTTAATTACTGTAGCTTTGTAGTAGGTGTTGAAATAAAGAAGTAGATCTGTCTAATTTCACTTCTCTTTGAAGGTAGTTGAGTTATACTGGCTCACTTAATCAGTCTCTGAAGGTTGGAAAGAGTTTTTCTTATTCTGTAAAACATACCAATGGGGTATTGGTTGGTATCTTAATTACTTTCCTTATCCCTGAACACAATACCTGACACCCAGAAGTTAGAGGAAAGGTTTATTTTAGCTCACAGTTTATAGAGGTTCCAGCTCATAGTCCACTGGCTCAGAAGCAGAGCGGTATGGCAGAGGGGCATCGCAGAGGAGAAACAGTCCATGACAGTGGTGTAAGCAGTAAGCACTAAAACACTGAGCTTCCTTTCCCCTTTATAGCATTCAGACCGCAAGCCTGTTGGTTGGTGCCACCCACCAACCAGGGTGGGGCTTCCCCTTATCTATACCCAGAAATGTGCCAAACCAATCAGTGGACTAGTATAGTTACCACACACCCTTAATCCGTGTGCACACACCCATGGCACATGTGCTGCCCCCTGGTATTTGTTATTATTGAAAGTTACCATCACTTCCCTAGAGCCAACTACCTCTGAAAAGCCCCATCTGTGAGTGCATGAGGCCCTCAGGGAGTATCAGGGAGAAGCCTTAACAATAGGGGTTGCATTGTAGATCTCTTTGGGAAACGTTTTTTATTTTGATTTTTTAGAGACAAGGTGTTGCTATGTAGTCCAGGCTGCCCTTCATCTCACCTATCTAGTGTAGACTGGCCTTGAACTTGTGGCAGTCTTCCTGCTGCAGCATTCTGAGTGCTGGAATTACAGGTGTGCGCCACCATGCCTGGCTCATTCTTATCTTAATAATAGTTCTTCCAGTCTGTAGACTTGTTTTGTCTTTAATTTTTAAAAATTAATTTTATTGTTACTCTTGATACACATAATGATTACATTCATCATAGGAAATTTGTACCTGTACATAATATATCTTGATTCTTTTTTTTCACCATTTTTCTCTCCTTATTTGTAAAACTTTGTTTCCATTTTTTGTCTTGTTTTTTTTCTCCATTTCTTTTCCCTTCTCCCATCTCCCTGCCTTCTTCCCTTCCATTTGGAACATTTTCTTCCTATTTCCCCAAATGTATCATCCATTTGGGCCCTTACTTACACTTTCAGTTTCTTATACAAGAGAAACAATGCAGTAGGTAAATAAATGTGTCCAATTTACTTATGGTCTAAAGGTGCATCCATTTACCTAAAAAATGTCTCAGGTTTATCCTTCTTCATGGCAGAATAGTACTGCATTGTATTTAAAAAACACATTTTGTTTATCTGTTTCTCCATTGATGGGCATCTGAGCTGTTTCTAAGATTTAGCCATTGTAAATTATAAATTGTGCTGCTATAAACATGATTGTGAATATATCACTGTAGTATGATGCTTTTAAATGTTTTGGGAATCTGCTAGGAAGGGGAATGGTTAAATTAGGTTTTTGAGGAACTTCCACACTGATTTCAATCTTTGTACCAATTTATACTCCCGCCAACAGTGTGGAAGGGTTCCTTTTTGCCCATAGGCTTGTCAGCATTTGTTATTGGCTGATTTCTTTATGATCACCATTCTTTCTGGAGTGAGATGGAATCTCAGTGTTATTTTAATTTATATTTCTTGAAAGATCAATGATGTTGAACGTTTTTACTATATTTATTGTCTATACTTCTTCTGAGAATTGTCTGTTTATTTCAGATGACCATTGTTTGATTGGGTCTTTAAATTTGGAAGGTCTGGTATTTTTGAGTTCTCTGTATAGTCTACATATTGGTGCTTTGTCTGAGTAATAGCTAGTAAAACTTTCCCCATTCTCTGGGCTGTCTCTTTATTCTCTATTGGTGGTTTCTTTTACCTTGCTAAAGCCTTTTGATAAGGTGCGATCTCAGTTATGATTCTTTGTAATATTTTGTGTACAACTGAGGTTTTGTTCATAAAAGTCTTTGCCTACACCAGTGTCTTCGAGAATTTTATGTATTTTATCTACCAGCAAAGTGTTTCTATTTTAATATTTATCTTTGATCCATTTTGAGTTTAGTTTAGTGCATGGTGAGAGAAATGTGTCTAGGTTTAATCAATGGCATGTGTAAAACCAATTTTCCCACTACTATTTATTAAAGAGGCCTTTTTCTTTGAAGGAAGGTGTTTGGCCCTTTCGTCACAGATAAAGTGGCTGAATGTGTTTGGAGTTGTTTCTACATCTTCTGATCTCTTCCACTGATCCTTGGGTCTGTCTGTTTCCCAGTACCATGCTGTTGTTTTCACTTTGTAGTGTAATTTCAAGTAGAGGATTGTGATGCCACCTACCTTGCCTTTTTGCCCAGAATTGCTTTCGCTGTTCTAGGTGTCTTCTCATTCCAAATGAATTTTAGGATTGTTTTCTCTACTTCTGTGATGCATGCTGTTGGTATTTTCATTGAGATTGCATTAAATCTGTGTAAGAGGTTTGGAAGTATGGCCATTTTCACGATGTTGGTTCTGCCTATCCAACAATAAGAGATACCTTTCTATTTCCGATCCTCTTCCATCTCCTCCTCAGAGTACAGTAATTTTCAATGTAAAGGACTTATCCTTCCTTTGTTAAATTGATTCCTGTTTCATTTTTCTTGATGGTGTTTATATCCCTCATTTCTCTCTGTGAGTTTGTTATTTGTGTACAGAAATACTATTGTTTTTGAGTGTCGACTTTGCATCCTACTACACTGCAGACTTTGGTTATTAAACATAGGAATCTTCTGGTGGAGGCATTGAGGTCCTGTATGTATAGTATCATACCCCCCATAAATAATGATAATTTAACTTCTTCTTTTCCTATCCTTACTCTTTCTCTTGTGTAACTACTCTGGCTCTTTTTAGAATTACATTGAATAGGAGTGGTGATAGTGGGCATCCTAGTCTTCTTCCTGATTTTGGAGTGAAAGCTTTCAGTTTTGACCATTTAGTATGTTAGCTACTGGTTTGCCATAGAAGGCTTTTATCAGATTTAGATAAAGAGCATCTGTTCCCATTTTCTGAAGGGTTTTTTATCAGGAATGGGTGTTAGATTTTGTCAAATGCATTTCCTGCATCTATCGAGATAATCTGTAGTTTTTGTGCGTGGTTCTGTTAATGGGCTGTATTATATTTACTCATTTGCATATATTGAATCATTCCTGCATCCCTGAGATGAATCCTACTTGGTCATGGTGTATAATCTTCTTGTGATGATTTGCTGCATTCTATTTGCCAGGATCCTTACTGAGGATTTTTGGATTTAAGGAGATTGGGCTGTAGTTCTTTTGGTTGGATCCTACCCTGGTCTTAATATCAGGGCAGGGGCTGGGGATATAGCTCAGTGGAATAAGCGCTTGCCTAGCAAGCGCAGGGTCCTGAGTTCGATCCCCAGTACTGCAAAAAAAAAAAAAAAAAGACTCTTTAAAAAAAATATCAGGGTAATACTTGCTTCTAGGAATGAGTTTGGGAGTGTTGCTTCCCTTTCAAATTCATTAAAGAGTTTGAGGAATAGAGATGTTATTTCTTCTCTAAATTCCTTGTAGGATTCAGTGATTCTATCAGGATCTGGGCTTTTCTTTTTTGGACTTTTTATATTCTTAATTTTCATTGGCTGATACTGGGTTATTTAGAATTTTTATATCTTGTTGGTTCAGCTTTGGCAATTCATACGTATCTAGGAATCTCTCCATTTTTTCCTGAATTTTTCATCTTTTTAGAGTATAGATTCTCAAAGTATAATATGAAGGATCTACTGGATTTCTGTAGGCTCCATTGTGATTTCACCCTTTTCTCTGTAATTGCATGGATTTGAGTCCTTTTTGTGCCTTTTTTGATATGATTGGCTAAATATTTGTCTATTTAATCATTTTGATATAGGGTGTATAATGTAGAAATGATATATGGACTTCCAAATAATATAAGGGAACTATTATACGTCCTAGTCTACTAGATGTGCAAAATGCCAATTTCGTGTTCATTAAAATCAAGGAATGAATTCTAGGAACAGCAGAGGTTTAGAATAGGAAGAATTTATTGAAAGATAGCTTCTGTTTGAGCGAGACAAATGGGTTGCCTGCTGACCCTGCTTCTTAATGCTCTTTTATTTTGAGCAAAGCCATGAGGTGAGGCAGGTTCAAGGTGGGACAAAACTGTAGTCATCTAATAAGATTACAAGTGTAGTAACTTAGATAATACTGATCCAGTGAGAAATCACAAGGTGGGTGTTAGTGAGACAAAACTATGGTGAACCAATAAGATTAGAACTAGTATAGTTCCTTAGGTAGCATTGATTGAATGGGGATCAGATTGGGAAGCAAGTCACATAATAGCAAGTGTACGTGGAACAAATGTGAATTTCCCAGAAAGGAATCAGCTCGGGAAGGTTTGGTCCCTCACCCAAGGTGACTGATTCCTTTTTAGAACATCAGTCACTGCCATTCATCCCTGTGGGAAGTATGTGGGTGTAGTAATTTCTCTTTTTGTTGAAGTCTGGCCTTTAATGAATGTGCTTCCAGCTGTAGTTGTCTTCTGTGCTGAGGGCCCAGCCATGTCTAACTGCCTGTAATAGTTAAAAGTAACTAAAATGTCTACAGTAGTTTGAAGAACCAACTCTTCCATTCATTGATTCTTTGTATTGTTCTCAGTTGCATTAATTTCTCCTGTAATCTTTATAATTTCCTTTCTTTTATGCTTTTTGGGTTTGACTTCCTCTTCTTTTTCTAGAAGCTTGAGGTTCAACATGAGGTTATTTATTTTAGCTTGCTTGGTTTTTGTGCTGTGGAAATTCACCTCTATATATTTCCCTTGTAGGACTGCTTTCATTTCGTTCCTTAAATACTGATAGGTTGTACTGGCATTATCATTTAATTATAGTAACTGTTAATTTCTTCTTTAATTTCAAACAATGAATAGATAGCAGCCAGATTATTCATTCTTTTTTTTCTTAGTGGGTGGTTTTGTCATCAAACCTCTGTCAGTTTTGAAGGAAAGCATATCTCCTCAGTGTCATTGTTACTGTATAAACCTCAAGTCCGTACCCATCCTTTCTTTTATATTCCTGGGATTACCATGGGGAAGTCCTAAGTAAAGCAGACCAGTGAACACTTTCAGTTCAGATAGTGAGATGTTATAATATACACATTTTCAAAGAATGTTTTATTGTCTTTCATCATTTGAGTATTTCACAACACCTTGTAGCGTATTGTCTGCTACAGTTTCCAACACTGAATCACAGTGCTGGCATTCCATAGGTTTCCCTCTTGCCAAGAACCTAATTACAGTTTCAGATCTAGATCTAACTGGATCATTCAGGCATATGTGATCATTTTTTGCATTTTGACTAGTCAAATATATACTCAACATGGCTGTTGTCCCCCTCATCTTAATCAAGGAAGTCTTCATTTCCTGTGTTTATCTTGGTCAGTTCTTGCTCCATTTCCCTATCACAGCAGCTTTGGCTCAAATGCTGATGCCTGTCACTGATCCATCATTGACACGCTGTGATCATCACCATCATCGTGTCATTAGTGCACAGATCACTGGATGAATGACTCATTTGCAACCTCTTCCCAAGTGTGCAAATCTGGTTTTTTATGTGCCATTGTACTGAAGTAGGCTAATTCTACAAGCAAAATACAAACAAAACATTTTGTAAAACAAACCCAAAGTGCACAGAAATTTAGCGATGAGCGTTTCATTAGTAAAACTCACCTGTTGCTATATTAATAGTATTAATAGTGTTAAGTTGTCTAGAAAGTGACAAACTGTGGTCATTGTTAATTTGCCACCTTAAACCACAGGCCCAAGATTTACAGCTACATAACAATCTAAAATCAGAAAATTATATACAGTACATATCCCCCAGGTAGAGTGATTTTACCCTCCTGGGTAAAGGGTAAGAGGAGAAATGGAGAAATTGCAGAAAGAGACTAGAACCAAGGCTGAGGGACAAAGGACAGTTACCCAAGCTTTGTGTACCTGGTGGAGAAGACAGGAGAGAAAGAAAGAAAAACAACTGCACAAAACAAACAAAGTTAAGTGGAATAAGCACCTGCCCGATAAGCTCAAGGTCCTGAGTTCAGTCCTCAATACTGCAAAAAAATAATAATAATAAATAAAAAATAAACTAAAAGCAGTGCTCATACTCATGAAAAAACAAAGAGAATAAACGGGAAAAAAAGACTCCTCTGTGATTTTAAGACTGGTTATTTTCTGGAGTCTGCAGTTTTGTGGTAGGGTCCGACTCAGGCTGCGTCTCCGTGTCACTGGTGGACAAGGGAGGTGGACAGAGCCCACATCCATGCTGGATGATCCCAGCACTTATAGATTTTTGAAAGTGTTACTATCACTTGATACTCTGAAATACTGAACTTTTGGCCTTGCGTGATTAATGTTCTGGAAAGAATTTCTCTATTAATGCTATCCATCTTTAGTATGTGCCCATACCACATTTGTTTTCCAGTCCAAATAAATTAGCAAAGTTTTAAAATTTTGAACAGTCATTCTGTATATGTATTTAAAGTTTGCTATAGTTTGATTTGAAGCCATTTTCCTTTTGCTTCAATGTTCTCAATATGGCAAGAACATAAAATTGCCCGTGAAGAATTAGACAGATGATCTCACCAGAATGGTCTCCCATCATTTTTCTTTTGTATCCTAATAAGTTGAACTATAGGTTTTGAGAATACATGTAGTAAAATTTGTAGTTAAAAGACAAACCTGCCTTTGCTGAAAAAAATGAGTGTTTTCCAGTGATTCTTTTAAGTGAAAAGCAGGAAGTACTGGAAAGAAATTTGAAACCTTGTATAAGTTTATTTTCTTTGATTCTGCTTTGGATAGATACTCAAATCACCTCTAAAATGATAGGAATTCACTATTAGTATAAAATATTTTGGGGAAAACATTTGACACTTCACACATTTGAAAATGTTTCATTAGAAATGGCCATATATTGTTGTTTTAATGTAGTATTTATATTAATGTGACATAGTTAAGCTTCACAAATCACAGACTGTGCCATGACCATTTAATAGCACTGTTCGTTTTTAATGCAATTTCTGTTCTAAAGATGTTTCATTAGCTTACAAACATAGTGTTCAGATTTCGTGTTTAAATGTTCAGTTTGAAAATTAGATGTTTGCTTTAACTAACTGATGTTCAGATTTGGAAATTAAAGATTTGCTTTGTTTTTCTTTTGTATCACAGGTATAATGAATGATGCCTGTGTCACTTAGGAGGTCTGAAAGCCTAACTAAGTACCTCAGCAGTTTTACATCCTGGGGTGTAGAGGACAGGCCCTTACCTTTCTAGGATGTTGTTTATTGTGTCAACTTGAGAAGTTTACTTGAGAAGTTTAGAAGTTTAAGTGACTCAGCAGAGGGCCGGGGTCCTCCCTTGAACCTTTGCAAGAGGGCACAGAGACCACCCTAGGGCAGGTAGTGTACATACAATGCAAGGGAAGAAAGAGGCTTGTTCCCCTTTTGCTGTTGCTGTCTTATGCCACCCTAAACTGTTGCCCCTCTGCTGTCCTGCCCTGCTTTAGAGCCAGCTGATGATTGGCTAAAACCTCTCAAAACTGTGAGCTAAATAAACCTTTCCTTCCTCAATTTTGGACATTCGGTATTTTGTCTCAACAACGAACTAAGACAACAGACTGTGTTTTATAGTAAGTCAGAGAACAAGAGATTAATTTTGAACTATATATGTATTATGTATACCACTGTGAAATTAATATATAAAGTTTCAGGAGAATGAAGCATTTTTACATACTGTTACTATTTGGTAGCCTATTATTAAATAATTAATTATTTTGAGGATATCTATAATAGTTTATGAAGTATTAATTTCAGTTAAATCTTTAGGAAATATTTTCAAATTTGTGAAAACTTAACTTTCTACAGTGGGTTATAGTTTTAAAAAAGTATTATTTGCATAATTAGGCTATCCTTTAAAGGAAGTTTCTTTTTTTAAATCAATTTTATTGGTATATTTTTGATATAATGATCATATTCATCATAGGGAATTTGTACCTGTACATAACATGTCTTAATTCTTCTTCTCCCACTCCCTCTTCCCTTCAGTGTTTTCCCTCCTCATTTACCAAAGCTTTGTTTCTGAGTTTTTCTTCTGGTCTCTTTTATTTCTTTTCCTTTCCTTCCCTTACCCCCACTCTTGCTCCCCTTTCCATTTAAACATTTTCAAAGGAAGTTTCTTGAAGAGTGAGATTGTTCTCAAAGTGAGATAAAAAGTTAAAATTTAGGGTGACAATCCTAGCCTTAATCTTTAATTCATGATGGATAAAATTTCTTTTTCAGACGGCAAATGGCTACATCTTATTTTTTCATATTACATCTTCAAGCGGGGACAAGTACCTTTATGAACCAGTGTACCCCAAGTAAGTTACTAGTTTTATTTTTGTGATATTTGATTTGTATCCTTTATGTTGAGAAAAAACATTGCCATTTTGAGTTATCTGAAGTTATTAAAATAAACCAGCATTTCAAAAAGTAGTGTTTCATAAATTACCAGAACTTTGAACTGTTGTTTCTTGAATAAAAAATTCTGTAATTAAGTCTTAGAATCTTGAGGAGTATGTTATATCCTTCTTTGACATTTCAAATTACTAATAATATATTCTACCTTTACCATTCTCAAGTCTTGTTAGGAAGAAGCTAGGAGGTCATAAGGGGAAGAGCTGAAATGTTAGTAAGTTTTGGCTGTGGTTTTGTACATGCACAGAAAACAGTACCCAAAACAGTTGTTACCTCTTGACTAAAATTGGTTCCCCTTTTTTTTTTTTCCGGGACCAGGGATCGAACTCAGGGCCTTAGTGCTTAGCGGCAAGCACTTAGCCCACTGAGCTGTACCTCCAGCCCTCTTGACTAAAATTGGGAGGAACATGGACTTTTGCTTTTTAAACTGTGTAGCTATATCTATTGTGCATTTTTCTCCATAGCATGCTTTACTTTCAGAATAAAAGAACATACAGTTTTAAAACATGTCATCATTTGCTTTTTAAATAAATGTCTGTGCGTGACACATGCCTGTAATCTCAGCATGAGAGATTAGGGAGGCTAAGGCAGGAGGATTGCTAGAAGTTTGAGGCCAGCCTGGGCTACATAGTGAGTTCATGGCCAGCCTGGACTACGTAGGAAGACCCTTGTCTCAAAAAACCAAAAACAACAAAAAAAGAAAGAAAAAGAAAAAAACCCAGCTAGATATAAATGTATCACATTTCTAGATGGTAGAAGATGTCCAGAATTCAATAGATATATAAGAAATTAATAAGGTAAATAGGTGCTGTTATTTGAAGTTTAAATTTCTGAAGATTAACAGAAAGAAAGAACATGAATGAAACAAGTAACGAGCGTAGGGAAAACATTTGTAGAAAGAAGGGCCAAAGTCTACTGTTTGTACCTAAATTGCCACTAAACACATAGATTGTAGTGATAAGTAAGTAAAACCAGTTTCCTAAGAGGAAATGCAATGACTAAAACGTAAGAGTAACTGGTCAACCCCAGAACTGTCCAAATAAAATAAGATGTCAAATTCAATGTTTTAGACTCACATTTCAGTATATAAAGTATTTGTATATTTTTAAATTAGTACTCTGTTAGTAAAGGTATAGTAAGTGTATTGCATACTTCTGATAGCTACACACATTTTCTAAAATTTTTAAAATACGGAAATTATACCTGGGGGTGGTAATAGGCCCTGTAATCCCAGCATTCTGGTAGCCACGGGCAGGATAATCACAAGCGTGGGCTCAGCCTGTGTGACATAGCAACTTAGTGAGACCTTGTTTCAAATTAAAGTTAAAAGGGCTGGAGATGTAGCTCGGTGCCAAGTGCTGGATTCAATCTCCCATACTTCAAAAAACCCGTAAGACCAAACTAAGTAAACAGAAAAACCCCAGGAAATTATATTTAATGTAGTTAAAATCAGTGGGTTTGGAAAATTCAGGGCAAAGGCAAACTAATAATTTCCCAAAACATGCCATCTTGAGCATTGTTTGTGTAACACTCGCTAATGTTCTTGAGAATATACTTTGAGAAAGGCTATTCTAGGTCCTGTAGAATGTAGGTCAGGTCATTTTATCATAGATTCTAAGGAGCTGTCTAGATTTGCCTAGTGTAATAACCACTTGTTTGTTAAAAAAAGTAGAAAGAGAGAGAGAGAGAGTGTGTGTGTGTGTACATATATAATGAGGCATTGCTTTAATTTTGGCAATCTTTTGTAAAGTACAAAAATTGAGATTAATTTATCAGGTTAGTTTTGATAGAAAACTAATGCAGAAATCTTTTTGATATAAATATGCTGCTTAAAATGATAGGGACATTATAGTTTATTTAGAAATCTTAAATTGTGTTTTGTATGTAATGTAAAGCCTATTTTTTCATTCTGAATTTTAAATTTGTGAAGATTTTGTATAGTTACTATAATCAGTGTCTAAAATTTTATTTACTTGTGCGTTCTGAACTGTTATACCTAATTCCTTTTTAGTGCTTGATTCCAACATGATCTTATAAATCAAAAGCAATGAGCAAAATCAACTGAATTTAAGTTGCAGGCTAAAGAAATAATTTCTCTTAAGATACAGAAAATGCTATATCCTTTAATTCAGCTCACTAATATGAATATATATATTTCCTTGTTTCATTATAGTATGTTGAGACCCACCTTTTCTGTTCCATACAAAACTTTCTTTTCTTATTTTAAGACTACATGAGATACCACTCAACTAAATAGTACTGACAATGTATCAGCTTCATACTATAGACCTTGGGGTAGAAAACTATATTAAAAAAAAAACTTCCGCATTTGGCATTCCTTCTCCATGTTGAAGATTTTGGATTTCAATACTTGGACTCAAATAAAATGTGCACTGTTTTAGAGCAACATGAATTAGGGTGAAAGACTAGGTTTGGGTATCAGACCTCAAATTGAATGTCAGTTTTGCCACTTAGCAGCTGTTTGACTCCTTTCAAGTTATTTAATACTGTGTAAACTGCTTCCTCATCTGTACAGTGCATGATAGTAGTAATCATTTCCTAGGCTGAATGATGTTATTTGTGTTTAATGCTTGGATTAGTAACTGGCTTATAGGAAAATTAATAGAAGACAACTGCTGTTGCCACTAATATTTTTTTTCCTTCATCAAATTTTTACTTCATTTCTAAGATTTTCAGTGATTTAAATATGTATACATACAGTTTTATTTACTTAATAATGTGCCTTTTGCTAGAATAAAACTTCAGTAACTGCTGAATAAAATAAAAATCGCCAGGCCAGGCATGGTGGCACACACCTGTAATCCTAGCACTTGGGAGGCTGAAGCAGGAGGATCATTGCGAATTTGAGACCAGCCTGGGCTAGAAAGTGAGCTCAAGGCCAGCCTGAAGTGCATAGTGAGACCCTGTTTCAAAAAGATAAATAAATAAACAAACAAATAAGCTCCTATACATAATTATGTAGATTATAATCAGCCTATTGCATACATGTATATTGGGCTACTTTCTAATTGAGTTACTTAGTTAGCAAGTTTCTTGGTTTTTCTGAAGAACCCATTTGTAAATTGGAAGTAAAAATACCATATTTAATTTACGAGTGTATATTTTTAAAACCTGAAAAAAAAACGGTCAAATACCGGTTTGAGTAAAGGAAAAAAGTTTGGTTTTGACAGTGGTAATGCTATTTGTGGCATTATACACACTTAGGTAGTTTAAAGACATTGCTGTAAACACTTGTTAATTTTCAGTTAATTCCAGTGAGGTAGTTAGGTACAATTACTGTACAGATTGCTGCACAGAGAGGCACAGCCAGGGCCCAGAGACCTGTGTGGCATCTCCAAAGTCTGTGTTCTAACCACTGATTCTGTACTACCTGTGTCCTGTTTCACCACATCCATCCGCCTTCTACTTTGACATTTATTTGGGGAATAAGGATAGGAAAAAGGAAAAATAATGTACTGAAGAATAGAAGCAGCATAATTAAGTCTGCAGTTTCCCAATTATAGAAATGCTACTGTCTCTTCTTTCTCCTAAGAGTTTGTCCCATGAGTTTTTCTAGAGTACCCTCAGCTTTCCTATATTATGTGACAGCATCTTAACCTCAGACTACATATAATTTTCATTTTACACCATGTGAGAAAACAGGTCAGATATCTCCAGAGTCTCACGGTTTTTGCCATAGTGCTGTTTCAGACATCCTTCTTGTAGATACAAGCAGTCAGTCTTCAGGTGTAGTAAGTCTTATTAAATGACTTGTTCTACCTCAAAAGTCACTTAACCTTTGATAAATGATTTTTTGTTTATAAAAAATTCCATTCTATATCAAAATATCTCCTCATCTTACTGATACAGGTAAGTGCAGAATGGTTGATCTTATTTTTTTACGTTTTGGAATTTGCAGTGAAGTTAATTAAGGAAACTGTCAGGGACAGATCAGACAGTTTGTGTTCAGTTTTAGAAAGTGTTCATCTGTGTGTTTCAATATGAGTTTAGGAGGCCTTGAAATTGTTAATCATAGTTAATTTCTTTTTCTTTTTGAGACAAGGTCTTGCTATTTAGCCCAGGCTGGCCTTCAAATTGTGGTGATCCTTCTGTCTCAGCTTCCTGAATGGTGGAATTACAGGGATATACCACCACGCCTGGCTCAGGAAACTTCTTGCCAGCTCACTATTAATGAGTTAGTTCTGTCTGGAAAAGAAGAGCCTAACAGAGGTTAACAATTTCTGATTTTAACACACTTTATTTCCAAAAATCCAACTTCCTTGTATGAGAATTCTACATTATTAGGAGCAGCATTCACTAAATTGGCCTGGCCTAGTGGCCTGGCCTGGGAGTATACACCTGTAATCCCAGCACTCAGGAGACTGAAGCAGGAGGATCATTGCAAGTTTGAGATCAGCCAGGACTACATGGTGAGTTCAAAACCAGCCTAAACTACATAGTGAAACCCTGCTTTAAACAATAAAAAAGAAAAAAAAAGCATTTATTAAATCATAACAAATTTAAAAGAGAGAAAAGGTCTGAATTGAAGACATGCAAGTTTTCTTCAACATACATCATAGTGTATTTACACAGACTTAGATGAAACAGCCTATTATATATAGATAGCTGCTGTACCCTAGGGTTCAAACTTGTACAGCATGTTACTGTACAGATTACTATAGGCAGTTGTATGATGGTATTTGTGTATTTAAACATATCTAAAAATTAAAAAGGTAAATGTTTTGCTCAAATATATATATATATATATATGTATGTGTGTGTGTATATATATATATATATTTTTTTTTTTTTTTTTTTTTTGGGTCTTTGAGACAGTGTCTCACTATGCAGTTGATGCTGGCCTTGAACTTACTTTGTAGCTCAGGTTGGACTCAAGTCACAGTGATCCTCCTGCCTCAGCCTCCCGAGTGCTGGGATTACAGGCGTGCGCCACCATGCCTGGCCTGCTTTTGTATTCTCATACAAACTGGGTGTTGACATCTTCAGATAATAAACACCAAAACTAGAAATGTACTCTTGTATAATTGGCAGCTCACTAAGTTTGTGTACCCCAGTGTCACCACAAACACCTGGGTAACATGTGCTGTGCTGGTGTGAAGGCCACAGCAGTGTTAGGCAGTAGGAAATTTTCAGCTTCAGTGTAGTTTTGTGGGAGCACTGTTACGTATGGAGTCCACCTTAAATCAGAATGGCATGTGGTATATGATTGTTTTGTCTAATAAGTTCTGAGTTTTGCTTTCCTAAACTACATTTTCTCTGCTTTCTCCCTATTTCTGATACATACTTTTTTGGGGTCCCATTCATAAACTTGGTGGGTAATACATGTTAGTGATCTTAACAGCTTTTATTCTCTGTGAGCTTCTCAAAGCATCATATGTGGTTTGATTTTATTATGTGTATATTTTGTTTACAGTTGCTGAATTTTGCATATTGCGTGCATCCATTAATTTCATCATAATTGCATGAGTGCGTATTAATTAGATTGGTAAGAATGTTGTTTATAAGCCCTGGTAGTGCGGAGACCTCTATTAGCCGCACTTCCAAAGGAAGTGTACCAGTAGAAAGAAGGGGGACTTGTTAGGAAATCTGCCAATTCAGAGAGCCTTGCACATTGGTACTAAAGACCATGTGAGTGTGTTTTCGATTTTCTTATAAAACATCTTTTTGAAAACTTCTCTGAGTATTACTTTGATCTGTCATCTGCCCATTGAAGAAATACTGGGTTTTGACAGGCCCCAAGAACTATTGTAGACGTTACAGATGCAGCAGTAAAAATACAGGACCAAAAAATATTTTAAAACCCCTATTTATAGAAGGTTGTATTCTCTTAATAGAGAGTAATAAATATATTCAGGTTGTATGATACATTTAATACAGAAAAACAAAGCAGAGAGAAGGAATAAGAAGACCAAAGGTTGAAAGAGTCTTCAGCATCTTCATGGAGAAGATGACAAATGTAGAAAGATCTCAGAGACCATGAGAGAATGAAACATAGGCCCAGGAGAAGAGCATTGTGTGTTAGTGAGATTTAGCACATTAAAAAGCTGATAAGAAAATATTAGGAGTAAATTTTAGGCCCTAGCAAAGAATTTATAGCTAGTATCAAGGAATATACTTTTTTTTTTGCTCTTGGGAATCGAACTCAGGACCTGTGCTTGCCAGGCTGAGCTATATTCCCAGCCCCAAGGAATGCATTTTTATCAAATATAAAAATGAAACATTCTGATTTTTAAGTAACCTAATCCCGGAAAAGTATAGAGCCGACCCCCTTCTGCCCTACATACACTACCATGTAGTTGAGAGTTTATTCACACTTCTTGCTCATTCACACCAAGGCTGTAGCAGTTCAACTTTATTCTGCCTTGTGTGTATCCCTCATGTCTGTTATCTCTGGATGGTGTTTGGGTTTTACACTTTCTCCTGGATTACCTTCTTACTCCGTCTATCCACCTCTTATACTTTACCCTTGAATTACTTTATTTCCCATTCCCCTGTGTAAAATTTCTGTCTTTGCTTGAGCGTCATTTACTCATCTGATAGGTGAAGCTAATGTCAGCTACTCCGTGAAGTTGTCAGCAGTTTGAAGTCATCACCCTAAATTACTATACAATAGTAACCTACATGATGCTTTCGTGTGCCCAAGGGCTTGTTCTGAGTTCTGTTGTACATGTTCTCCCAGTTTAAACTCTGCAGTATGTGTAGATGAGGTCTAGACCTGATTCTTGAGCCCCAGGTTCACTTTCTAAGCTAACTCCATTTTAGATGTCACAGTAGGCAGCCTCAAACTCATCATGTTTAAATCTCCCTGACTGCCCCCTACCAAGTCTAA
Organism: Dinomys branickii; assembly: GCA_004027595.1. Lineage (NCBI taxonomy): Eukaryota > Metazoa > Chordata > Mammalia > Rodentia > Dinomyidae > Dinomys > Dinomys branickii. The sequence continues at coordinate 176,370 of PVLD010000577.1, read as the reverse complement.
CATGCTGTTGGCTTTAACAAACTTGATTGCAGTTACTGTCATCTTTTAAACAGTTAAAAGAGTAGAAAACCTTGGATTCTTTCTCTTCACTTTCCATGTTTTATTGATTTTCTTGATACTTCTCCAGTGTTTCTAGAATTTGTCTCTTTTATTTTCACTGGTCTTTTAAGGGAATTTCAAGGCCTTATTTTTGCCTATTGATAAAGCTTATTTCCTAGCGAATTTTTCTCTGGGATCTTTATACTGTATGCTAAAATCTATCCTTTGCCTTAATATCAGATTATTTTTGAAAACTGAGACCTAAAGATGTGATTTTTTTCATGAACTTTTATTCTTCATCAGAGTCCAGACTCCTGGGCCAGCATTTTGAGACTATTTTTCCCACATCTAGAATACATTGTATCCACAATTTCTGTGTAATGTAATGCCTCTGTTCCTGTTAAAGGCTGTACTTAGGAGCCTTCCCATTATGTTTATCTATGTCAGCTATCTGACTTAGAGTCCGAGCTCCGGTCAGCCATCTGCTCTACTTGATAAAACCACTTCCCTCAACTTTCCTGCCCTTCAGTATACCTAAGAAGTAACTGATCCCACATGCTGTTCCCATAGAATTTAAAAAGTTTTATATTGGTGATTTGTGAATACCTTTTTATTTTAAAAAAAAATCAAATGAGAGAGATAAAAAGTGAAAATGTGAGCCTTGTTTGCTATTTTAGTTTCTAATCCCATTTCCTTCTCCTTGTTCTATATCTCGTGAGTAAATAAATACCTAAGAGTAGAATTACTAGAGTAGAATTACTAATAAATACCTAGGAGCAGCATCACATGTGTAGTAATTTTAGATTGGACCCTGCACATTGTATTCCATTTGGTTGTCTTGATTTTTATGTTTGTTCTTTAAAGATGAGGCTTGTTTTAGGTGGCAGTTAACCTACTTGGATTTCTTTATCCTTTTGAGGCTTATTTGTATTGTGTTTTTTTGGTGGATGTAACTTTCCTTTAGACTAGTTTTAACCATTCTGAGGTCTCTTCTAAATGTCCTGGGTCTTCAGCAGTCTCTCCACTGTAGGTACTCAGAACTGGAAGTCTTTCGGTCCTGTATGGGTTGATAGCCTTAAACCTTAGTAGCTATTATTTGTCTGGCCTTGTGGGTTGTCAACATATGTATGCATAGCTCAGTATTCAGCAAGACTTGAGGGAATACAGATTTTTAGGGCTCTCGCTTTGTGTAACTGCCAGGTGTTTTTGGTGCTCTACACCACAAATTGCTGCTTCTGCTTTAATCTTTACCCCCTCAGGTTAACGAGGCTGCTATACTCTGCCTGCGTTCTCCCGCACACACATGGCAGTCTAAAAGGGGACCTCTGTCATAAAACTGTATTTGTTTCTCTTTATTTTTGATACAAGTTCTTTGGTGCTGATAATCTAGTGTCTGAATATAGTTGTTTCATACATTTTGTCCAGGTTTTGTTTGTGTGTTTGTTTCTAGAGGGCTAGTTTGGTACCAGTTACTTGATTAGTAGAATGATAAAATGACTACCTGTTTGTCCAACAGCTTGAACAATTTTCAGTCCTTGTCTGTTATATATTTAATCACATCCAAGGTACCATTTTATTTCATCTAGAAATAATTTCATTGTTATGCACATTGCGGTAAACAACAGCAGGAGCAGAACTCAATGGTAAAGCACACGCTTATCACATGTCTGAGCCCTGGATTCAATCCCCGGTACCCTTCACGCTGAAGGAAATAATTGCATTGTCTGCAAATGACAAAATGTGAGGTTTGGAGAAAGGAAGTCATGGCGAGTCTTACAGAAACTACGATTAAAGAACTAAAGCCTTTCAGTGCCAGAGTTCACTTACACTACCAGAATTCCACACAGGTCAAAGCCTATCACGTTCTGAAATCATCTTTAGGTTTGGAAATCTGGAATGGTAATTGGATTCATTCTAGTTATCATAAGATAGGCTTTAGGTAAATTTTGTTGCAAAGAATAACACTTTAATTGACTATACACTGGAAGTCCCTGTCCCCTCCCCACAAGCCCCACACCCATCAGGTTATCCGCCATATTGTTATTTTCTTTTGCAAGACTTACAGTATTTGAAATTGCACAAAAGAATTTGTTCAAATGAATGCCTGTTGAATTTAATTGTGTAGTTACAGTTTTCTGTATCACCTAGTATAGCCCTCCAAAGCATCTCTGACATACATTAATCTTATTTTTCATTTAAGATTTCTCTGTAAATTTTATGATATATTTCAGAATACAGTGATACCTCAGTTCACAAACAGTTTTGTTTGGCTAGCAAATAGAAGCTCTGGGCACAATTATATTTTTGTTTGCAAACTCTACATCAGGTAACAAACACAACCATGGCCATCTTTCCCACACAAACACAAATGTGGCTGTCTTTTCCAAAATTGTTGAACAAATTAAGTTCCTAAACCAAGATAATACTGTACTGTGGTTTTGATTTTTGATTTTTTCAGTTTAATAGGAAGTTACTCCGTCCTCGTGACTACTATAAATTTGATCAGAAATTGATCTGTTCCTTTTGTTGGCCTTTAATGATATGAATTCCCGTTATTCATTAGATTATACATTTGTCTTTTATTCAGCCACTTACAAAATGTCCTTTTAATGCTACTAGGTTTTTACCATTGTCATTTGGACCTTCTAAATACACAGTTGTATCAGCAAAAAAGTTAACTTATTTTCCAGTATCCATACTGAATTAGTATTCTCCCTTAATTACTGTCACCTAATCTTAGAAGCAGCACTGAGTTTCCTGTTTCAAACTTTAGAGCTAGCTTTAACATTTAAAATTAAATGTTTTTGTGATCTGTCATACTCAAATTACTTTTCTTTAAATCATTATCCAGGACTTTTTCAGTATACACTGATACATTTTTAAAAAATGTTTATTTTGAAAGTTTTTTCTTCAGAAAGGTGCAAATTCTTCAGAGTTCCCAAATGTTTACTTTTGCTTTCTGGGTTTTTGGGTGTTTTTTTGTTTTTTGTTTTTTGTCATTTTAAGACAGGATCTTTCTATGCAGCTCAGGCTGGCCTTAAGCTCACTTTGTAGTCCAGGCTGGTCTCAAACTCCAACAATCCTCCTCCCTCAGCTTCCTCAGTGCTGGGATTACCAACGTGCACCACAGAAAATTTAATTTGCACAAAATTCATCAGTAAAGCAAAACTCTCAAACCGTCTTAGTTTTTTTTTTTTTTCTTAAATGTTTTTTGGACTTCTTACTGCTACCTCATGAACATGTGCGGCCCTAACAAAAACAATAAGGTTAAACAAAGCATTTTAGGAACACAGGGAGCTACTCACACAAGGTGAAGGGAACTTAGTCGTGTTCTATCTTACCTCTTCTTTGCCTGTTAACCACTTAACCTGTATTCCTTCAAAACCATGTTAGGGGCTAAGGGTGTGGCTTAGTGAGAGAGCCCTTGCCTAACGTGTCCAAGTTTGGAGATGAGAAGAATAGAGATGGTATTTGGAATCAGACAGGCCTGTGTTCTGGTTCAGGTCCTAGTTTTACTAGCAAGAACATTGCAAAAGCTACTTTTTAAATTATTTTCTGTACTTTTTAAATTACTTTCTGTTTATAAAATGAGAATCTTTCTACTTCAGCCACCTCCGTGCTGAGACTACATCACAGGTGTTACTAGCTAGAATATTCTTAGTAAACTGCAACTGGTATCATTATCTAGCATGCCTTTTGAGTTGCTAAGCATAATTTACCTCTATTGGATATTTAATATAATTTGTGTTTGTTCAGAAGAGTGGAATTCTAGTGCAAATTTAAGTGGACTCAAAGAATGAGATAACCTTAAGTTGCCTGAAAAAGATATTTTTGTTCAAAGGCAAATCTAAAATTGATTCATGTATCAAAGCCTACACTGTTACAGATTTGACTATTGAGAACTTCGGTGGAGTTTTCACGTATGTAATACGTGAAAATGTGAAGTGTAGAAAAAATGCTTCTTTATATAGTGATCAACTTACTACTGCTGACCACTGTTCACTTGTTTACATTCCTATTATTTGCTGATTTGTATTATTAATCCTTATTAATTTTATATTGTTGTTAATTTAAGTACGGTTAATATAGCATTAAAACTTGTTGCAATGTTGCTATGGTGTTTTCTAGATGTCCTCCCAAAGCTTTGTGCAGTATAGGGTTCTTTTTGAGAGGTGGCTGAATCTAGCGGGTGTGATTGATTCATAGTGCAATGCTGGGATTAAGGGTGGGTGACTGCTGGATCAGTCCACTGTCTGGACTGGCACTGCCTAAATCCCAGAAGGCTGGGTATAATAGAAAGGGCAGAAAGGAGCTTGCCTCTCTCCCTGGTTGCTTTTGCTGTTTCCTTCCCTGCCACGAACTGTTACTCCTCTGCCTCAGAGTCAGCCAGTTAGGGCCTGACACCTCTGCAAACTGTAAGCTGATTGACCCTTTCCTCCCTTACCGTGTGGGCGTTGGCTGTTTTGTCTCAGCAGTGAGAAAAGTAACTAAGACACGTGTCTTATAAAATATAAAAGTGACATTTTATAAAACATAGACATTCTATACTCAAGTGCTAAGGCAGCTTATTACTGGAGTATTTTTTTTTTTTTTTTTGGCAGTACTGGGGATTGAACTCAGGACCCTGCGATTGCTAGGCAGGCGCTTATTCCACTGAGCTATATCCCCAGCTCCTGCTAAGGCAGCTTAAATCTCTACACAGGTTCTACTTTATAAAGTGAGTTTTACTATCCTGTGTGAATCCTTCTTTAAATAAAATGAAACTGTTGGGGATTTTTTTTTACATCTTGTTTTTGTAATAGTCTGAGACATTCAATATTTTCTAATATGTTGATTCTGAAACTAAATTTAAATGTATATTTATATATAAATATAAATAAATATTATATATAGGGCTGGGGATATAGCTCAGTGGAATAAGTGCCTACCTGGCAAGTGCAAGGTCCTGAGTTCAATCCCCGGTCCACACACACACACACACACACACAAATATAATATAAATTTATATTTATATGTGAATTTATATATACTAAGTTTATATATATTTATATGTAAATTTACACATATATATATATCTCTCTCAAACTGTGCACAGAATTAGTTTTCAATAGCTAGCGACATGCTATAAACAAATCTTTGTAGCTTTGAGAACCACAATTTGAAGTGTCTTAAGAAACAGTCACATGGTTGATCCAAAATTGTACTAAGGAAAAAAAATATTTAGAGAATTATCAGTGTTTTCGCTTTGTTGTTGTTGTTGTTGTTCATTAACTATTTGGGGAGGAACTATTTTTTTTAAAAGCTCATGGGTGAAGGAAGAGACTGGCTTGCTCCAGTTAAAGTTTAGAAGTTAACACTCTTTTATATCCAATGAACCAACCTTTCCTCTTCTTCTTCTCGATCCCTATGTACTGGCTCCTTCCTTGTCTCTCAGATCAGCTTTTGTGGGCTGCTGCACAACATCCCATCTGTACAAAGTTTACTTTGTTTCCTTTGAAATTTTTGTCCCTTCAAGCACAAGTTCTACTATTGTACCTGATAACTAATAGTAAGTAGTAAATGACATAGAGCCCTTTAGTTACACAGCTTGTGTTAGTTTGGTTTTCTTTGTTAGCCCCAGTTCATTTTTGGTGGATAGGATTTTAGGACATTGTTGAGGGGTTATGTAGTACTGAATTTAAGCCCTTTTGCGAATCCCTTTTGTTCATCTGTTTTTCCTCTTTTTTTATTAATAAGCGATTTTGTGTGTTTTTAAGGTGAAGAATCTGAATGTTAATCCAGAATTTTCTTTGACTTAGTGAATTTATTAACATTTCAAAATTGTATAGCCCTTAAACTTTTAGGTTCTGTCTACAAATCCTGTTTGTAAATCTAGCAAGTTTCAGTGATCACTTTAGAGGGGCTTTTACAACTTAAATTCTCTTAAGCAGTTCTTACAAATATTATATTTTTATTTTTATAGAAATTCATTGAAATGTGTTCTGACACTTCATTTGGAGGTATTTTTGCTAAAGCATGTATATGCATTATGTAAAAACTTTGGTTCACCAAAGTTGTACATTAAAAACAGCTTATGGAAAAATAGGGATCACCTACAACTTTATAACTGAACTAGAGGATTCACAAATAATAACAATCTTAATAAAAGTTAAGATATACTAAGTTGAAAATCAAAGACCATTGGTTGGGAGAGAGGTTTAAGGACAGATTGAAGCTGTTAAATTATGGTGGTAATGGCAGAATGCACAAAGAGGAAAAACTGAGCCAAGAAGAAGAAAGTGTTGTGTGCTGTATTTCTCAGTTCTCTTATAGCTTGTATTTTTCTGTTGGAGTACTTTACTTTCAGCTGATGGTGTTAGCATTAGGAAGCTGGCAAAATTTGCCTTAAGGAACTCTCTGACAGGCTAGACCCCTGAGGAGTGATGGAGACCACTAGGACAGGTAGAAGTGAGGCAAATAGTGATATCTTTATTTCTGGCTGGGTGCAGTCTGGCCACGGGCCAGAAGGCTGTTGGCCCTGGACAAAGGAAAAGAACATACTTTTATAGACTGTTATAGGCATGGGAGGGGCAGTCCCACTGAGGTAGATGGAAAAACTTAAGTTTCTTAGAGGTCATTGTTGGGTCTGGCACCTTTGAGGGAGGAAAGTGCAGGATGACAGTAATATTCTGCTGATTTACAGTGTGACAGTCTGTAGATTTACAGGGTTTCCTGTAAGCCTGAGAACCAGGCCTGAGAACCATTCTGATAAACGGATTTATTTTAGTCTCTTGAGCTGAGTGAGGGGGCTTTCCTGTTTGAACAGACTGGTCTGTTGGCATTTTTTCTCTTCAAATTGGGTGGGGTCCAATGTGGAGGACCCAGCACTCTCAGTTCATTTTCATGGTACTGGATTCTATATCTTACCTAATTTTTTTTTTCCACTTTGTTTCTCCATGATAATTTAAAGTTATTTTAAAATTTAAATAGTGATTTTCTGCTATGGCTTCCTGACTTGCTATGGCTTCCTTACCCTTCACATTCCTCCATTGTAGTTAGCCTGTATAACTGTTAAATCCACATTCGTCTCAGAATTGCAGAGGCAAGATGTTTCATTTTCCTTCATTTTTTTCTTCTTAAAATTTTTGGAATTACGATTGTGACAAAATTGACTAAGTTATAATTTCATTAATACGAGTTAACAAAAACTCATCATACCACATCTGGAAAGTACTTATACCTGGCTTATTCTGTTATTTTGAAATAGAGGGAAGTTTTTAACTTTTATTCTGTTCATCAGTAGATGTGTACATGGCACTCCTGATGAAGATACTTATTTTTTGTGGACATCTATATTTAATCCTTAGTAGATGTTTAGTTTAAATACAAAGTGTGGCTTAGAAATAAATTTGTTTTTAAAAATTTAGGTTTTTGTTTTAATATCCATCTTCTCATAGTTTAACTAAATTTTAACCCTGTAGAATTTGCAGTGTAACATTGGTTGTGGATATAATAATTACATCATTTATTTTGTTTCTGCAAACTATTTATATGAAAAAGGGAAGATAATTAAATTATCAAAATTGTATACTTTCTGAAGTACATAACTGGAATCAAAAATAAAATGAGTAACTATTAACATTTAATAAACTCATGATGTTAAAAAAAAGTACTCAGCGGTGCCACAAGAGCCATGTGTCATTATCATCAGTTAATTGGAATAATCAAGACTCAAGAGTGGAAGAGATGTTCCTCATCCTTTGCTTGTTCAAGGCATTCATTTGGTATTGAGTGTGTGCAAGGCAAATAGTATTAATGTTTTCTAACATGAAGCACTTATGGTCATTAAGGGACAAAAGCCAAATTCGGAGAATATCAAGCATCTGCAAATGCAGTGAGTAATACCACAAATGAGACACACACAGAGAGGTTTGCTGAGCTCAGAAGAGGAACGCAGTGCTGAGGAAGAGAGAGCATTGACAGTATAAGCTCCTGTGAGACAGGTATGGAGGGAAGCTTTCTAGACAGAACTTTTTTTTAATGTAGCATGCTGTCACTGATACATGATATTGCTGGAGTGTGAGGTGTGAGGAGGGAAATTAAAGGAAATATTTGGAAGAGTAGATCAAGGCCAAGTTTTAGGTACTATTGATTGCCAGTTAACAAAATTTGGACTTCGGTCCCTTGGATATAGGTAGTGAAGGGTTTTCTTTTTTCAGCTAAGGATTGGTGCTGATTATGCCAGCTGTTATATCATCTGGACTCCTTTTTTATGTGTGGAATAAACTCTTGGCCTACTGTTTTCAGCTTACCCCTTTCAGTCACCTGACCGTTGGTCATGCACTGTGCTGCCTCTCCTTTGCCCGTTAGTCAGTTAAGCAGGTGACTTGCGCACCTTTAATGTGGCTTAGTTGAAGAGCACTTATCTGTGATGTGCAGTGCCCTGGGTTCAAGCCCCAGTGCTGCAAGAGAAAAAGTATCTATTTCACTTTAACTGTCTATTTCCACAATTACAGCTATAACTATGTATTTTACGCATCTCTGTTCACTTGCTTCAGAATTCGCATTTTGACAGTGATGGTCTGTTGGTCTAACAGCTTTTTCATTTTCCCCATCTCCTTCCTTTTGTTTGCGTCACTGCTGAGTTAAGTGATAACTGCATATCAAACACCATTTAGCATACAGTACTGAATGTTTTGTACTATGATTGCACCAAAAAATTTGAAAGTACTTTGCAAGAGCGCAGACCCTGAGATCGCACCCAGCAGCAACAAAAGGACAAAAGACAAGTGTGAGAAAATAAAACGGAGCCAGGAATGTGGCTGTTCGAAAACACACAAACCTTCTACTTATACTCTTGTTAAAGATAGTAACACAGGTAATTAAATACAGTTCCTCCCTAAGGAACATACAGCCCAGTGGCTGAGTCAGGAATTTACACCAAAAATTCCAGTGCTGATGCAGCCTAACTGGCAGAAAACAGCAGAAGCAGTAAAGGTATTAAACAAAGTGCTGCAGGAATACCAGGAGGCATTAACTGAAACTTGGTTAGATTAGAGAAATAGGGAAATCTTGATGGTTTAATCTGTGCAGTGAGGTATACACAGCAAAGTGACGCGTGACTCTGCTTAAATGCTGCCTCTTCACAGAGATTTCCTCTGCAATACTCTGAAAGCATGTTCCTTTGCCAAGCTCCCCTGCCCCAAGCTCTTTATCTATAGTTCACTGCGGCTTATTACGTAACTTCCTGCCATACAGTCATTATTCACAGCATTTTCTAATAATACATTTTATTTTTGATAGTGTTAGCATTATGCCTCTACTTGCTGATTTTAGACAGAAATTGGGTCTAAAATTTTAGACTTTTTGTTAGGTTTAGCTAATGTTTCTCTTGTTTTTTTAATTCTCTATTTTCTGTATATTTAGTTTAAATTTTATTTTTATTACCATTTCTTCTGTTCATTTTGAGTTGTTTGCTCTTTTTTCAAATTGTATAATATGTAAAATTTGATTACTGGATAACTTCTCTTTTAATGTAAGTGAGCATTTTAGTTGTAAAAATGAGCACTGCATTCACAGTACCCAATAATGTTGAATTTTGTTCACATTCGCCTGAGTATTTTCTAGTTTTCCTTCCAGTATCTTCTGTACCCCATTGGTTGTTTTTAGATATAGTGTTTACTTTTTACATATTTATGAATTTTGCTGGTATTCTTCTGTTACTGGTTTCATTATGATTAGATTCTTCATATGGTTTCAATCTTCAAAAATTTATTAAAACTTTTTGTGATTTTGTGTACTGTACCCTAAAGAAAGTTCCATGCACACTGGAGAAGAATGTTTGTTCTGCTCTGAGGTTAAGTATTTGGTCTAAGTGGATTATAGTGTTTAAATTCTCTATTTCTATTCATTTTTTTTTTCTTGTGATAAGGTCTCATTATGTAGTTGAGGTTGGTCTTGAGCTCACTGTGTTGTCCGGGCTGGCCTTGAACTCACAGCAGGTCTCCTGCCTTTGCCCCCAGAGTGCGGAGGTAAATCAGTTATGTGCAGCCATGCCTAGCTAAATTCTCTATTTCTAGCCTAGACAGTGTTCCATGCACACTTGAGAATTATGTATTCTGCTGTTGTTGGGTTGCGTATTTGGTCTAAGTGGGTAATAGTGCTGTTTAAATCCAATTTTCTCCTGTCAAGTACTGACTGAAAGTAGGGTATTGAAGCCGCCAACCTGTTGTTGAACTGTTTCTTCCACCAAAGTATCAGTGTTTGTTTTGTACATTTTAAGCCTTGTTTAGATGCTTATCTGTTTGTAAATTGTGATAGCTTCTTGCTGGATTGTTTATCATTATTAGGAAAGTCTTTCTTTGTCTCTTGACAGTTTTGACTTAGTCTGTTTTGTTAAAAAAATATTACTGTAGCTACCCTGTCTTTAGTTATTATTTACATGGAATATATTTTTCCATTCTTTGACTTTCTCTATATTTATGTGTTTAGATATAATGTGAGTCTTCTGTAAAGAACCTATGTATAGAGTCATTTTTAAAAATCGATTTTAACAATATGTGCCTTTTAATTTGAGCATTTATTCCATATAAATTTAAAGTAATTATTGATAGGGGAGGAAATCTGCCATTGTGCTATGTGTTTTCCCTGTATATTTTTTGATGGGAGGTACCAGAAATCGAACTCATGACCTCATGCTTGCCAAGTAGGCACTATGCCACTGAGCTATATCCCCAGCTCTTTTTCTTTATATTTAGAAGTGTGCCGTATTGATGTTTTTATTTTCTTTTCTGTATATATTACACCTGTTTTCTTAGTGGTTATCTTGGGTATTATTACAAGTATCTTGCACATATGACAGCCCAGTTTAATACCAGTGTAACTTCTGTAATATACAGTACTGTCCTCTCACACATCTCTGTATCTCTCCTTTTATGATGTCACATGTTTCAGCTTCATGCATTTTGTGGTTATTTACATAAATCTATGGTTACTGTTTTGTGTATTTCCCTTTTCAATCATGTACAAAAAACAGGGCTTTGGGAACACAAAATGCTACTAGCGTTTTATATTTACTAGATAACCTTGCTTAGTCATCTTTATTTTTCACGTGGCTTTATTTCTTGCACTACCGTTCTAGCTGGACAGACTTCTTCAGCATTTTTTTTTCTTTTCTTTTCCTTTAAAAAATTTTATTAGTACATATTTAGAATACATAATGATTACATTCATGTTGGGGAGTGAGTATGTACCACCAGTGATTCAAGCCCACAGGGATGTGTTAAAGACACTATTTTTTCTCCTTTTCATCAAAGATCAGATAGCTCATTATGCCGAGAATTGATTTTGTATTCTCTATTCTGTTCCACTAATCCACGTGGCTGTATTTATGACAGTACTGTGCTATTTTTACCACTGTAGCTTTGTAATATACCTTGAAATTGGGGATTGTCATGCCTCTTGCTTTGCTCTTGTTGCCTAGGATTGCTTTTGCTGTTCTGGATCTCTTCCGGTTGCATATGAACTTCACAGTTACATTTTCTAGTTCTGTGAGGAATGCTGTTGGTATTTTAATTGTGATTGCATTAAATTTATGTATCATTTTGGGTATGGCCATTTTGACAGTATTGCTTCTGCCTATCCAGGAATTGGATTATCTTTCCATTTTCTGATGTTTTTTCCTTGACCTCCTTTTTCAGAGTACTATAGTTTTTGTTATAAAATTCTTTTGCTTCCTTGGCTAGATTAATTCCTAAGCATTTAATTTTTCTTGATGCTGTTGTGAATGATATTATTTTCCTAATTTCTTTGTTGGAGGTTCATTATTAGTATACAGGAACATTTGATTTTTTGTATTGCGTTTGTGTCCTCCTGCTTTACTGAATTTGTTTATTTGTTCTAGGAGGCTTTTGGTGGAATTCTTTGGGTCTTCTGTATGAATGATCATGTCTGTGAATAAGGATAGTTTGACTTTATATCTATAGATAGATAGATAGATAGATAGATGGATAGATACCCCTTTTATTTCTTTTGTATATACCCTTTTATTTCTTTTTTTGCCTGTTTGCTCTGGTTAAAATTTTGAGTACTACATTGAACAGGAGTGGTGATAGTGGACATCCTTGCCTTGTTCATACTCTTAGAAAAATCTTTCAGTTTTCCCCCATTTTAAATATTTCTTATGGGGCAGTAATTTTGTATGTCTCCCTACTAGCTATGCTCTAATTTGGATAAACTTTCTCATGGGCACTTTATACCACTTCTCAAGGGATCTTTGATTACAGTAATGCAAAGAGAAAGGTGATGATTTAGCAGACCAAATGTCATCATATTACAATTCCTTAAGGAAAGCGGTAGAATGGCACAAAAAAATGTAAATCAGCTGATTTGTAGTATAGCAGCTGTAAATGCATATTATGTACATCAGCAGTGGAGTACTCATAAGATTTCCAGTTAAAATTTAGAGAATTATCGATAAACTATTAATGTGTGAAGAAGTGCTTCTAGTGCAAATAACTCAAAAAAATACTTTATAGAAACTTTTTTAGGATCAGCAAGAAACATGTAAGCAGTATAGAGAATGTTATCAGAAATTATCTGGAGAAATGGGTGCCGTGGCCACAAAAAAAAGCCAAATGTGTTATGATGTTTTGCTTACTCTGTCTTTATGTATAAAATGTTTTAAAGAAATTCATAAATATAAATAAATTTCCTTTAATGAAATAAATAAATATGTTGATTATAAAAGTAATTTTTTACTATATGAATAGTATTAATATTTATATTTGGGCAGTGATTATTCAGATTCAAGCAACTAAATTCTGTCCATTTATAGACTTTTAATTAATTTTATTAGTAAAAAGACTGATAAAAGTTATTAGATCTGTTTGTACCACCAATGGTTCAAGCCAGCAGGAATGTGTTAGTGTGTTGTCTGTAGGTTTGTCATAAATGTCTTTTATAAGGTTGATATAAGGACCTTTTGTATCTATTCAGGGCTTTTATCATGGATAGGTGATGGATTTTGTCAGAGGTTTCTCGTGCTTCTGTTGAGAAGATCATGTGATTTGTGTCCTTTTTGTGATGTATTCCATTATTGATTTGCATATTTTTAATCACCATTGCATCCCTGAAATGAAGCTTACTTGGTCATGATGTATGATCTTTTTAATGATTTTCTTTGCAAGACTCTCGTTGAGCAACTTGGCATCTGTGTTCATCGGAGCAATTATTTTTTTAGCTGAGTCCTTGTCTCATTCTGAAACTAAGGTAATACTAGCTCACAGCAATGAGTTTGGCAATGCACCCTGCCCTTCCAATTTCAATAAAGAGTTTGAGGAGTCTTGACATTAGAACTTCCCTGAAGTTCTCGTTGAATTCAGTGGTGAATCCATCATGTTCTGGGCTTTTTTTCATTGGTTGGTTTTTAATTATTGCTTCAATTTCATTGCCTGGTATTGCATTGTTCGGGTTTTTATATCTTTAACCAGTACAGGTTAATTAGTACGGATTTAGGACTCCATGCACTGGGGAGTTGAGTCCATTCACAGTAAGAGTTATTGTTAAAAAGTGCTGACTTATTCCAGTCATCGTGTTATTTTTATGCTGCTGATTCCTTTAACTTTTTCTGTGTATAACTGCTTACCCTATCTGGTATATTGATTCCATGAGAGTTGGGCATTGTTGGCTTCTGTGTCTCTTTCTGAGATATATCCTTGAAATTTTTTTTGGAGTGCTGGTTTAGTGGTCCCAATTTCTTAAGGTGGTTTTTGTCATGGAAAGATCTTATTTCCCACTCAGTTTTGGAAGAGAATTTTGTGGATACATTAGTCTCAGTTGAAAGTTTTCTTCTAGTGCTCAATATACTTCACTCCAAACTCTCTTGGCCTTTAAGATTTATGTTGAGCAGTCTGGTGTAATTCTAATGGGTTACCTTTATAAAATCCTTGCTTTTTTTTTTCGTAAGAGCTTTTGAGATTTTTTGTGTTAAACTTCTGGGATTTCAAGTATGATGTATCAGAAGTTCTTTTCTGATTTTGGCAATTTGGAATGCTATATGCCTTGCTTACTTGTATGTTAAATTCTAACCCCATAAGTATTTGGAAAGTTTTCTGCTATGAAATGAGTTTTTCATGCCCTTCATGCTATAAAAATCTGGAATTCTCCACAAATTCGTATATTTACATAGGGACCATGCTAATCTTGTCATTTCAGTTTTAGTGTATGTACTACTGAAATAAGCGTTCTTTAGCATTTCTTGGTAACTCATGTCTACTTGTGACAAATTCTTTCAACTTTTTTCTTGAAGTCTGTTAATTTCTCCTTTATTTTGAACAATGCAGTTCTTTTTGACATTTTTTCTTTTAGCACTTGAAATGTATCATTCCACTCTGGCTTCTATAGTATCTGATGAGAAACTGGCTGAGGTTCCTTAGTATGTGAAGAGTCGCTTTGTCTGCTTTCAAGATTTACTTTTTTTTTTAAAGTTGGAATATGTTTCAGTGTGAACTTTTCAGATTTACCCTATTTAGGGTTTACTGGGTTTCTTGGATGTTTAAATTCATGTCTTGACCAACTTTGGAAAGTTTTCGATCATTCTTCAAGTATTCTTCCTGCTCTTTTCTTTCCTTTTCCTTGACTTTGGCACTACTGATATACAGCTGTTGATACACATGATGTTACCACAAGACTATTAAGTTGTGTTCATTTTTCTTCTTTTTTTTCTGTTTTTCTGCTTCTCAGACTGCATGGTTTATAAAAGACACTTCAGAGGATGATTTTCACAAACTATTTGTGAAAAATCTGACAACTCTTGCTATTTGATTCTTTGCCTAGAAGTAGCACCAATCCTATACCCTTGCATTTTAGACCAAGGTAAGTCATGGGGCCATCCCTAATTTTAAGTAGGCAAGAAACCAGTTTTCTTTTAATGTGCCCAGATGTGAAAAACTATTAACTGCTTCCTAGTTAGCCTACAGCCTCTGCTCCCTTCCTCTATGCTGTTCTCTATCTGTTAACATCCATCTCGTTATAGCATTTCTTAGTAGAGGTAAAGGGTGTCCTGTCGGTCTTCTCTAGTGCGTCCGTCACTTGCTTCTCATTTGACATTGAAGCTACAAGGTCAAATGCCAGTTTCTTCACCTGTCAGCTCTGTGATTGAAAACAGGGTTCTCAGTGTTTCTAAGTTTAGTTTTTTTCTCTGGAAAAATTAGAATAATAAGGCTTGTTCCAAAAATTATAAATGATTGGTTGAGTTAAGGTGTGCTGAACATTTTGCAGACTGCTTCAGAGTAGATACTCAATTTATTGCTGCTTTTTAGAGTGTTAGGGCCTTTCATAATCTAGCTTGTCTCTGAGTCATCTTTTAATATTCAAATTATTGTTGAACTAAAAGTAATAATATTTATTAGTTATTTCTTCGTTAACGTAAGTTTTCAAGTTTGCCGTTTTTAGGATGTTTGGAAGATGGGGTGGTAACTTGTCTCTAATTTTGTAATGCAATTCAGTGAGAAATACGGTTTCACTTAAATTTGTTTCAAAATTTTTACTATAGTACTTTAAATTACTTATAGAAAGAAAAGTAGATGTTTCTAGTCTTGAGAAGTTTCCATTCTTTCTCTTGAAAATCAATAGAAGAAAATGAAATATGTCTGTAATAAAAAAGATGTTTAAATTCATCTTTAATCAATAATCTAAAAATTGGAAAATGAAGAATAAATGACTTAGGGAGATTATCAAACCTGAGTGCCTAAGTATATCTAGGGTACTGATAAAAATGTCCTCACTGTACCTACAAATTCAAAAAGGCTCAGGAATTAGGCTAGTACTACAAGATATGTTAGTGAGACGGAAAGTATAAGGGAATTGCTTAAAAAATCTAAATAAGAAACAAGGATCCCTTTGTTTCCACTTGACAGAGACAGGAAATGTATTGTCTGGTTGAACTGGAGGGTTTCTAGACATATAGCAGGGCAGGGATGAGATGCCCAACTGAAGATGGGGATTAAGTGAAACTCATCACCCTGAACAGTAGTTCATAAAGTCTCCCTCCCCTGCCTGTATCCAGACTCCAGTGCCTCATGCGTAGATGTCTCAGGTAGAATTGAGGGGCCCTCCTGGAGAAATTGAACCACTCCAGAAAAGCTGCTTAACAGGTACTAATATTTAAAGACTTAAAGCCAAAAGCCAGCTGACCATTACTTTGAAGCTTACCAATTGGTAAGGCTAATCTCCACAAATACAGCATTGTTGTTAGTTTTTTAGTGTCAACTTTTTGAAAAGCAACCAAGGACTATTGGCTTTTGTGGAACGTTTCCAAAATAAAAGACACATAACAGGGAAAAAAGGTAACAGACATATAGGGAACAAAACCACTTCAACGAAATGATAATTGATGACCTCAGACAGATAGAATCTAATAAGACAAAACAGTATGTTTCAGAGAAAAAAGGTGAGCAAGTTTTGTGAATTGAAAGTATAACAGAAGTAATCCCCAGTGCTTGCAGGGTAGAGGATGTGGGGAGGGAGAAAGCGAAAAGAGAAGAAAAGAGATTCTTTAAAAATGTTGGAAACAATTGTAGAGCTGTCCCTGAATACAGAACAAAAGATAAAAATTCAAGAGAAAATTAGAGGTTAATATTAGGTTCAGTGTCTCACCTGCTAAAGTTCTACGTAGAGATAACAGAAAATACATAACTTTATCAATATATTGAGAAAACAAAACATGTAAATTTCCCAGAGCTAAAGATATTACTAGGTTGAACAGGTCAAGTGCTCAGTGCAAACAGTTGTTATATGTTCATGTGCTTATATAAAGTACGTCATTCTGGGGCTAGGGAATACAGTTCAGCAGTAGAGTGTATCTAGTATTCATGACCCCCGGTGCCCCAGCCAAAAAACAGTCTCCATCACTGAAAATTCAGAACCTATTGGAGATAGAAAGAAGATCCAAATAAGAATGCAAAGTGCCAAGGTTCAGTCTTCAACATTGAAAAGTCAGTGACCTCCACAGCCTCACATGAGACATTGCAGAAGATCCAGTAAAACATTTAAAGTACTGAGGGTAGTATACTGATTCGAGCTTTTCCCATAGAATTTGTCAAATATACACTAGAGAATGCTACATTACAAAATCCACAGACACAGATTCAAAAGTAATCAATTACCACCCTTTCTTCCATGCATAATTTTAAAATTTTAAAGCAAATTCCAGATATAGTACTGTACTATTTCAACATTAAATGCTGCTGTTTTATCTGTGATATGCATTTTATAGAAACACAACCACTTTGAAATTACACTCAGCAAAATAAACATATCATCAGATATTTAGTTTTTGTTCATTTTCTCCATTTTAACGCAAAGATTGTAATGGGCAGTGACTTTTAGCACAACATTCTAAGATAGACAAGCCTCAAAATGTGTCTTGAGAAACATCCTGGAAGGATTGTAAAGAGTTAACTTTGCAGTTCTGACTTTGTCCTGGAATTCTTCTCCTTGCCTGAATTGTTAAAGTATATATATCATTATGGCCAGAGCCTGACCTGGTCACATGGTGCAAGGTAAACAACTATGGCCAGGCCTAGACATTCCAGTCTATTACCATGGAAACCAAAAATGTATATAAGGTGAGAACAAAGGCAGTTAAGTGCCACATTCTCTGGTCTGGAATGGGGGGCAATGACCGGTCCAAATTGATCCTAATTAAAATTAATTAAAAACTCCATTTATTCTGAATGAGTTTTTGGATTCCCTACAGAGTTTGACCCGATTTCTGATTTTTGCCACGACAAGGTATCTTCAGGAGTTGGCTTTTCTAATTATAATGTACTGCACTTGGTTGCTGTGTCTTGTGTTTTCACCAAAGAAAATGACCTGTGTTTTTTTTTTTTTTTAAAAGGCCTTTCTGTACTATTTGAACTTAAGTTTTGTGTATGTATTACTTTGAAAACTACAAATTAACATTAACAGTATACTTGGAGAACCTCTTGGAAATTCACCTAAGAGTCCATGGTTAGCAGTTTACAAGTGACTCCTATAAATTACTCATATTCTTCTTAGAGATGGTCACAATACTGTCTGAACCTGCGCCTGTGTAAAATATCAACTAGTTTAACAATTTAGACCTAGACTCGAAAGTTCTATCTAGTTGGTTGCAGTAGCAAGACAGATGGCAGTAAGCCACACCCAAACTTCTATAGGAACAATAGTCCAGAACTAAAAAGTGAGCAAGATTAACAGTAGCCTAGTAGTCTCCTCCTGTGCCCAGTGGAGATGAAAAACCCAAAGGATCTCTAGTTCTTGGAGGGTATGTGTGGCGATTCAGTTATGACAGTTTGAACCACTTAAAACCTACAGCGAATAGAATGATACATTTTTCCATAGTTTCCTAACCTAGAAAGGACCCTCATTTCCATGTTAAGTGGGGGGGGGTGCTTTTTTTTTTATCTACTTTCCCCTCATCCAGCACAAGTTACATTGGTTAGTCTTGTTTCTGGTTGGTAATAACAATAATGGAATTTAAGTCTGTTTTTCATTTGAGCACATAAAGGGTAAACACCTAATTTTTAAGTTTGGTTATGTTTATTTGAGTTAGCCACAGAGTGGGTGCAAATTCAATATCTTTTTCTTTAACCCTATGTTTCTTTTAGAGGAAGTCCACAAATGAAGGGGACACCCCATTTTAAGGAAGAACAGTGTGCTCCAGCATTAAATTTAGAGATGAGGAAAATACTGGATTTGCAGGCACCCATCATGAGGTACAATGCTTTGGTTACATTTGGCATTTTGCAATGGCTCATCACATGACCCGTAGGAAAATTGCTTTTACTTCTTGGAATTGAAGATGGTTATATAGCTTAGAAATCTGCTTAGAAATCTGTAATTAACCCTTATAAGACATTTGAAGTTTTACAGATGGTTCATTGTTATAATAAAAGTTCATAAATTTGTGTGCTACTATAATATTATTTTGAAATTATATTTTTACAAGGTTTAGAATGTTTGAATTATATGACATAATCCATAGTCCTCAAAAAGATACTGGCAAAAATCAAACAATTTGAGGAAAGATTAAGGTGCTTTTGATTGCAAAGCCTTCATAAGTTTCCAGGAAGTATATGTACAGGTGGAAGAATATTAAGTTTTTGAATCCCAGTATGAATAAAGGCTTTATGACAAGTTAGCCAGATATATCAAAATATTAAAACTCTACTTTATATCCATTTGTAGAAAAAATACTTACAACTTGGCTTTATTTCCTCAATTGCCTCATGGTTGATACTTTAGTTATCACTTAGTTTAGCTGCATATTATTTCCATTGTGTAAATGTAAGAAAATTTATTTAAACAAATACACAGCTGTGAAAACAGTGAAAATGTTTTTTACTGAAAAGACTTTCCACATACGTTGTTGAATGAAACAAACAAGGTTTCTATACTGCTGCTTGTAGTACTTGTTCTAAAAAGGAGATGGGAGTGTGAGAATATTTATAATTCTAGAAGAGTGTGTATGAAACTGAGGAAGAGAACTGAGTGGTTTTGGAGAAAGACTTTACTCTGCACTTTTAAAAAAATGAGCCATATGAATATAATATGAATGTGCTGAAACACATAAGAATAATACCAGTTTTCTAAAAAGACACCTGATTCAAAGTTCTGTTAAAAGCCTTCTTTCACCATTTTGCTAATTAGAATACTATCCAGAATGACCATGGAATAAATTACATAAAATGTATGCGCGTGGTGAGCTCTTGTCTTTGCCCTGGTTACTCCATCTTTCTTTTATGTTATTCTCATAGAAAAGAAGGCCATTTTTGTTATTTGCTTAAATGTAATCAATAGTACAAAACACTGAGTTCAGGATACACATTGCTGTGGTCAGAAAGTTACTGAATACTTTACATTTTTATTTGCCTGTAGAAATTCTTTTGAAGGGTATCATGATGCAAGTGTCTGGGTAACAAGCAGCATGAAATTGCCCAGCCTTGACCTTCTACTCCACCCTGTGGCTAAAAACTGTGCGGTGCGTGGAAGTAGGGTAGGAAGCCTCCTGAGAAGAACCTCTAGGCTGTGACTGCAGCTTAGTTGCTAGACCCCATACTTAGTACGTGAGAGGACTAGAGTTCAATTCCAAGAACCACCAAAGGGGGGGGAGAAATTTCTGCCACCTTGTGCAAGATTTACCTGTCCGTTGCTAAGCTCTGCAAATTTAGGTTATTAGAAATGTCTAATGTTTCTCTCAAAATTAAAATAATTGCATGTCAGAGCAATGTCATTAGCATCTGTGTGGAAATTGGAGAGATTTCCTATACAATTTTAAATTGAATAAAAAGACACAAAGGTCTTTATAACCATTTTCCATCTTGTCATGACAAATGTAAGACAGATAAAGTTCGGAATAATAGTTATGTTGTTGCTTATGGGAGGAAGAATGCTGTTAGCTTACATTTTGGGATTAAAGAAAATATAAAGATTAATGTTAAGCATCTGGATTTTGTTATGGAAGTAGACAATATTTAGGAGATAAAACTTGATAATTTAATAATTAAAACTGTTACACATTCTAACTTTCAAATGCCAGACTCTATTCCTTACTTTTCTACATCCTAGGCACTTAGGAAAGTACTGTGTAGTATAGTGTTTAATATTAGTTGAACATTAAATATAATTGTATTTTGGGTAATTGTTAATTTGTGGGTTATATAATTGCACATAAAAATTTGATTAATCAGAAACACTATTATACTTTAAGGTATACATGGCAGCACATAATATATGCAGCATATTGTTCTATAACTGTGTTAAAACCTAGAATTGAGTCAAGCGTCTAAATTTAAAATTATACTCATATGCATTTGGGATTCTAGATAGCTGCTGTAAAGGCCATGAAGCAATGACATCAGCTTTTGTTCTAACAACTTGTTTACTTTTAAAGTCATTGTCTGCTAATTCTGGCATCAGAAGTCTCTATTATTTATACTGATGGAGTTTTGACTCTGGATCACATTTTGCTATTTATTCATAGAACTGGTCATTTTTTTCAGTATTATCTGTTGTTGTCAAGATTATCAAGTGTACAATCACTACATGTGGTTTAGTGGCAACTGTTACCAGGTAATGTAGACAGGGAACATTTCCATCATTACTGAAAATTCTTTTTGGGTGTTAGGGGATTGTTACCTCTATACTCTATGGCTCCAGATTATCATTCCAGTCTTAGTTTTTTTCTTCTTTTGAAGTGCTTTATCTCCTCCTTTTCATGTCATCTGTCACTTGTGCTTGCATTTTCCAATTTGCTGTTTCAGTATTTCTAGTTTTTAACCCAGTTCATCAAGTTTGTAACTGCACTAGCCAGAGTCCTTCACTTATCCCAGAACTTCTGATTTTCGATTGAATTATTCTATAAAGCAGTTACATGTCTACATTGCAGATAAATGGAGATTTTGTGATCTTTTTTGCATGAGTATTTTCTAAAGTAATATCCATTGCTTTCCCAGTATACCGTTTAAAAGTTAATTGAATGAAGTTGTTATTTTCCTACAGTTTGCAGGCAGTGTTGGAAGATCTTCTGGTGGCTACTTCTGATGGACTTCTTCATCTTATTCACTGGGAAGGAATGACGAATGGAAGGAAAGCCATTAATCTTTGTACAGTACCCTTTTCAGTAGATCTGCAGTCATCTAGAGGTAGTTATACCTGCTACATAAGGTAGAACCAGCTGTTTACTATTTGATACAACCTAGTTAGACATTTTCTATGGATTGATTTTAATTGAATTGTTTAGGGTGTTAACATTATTTTTGCCCGTTTAACTATTTTGCAGGGTTTGCAAACAAAAATATGAGAAGCTGGCGTAATAATACTGTTTTATATACTTACTTTTCCCTCAGTAGGTTCATTCCTGGGCTTTGCAGATGTGCACATCAGAGACATGGAATACTGTGCCACACTGGATGGATTTGCTGTTGTGTTTAATGATGGTAAAGTTGGATTTATTACACCAGTGTCCAGTAGATTTACTGCAGAGGTATGGCTTCACAGACTTTTTAGTTGTATATTGTTATATAATAAAATCCATCCATTTCAGTTATACATTTCAGTAATTTTAGTAACTTTCTCTAGTGATACAGCCACTAAATCAGTCTTACAACATTTTTATTTCTTACCTTCCCACACACAAAAAAAGATAACTGTGGTCATTGATTTATTTATTTTTGTATTGAAATTTTTATTTTTTTATTAGTACATGTTGCAGTACGTACCTAGGGAGTTCATACTGTACATCTTATTTCTTTTGCCCTCTTCCGTTCCCATCCCTCCCACATAATAAAAATTTGATTATTTTATTATACATATATTAATTTTATACTTTATTATTAAATCCTTCTCCATTTCTTCACTTCTATAAGATTTTAAGGGTGAAATTTTTTTTATCAAATTATACATATACAGGCTGGGCGTGGTGGCACACACCAATAACCCCAGCACTCGGAAGACTGAGGCAGGAGGATCGTTGTGAGTTTGAGGCCAGCCTCACCTACAAAGTCAGTTCAAGAACAGCCTGAATGAGACCCTGTCTCAGAAAGACAAAAAGACCAAAAAAACCACCCTAAATAAAAACAAAACTACAAATGTACGTGGTATTTATAGACAACATTCTGTTGCATATATTGAAGAAAAATGAGCTTCTGCTGTTGTCCTCATACTCAGTTTCTGTTCTCAGAAACAATTGCTTCATAATTCCTGTCCTAGGTGTTTGAATATTTACCTTCCACCACTCTAGTTTCTTGTTCTGCCTCCCACCCTGTCTTTAGTTGACTTGGGAAAGAGCCCTGTCGGCCTTACAGGGGCTCTGCTGCCCGCAGCGTGGATGCGGAGTGGTGAGGGTTTGAGATACAGAGCTAGGCTGTAGGGTCCACATTCAGGGTATGAACTTGGACTTTCCCTTTTTTTCTTCCTTAACAGAAAAATGTCCAGTGGTTCCCAGCTTCCAGAGCTACTCAGTGCTGCATCTTCTCCCATTATTTGTCAGTGTATGCTTTTTGGAAAGAGGTCTTTTCTGTCATAAAAGTTGGGGGTCTAGGAATCAAAGAAGCTAAATATTCATACTTGGTTTGCTCTGTTTAATTGGAATGGATTTCAGGTTTCTAAAACTCTTTTTGTCTTACTGCACTTGGTATCAGCTTTAATGTTCCCAATAAATATTTATATCAACAACTTTATTCAAATAAATAATAAAAACTCAAATATAAATTTGTGATCATTTATGTCAATATATAAAGAAAAATAAATTTTTGAAAAAAAATCTCATTTTTTTACAAGATGCCTATATGTTTGTAATTATTTTAGGAATTTAAATGTTTATCTTAAACAAAAATACATTTCCCCTATAGAGTACTCCCTTTGGACCATAACTGCCGAAGTTGTAAAAGCACGTACCAACCTCCAGTATACAGTACTATGTAATATTTTAACGTGTTCACTAAAATACAAGACAAGGACACAAGTAGAAATTTGGAGATGTTTGGATACCTGTTGTATTCTCAGCATCTAGAGCAGTGCCTATTGAATAGTACACACCCTGAAAATATTTGTTACGGAAATTAATTTTATCTAAGCAATGATCAAAAGAAGTAATGCTTAATGCTGTTATCGCCATTTTCATTTTCACAACAGTATCTAGGTTTTTTCTTATTCAAATTGAAAAATTCCCATGAAAGAAGCAAATATTTTGATCAACAGAGTACATGTACTATGGTGGTCCAATAAAATTATATAGTCTAGTGATACCATAGTCTTCTTAAATTGTAGACGTACACTCTGATATTTGTGCAACAAAATCACCTAACAAAAGATTTATCAGAACATGTCCTGTCCTTAGGTGATAGATGACTATTCTGTGTTTAGATAGATTTTATAGCTTATTTTGGAATTAAATGCAATCTTAAAAATAGTGTATTTCAAACAGTTGTGAATATAGCACATCTTCTGACATCTACTGTTGAGATCATTCAGGAACAGAACTTTATTAATAACATGCTACTTTTGTTTGCTTGCCAAAGGCCATACCCTTTGCCTTACAATGTATAAGCTAAATGTTTTTGTTTCAACAAATAAGGACAGACTGTGAGCTAAATCTATTCAGATTTAACTGAACTAAATCTGTTCTGTATCTGTATATGGAATTGAATAGCGTAAAGGTTAATGATGTCATTCATTTAGTGAATGCTCGATTGTTGAATGATAAGCATTGTACCAGGTAGTGTACATTTTTGAGCCCCCATTAGAGGAAATTTGCAGATAAGAAAAAGTTTAGAAAGGGTAAATAATCATTTGAGTTAGGCCTGAGCTGTTATGCTGTTAACCATATTATTCAGTAAAGGAATAACAAAAGACTAGTACGCAACTGACAAAGAATTACTTCTGGAGATAGAATAAACCAAATCCCTTCCAGTACAGTGGGTGGGGAGAATATTAGTGAGCAAATGAGATACAGTTTCTAGTGGCAGAAGGTTTACGAAAGTTATCTTCATTTACTGTATGAATATCCATTTTTTTAGTGTTTTTATAAATAGATTAATGCTGACTGAGCTCATTTAGAATGTTTATTGAACCAGTTAATGGAAATCTTGGCATGTAAAGGGGCACTATTCAGATGGTAGTCCTGACGGGGTGTGTCCTATGTAGATGACCACGTGATGCCTTGTAAAACGATTATTGTAAGCGATACTGATTAAAGTAAATCTGGAGGGGCCTGGGGATGTAGCTCAGTGGTAGAGTGCTGGCCTGGCATACACAGACCCTGAGTTCAATCCCTAGTATCACCAAAAAGATAAATAAAAGAGTAAATTTGGAGGAACATGTTTTAAGCCTTAACTGTTTTTATTTATTGTAGCAGCTTCATGGAGTTTGGCCACAAGATGTTGTTGATGGAACGTGTGTAGCAGTAAATAACAGATACCGGCTAATGGCATTTGGTTGTTCAAGGTAATTGATACAGACCTCTGAATTTTTAAGAATTATTGCCAAAAATAATTTTTATTTTATTTTTTTATTTTTTGAGACAGGGTCTCATAAAGCTGCTATTGTTGCCCAAGTTGGGCTCAGACCTCACCCTCCAGAGTGCTGGTATTACAGATATGTTACCACACCCAGGCAGAAATAATTTTTAAATTTAAGATATTTTAATAATGCCTATAAAACTTTATCATGCTATCAAAATTTAGGAATCACCCTTAATATAAAATCTAACATTTTTATTAAGATATTTTTCCTTTGAAAGTCCTTTTTAAGATATCAGCGCTGGTAATCACTTTAAATTAGTGGTGTACCTTGGTTAATGAATGTACTTAAAGCTCATACATAAAATAAGTTCCTTGCTTTAATTCATATAATGTATGTTTTTAAAATAAAATAATTCAGCTAATATCTATGTACTTACCATGTACCAGATATAGTTCTGAATACCAGATGCATTAAAAAATACCTGCTTTTGTTGAGCTTTTAACTCAAGTAAAAAGATCACCACTCATAGTGTTGCCTTGTAATGTGTATATTGCTTTTAGTATTTAAAGTTTTCTTAAATATAAAATTCCATTTTGCTCTCCAAATGAGACCTAATGCTTCTATAGGGCATAACATCTAGTTTGGCTCCAGCTATGTGAGCTCCATCCAAGTTAAATGTCAAAGTCTTTTATTTATATAAGTAATTAATTACTAAAAATGAGCACCATAAGTCTAGTTCCAATTACCTTTGTTTCCAGTAATCTCTTTGGAAAGTAGGGAATGTTCATCTTTGACTTCAGCTTGTTCTTACCACATACCTTCTCACCAAGAAGGTAAGTGTAGAAATACAAGTTAAATTTAACAGAAGAAAGAAAAGCATTTTTGATATTTTTATGGATTTTATTTGGTCATATCGTGTGTAGAATTTTTAAATCTATGTTCACAAATACATTTTACCTATAATTTTTCTTGATCTGCGGGTTAAGTAAAGTTACACTTGTCTCACAAAACAGCTGAAAATCATTTCTCTTCCTTGTTAATTTTTGAGTATGATAGAATCTGCTGGTGAACCCATGTAGGTATGATTTTTTTTTCTAGCATTTTTTGGGGTACTGATTCAATTTCACTTGTTTAATTGACTAAGATAATTTATATTTCTGTGGAAGTCATTTTGGCAAGTTGTATTTTCCTAGGAATTAGTTTCTTTCATATATACTTTCAAATTTATTGGAATAAAGTGTATTATCTTTTTTATTTTTCATATTATAAAGTGAAAACATACATACCAAATAATGCATAATTCAAATACTCAGTTTAACAGATAATTGTAGACATCTGTCAGTCTGTTCAAGAAATAACATCACCAGCCTTTCATAAACCCTAACTTCACTACTTCTAATTGCAAACCCTATGTCCTCCCTGACTCCCTTAGTAACAGTTTTCTATCTTTTGTCATTTATCCTTTGTTACAGACAGGGTTTCACTATGCAATTCAGGCTGGCCTTGAACTCAATTTGTATCACAGGCTGGCCTCAAGCTCACAGTGATCCTCCTGCCTCAGCCCCAGTGCTGAGATTACAGGTGTGTATCACCATGCCCGGCCTCTTTATTATACTTTAGCTACCTGTGCATGCATTCCTGCTGCACATAACATTTCCTGTTTCTGAACTTTATATGAATAAAATTTGTTTCTCCTGTCAGTCAACATTGTGAATACATCCAAGTTGTCTGTGAGTGGTTATAATCATTTTTTATATTGACTTATAGATAATGTCTGAGGGTATGAATGTACCATAATTTATCCACTTTGCTATCCATGGACATTTGTATTACCTCCTGGTTTCCAAAAGAAGAGACATTTTCTTATATAAACTGAGTATTATACATGAAATACTCAATGGTAAATACCCAATAGGATCTGTTACCCACTTCATACTATAACCCAGCCAGTTATTACCAAAATTTCTTTTATAGCTCTTTTGTTCTAACAAGAATGAAAGAAAATCCATGAATGATACTTGGTTTCGTTTACGTACCTTTTACCTGTAACAATTCTTAGGTCTGCTTTCTTATTTTCATGGCATTGCACTGACGTTTTCCCCCAGCACTGATTGAGTCTAGGCCTTTTCCCCTGGGATGGAGCTCAGGGCCTTTGCAGTGAACTATACCCGCAGCCCTTTTTTAAGTTTTATTTTGAGACAGGCTCTCCATGAGTTGCCTAAGCTGGGCTCTTAGGATTCTCTTGCCTCAGCCTGCCACAAGTGCTGGCCTCGTAGGCGTGTGCCACATGCTTAGGTCAGTTCTTTATAAAACGTCTTACATTCCAAATTTGCCTCATTGTTCCCCTTAATAGCATTTAATTAGTTTCTCTAACACCTATAATGACTAACGTGAAAGCTGGTTCTTGTAGAGCAAACACAAATTTGAGAGAGAAAACTCAGAAAAAGGAACAGTGGCAAGTATGTAATTCTTACATCGCTAGCGTTTGAGCTGGGAGCCTAGCAAAGCCAGGCCTTGGAACCTAGAAATGACCAGAAAGTCTGAGGACAGTGGTGGCAAGCTTGTGGCACATGTGCAGCAGCATGCTGTTTGTGTCATTAAAAGCTCTAAAGACTTTGCCATCACTATATTAGGAAGGTGAAGGTGGAATCTCAAAGACTGTCAGCACTTCTGGCATGATCACGCATTAGGACTAAAGTTTTCATCTTTATATAGTGCCTCTGTGACGTTCCAGCCAGTAGCTTCTAGCCCTTATCTGCCAGCATGCATCAGGATTAATTGCCTTGAGCCCTGGTCCATAGCTGGTATCTTTAAGAGGGAAAGAAAGGTTGGAGGGAAGGGAAGGAAAAGGGACTAAAAAGAAAAAGGTTGAAATGTGTTATGTACATGTACAAATTCCCCCCAATGAATGTTAACGTTATGTGCTGCAGACGTGCACTTTAAAAAGGAGCTAGGCAACCAGTGTTCTTTTAGGATTCCCCCATTTACAAAGGATTAATCTTGAAAAATCTAACTCTTATCTTTGCATGGAATGGTTTGGGCAGATTTCAGTTAAACATTTTTGCCATGGGTGATAATATATGCTTCCTTTACCAACAAGATCAAGTTGCCCCAGTAGTAATGATGCTAAGTGTGATCATTTGTGGTAACAAGTCATATCTCTGTCACAGAGGAGTTTTTGCTTTGGAATTGGTAAATTATCTTTGTTTTAAAGTTTTGACTAACGTAATAATACATAGTTATTGGATACAGTCTGAAATTTCAACAGATACACTATACTAATCAAATCAAGATAATTAGCATTCCCGTTTCTTTGGAGTCACTGAGCTCTTCTTTTCAAGTTCTTCATAAACCACTACCTTCCCAATGTGTGCAAAAGTAGCCTTGTGCTGAAAATTTTCTCTTTTCCATCATAAGTATGTTGCATAACAGTGTGACTGTATTAGGTAGGTGCCACACTTTCCACAGTGAATGTGTATTAAATTTTTAAACTGAGAATAGCACAAACAGAAAGGAGATTTTTTAAAAATGATCATTGTAGTTCAGTTTTGAAATGGACCTTATAAGTAATGTAGAAACTGGGTGTGGTAATGCAAGAGCTCTACCACTGAGCCACATCCCAGCCCAGCATGGGTGACTTAGCAAGACCCTGTCTCAAAATAAAAAGGCTGGAGATGTGTGTGTGTGTGTGTGTGTGTGTGTGTGTGTGTGTACACACACACACACACACACACACACACACAGGAGAGCATACAGTATATACTGTGTAAAAAATACAGTGATAATCTGTATAAATTACCATCCAACATAAGAAATAGCACACTGCTGGGCTGGGATGTGGCTCAGTGGTAGAGCTCTTGCCTTGCATGCTCAAGGCCCTGGGTTCAGTCCACAGCACCACAAAAAGTTAGGAAAAGAGGGAGGAGAGAAAGAGAGGGAGGGAGAGGGAGGAAGAGCAAGCACATGACTAGTACTGTGGAAGCCTCTGTCTGCCCTTCCCCCTTTTCTACTTGAGCACCAATAATCTAAAATTCATGAATATTAGCCCATTGGTTTTTTTTTTTTAACCATGACTGTGTGTTTAACAACTGTGTTAAATATATTTAACAACTATGTTTTGACTGAAAAATGAATGCTATCTATGCTACCGCTAAGTCTCATTTCTTTCTCAGTGCCATACAATATCAGTACCGTATGAATATAGCAGTTTGTTTTTTCTTCCTGGCATGGCTGTATGTTCAGGTTGTTTTCTTTTCCTTTTTTTTCCCCTGAAATTGTACACAGTAATTCAATGAACATTGTATATCTCCTGCTAAAACATTAGATAAGAATTTCTGGAATATACTGTATCTAGAAATGAAATTGTTAGATGACATGATGTGCATTTGTTCAAATTCATGAGATCACTGGAAATGATTGACAAATTGGTTTTGTCCTATTTCACACTCACACCAGCAGAATGTAAGAGTTTCCATAATAATGTTCTTTTCTATTTGTCTTTTTTCACTAAAAGTTTCCTGTTGGATTATTTTCACAGCGGTTGCGTGCAGGTTTATACTGTAGATAACACCACCGGAGCCATGCTGTTATCTCATAAGTTAGAGCTGACAGCAAAACAGTACCCTGGTGAGTATTCTTTGTAAGTGTTTTTAAATGCAGTTTCCCCCTCCATGGATGCCCGGATAATACCATGGATAATGCTTAACCCTCTATGTACTATGTACATGCATAGTAAGAACTAGTAAGAAATGGCCTGATTTGGCCATTATGCGTTGTATACCTGTATTGAATTGTCACACTGTACTCTATAAAAATATACAATTATAATAATTTAGAAATTTTACTAAAACAACTGATAGTTACGTGAATGCAGCCTTTTTTTCCTTTCCCTCACTGTAACCTTTTTTTTCTGAGAGCATATAGGTTCTTCGTACACTGCACCTGAATTTTATCATGTGCTCTAAGGTGTTGCCACTTAGTGCCAGAGTTAGTTTGTATGTTCTCTGCCCAGTGCGTCCTTTGCATTTTTATGAATGTAGGTTCTGTTGGGCTTCTTACTTCACGAGCTTGGCTTACTTCATTGCTTTGAATGGTATCCTTTCTCCCCGATCAGCTTACTCGGCTCAGGTCAAAAATGCACAGCAACTTCTTCACTGGCAGATGTGGCATCTCCAGTAATTTTTATATTTTTTAGCCCAACTCATTCATAATCTACAAATCCTCACTTGTAATAAATGATTTATTACAACTTGTTTCAGGAGTCTTTGCTAGTCTTTGTATAGGCTCAGTGCTTTCTGGTGCAATACTTTGCCATCAACCAATGTGCTTTCTGATGATAAATTTTCCACCCATAAATTTGTTAGTTTTTTTGTTGTAACAGTATGTTTATCACTAATGCAGATATAGGCCCTAACTTTTGCAGTTTAAAGTACAATAGCATAACTAAGGTGTTGTGTTTTTTCACCGTAGTTTCAAACATAGAAAATTCACTTTTCTTATAGAGCTTTGGAACTTCAGCATGCAATTTTTTTTTTCCTTCATAACTTTTACCTTTTGATTTAAGAGAAACATTCTCTGGCTGATCTTTGGTGTATCTGAATTGCCAGCGTCACCACTTTTATGCTTCGGGGCTTTTGTGAAATAACATGAGGGTTACCTGAACAGAAGCTCTGAGAGGCTGCAGTCAGATAACTGGGATGGCTGCTGGTAGCTGATGCACAGGCAGTGCGGCCAGCAGGCATTCGGTAGATGGAGGAGCGATTCACTCTGAGCAGGACGGGGCACAGTCTCACCCTGTTGCTCAGACTGGTGTTCAGTTTAAAATTTATGAGTTGTTTATTTCTTGAGTTTTGCCATTAGTATTGTGAGACCACAGTTGACCTCAAGTAACGGAAAATACAGAAAGCAAAACCACTGAAATTTGGGACTGCTGGTACTGGTCATGTAATGACTGTTTAAATCAGATGACGCATGCTATAAGTAGATGTTGTTAGAACATATAAGATTTTATGACTAAAAGATTTCTATGTAACTAGAGAAGCTGTGGAATTTTTTAAAAATCCACTCATTTTGGCTTTTTTTACTCTTTAGTTTTAAGCCCTGCATTTCTTGTCTGGACTTTGCTATGATCTCTTGTTTTCTTTTTTGGTACTGGGAATCGAACTCAGCACCTCACGCTTGCCAGGCAGGTGCTGTGCCACTGAGCTAAATCCCCAGCCCTGCTATAATCTCTTAACTGATTTCATTCTTTGTTATTTTATGCCTTTCAATTCAATTTATTTAACAAATACTTGTTGAGCTCCTACCATGTACTAGACACTGTTCTAAGTGTTAGATTCCCAAGAACAAACAAAATAATTTTGAACCCTTTACTAAATCTCTAGTGTTCATAGGATTAAGTCTAAATTCTTTGTCATTGGAAACACTTTTGCTTTGTTTCCAACACAGAAAGCCCAACTTGTTATGGCTTAAATAAGATTTATCTTCTCAAATAGCAAGAACTCTAAAGGCAGCCTGCTGCTGAGCTCCACTTGACCCTCTCTTCATGATCCCAGGGTGATGCCTGTGCTCCGGGAATTACTTAGGCATTTCAGTCAGAAAGAAAGTCGGGAGAGAGGCACATCTGATTTTTTTTCTGTCAGGAAAGCAGAAACACGTCCAGGTGGGTCCTCGCACGCTGTCTGTTCTAGCTATCTTCTGCTTACATCTCATTGGAAGTAAATACGTCAAAGGCCTGCCTTGGGCTTCAATCAAAAGTTGGAAATGATAGCTTTCTCTAGTCCTTTATAGAAGAAAGGAGCAAAATATAAAGAAGCGAAGTAGGCTGTGTGTTAACTAACCTACAGTGTCTTCCACATATATGGCATATAAGGCCTTCTGCCAGATCCTCCTGTCATGGTTTCTTGCTCACTCTGTGCTGTTTCTGTAATTTTGATGTAGTACCCCTAAGCTGAAAGAAACACCAAATGTTCTGTTTATTGAATAGATTTGCTTAACTACTTAAATCTGTGTCCTAGCAACTTAGGATGTTCTAAAAAGTAGATATAAATGGAAACTCAATATTTTTATCTCCTGCTTAAATGTAGTTGTTGTTGTTTTTTTTTAACTAATGGAATGTGTATATCTAATGGACACTGCGTCAGATTGGACACAGCCACACACATTTCTGGTTTCACAGAGCACTTCTTACCACAGCAGCTCCTGAAGATTCGTCTTCACAAAGCTGTAACATCACTGTGAACTGCAGCTGGAAACTGCTTGCAGCTAGGCATTTACGTTGTTTCCAACACATGCATTGTCCCACTGTGTTTTTCTCAAAAGTTATCTCATGACACACTGTAAGTTTTCTGCATTGTTTTGTTGTACTTTAGCACACAGGTGGAGAACTGTAGTCTTAACTTTTACTTAGCTTGACCAAATTATAATACATACAGGTCCTTGAATATCTCCATAATGTTTGGTCCCTTTATCTCTCACACTTTTCTGTCTTCCTGAAATGTCTCATATTTCTACATGGAGGATATAGCATATATTTATATTTCAACACACAGCTCAAGCTAAGTCTCTTTTTTTTTGGCGGTACTGGGGATTGACCTCAGGACCCTGCGCTTGCTAGGCAGGCGCTTATTCCACTGAGCTATATCCCCAGCCCCACAAGCTAAGTCTCTTTTTATGATCTAGTTAAAATACCATTCCCTTCTATGCTCTGTTGTGCTCTGCGTAGAATCTTTCTTAGTAAGCATAATGCTTTATTGGATTTACTGCCTTAGGGTCTTTTTCCCTTCCTAGACTGTAATCCTTGAGTATAGAGTGGTTCCCATCTCTTTACACCAAGTTAATTCATCTTAGTGAGAAACATTAATAGATAGAAGATGAATGAATCCGTTTTTTAAGTTGAGCTCAGTGACTTTCCAGAGTTGTAACAGCAGTATAATCTCATTATTACATGTTTTATGCACTCGATAATGTACTATTGCCTTTATCTGCATTAGTGATTGGCAACCTTTTACCAAACTGTTTTGTCCTCACAGATTTAGATGTGTTCTTGTATTAGGAATGATTGTTATGAGACTACCCATTTCTCTGATGTTAAGGGAAAAAGTCAAAAGCAGTTGAGGTGCCCATGTAAATCTAATCAAATTTAATAATAAAAATCAGTTTCAAGAAGAAGCTTAGCTATCTCATGTTAAAAGTTTAAACATGAGAATATTTAACTTTTGACTTTGTTTGGCTTAATGCTACTCACATATACAGTACACGGGTAATTTTGCCCACCATCTCTTTCAATGATTATACCTTCCCCTTGAGATCATCTTCACTGTGATGTGGATGGTAAAGGGTTTTGTACTTTTTTTTGAGGCAGGGTCTCACTGTATAGTTCAGGCTGGCCTTGAACGTGGACCGTGGCCCTCCTTCAGCCTCCCAAGTACTGGGTTACAGGTGTGCTACCACACCTGGCTTTGTGTGTTTTGTAACATAGCTTTAAAACTTTTTAATTTGTTTCTTTAGACTACGTTCTAGAAAAACTTTCCATACATATATTTAGGTTCATTATTTCTCCAGTTATGTCTAAGATGTTGTATAATGTGTCCATTGAATGTTTAGATTTCAGTTAAGTCTTTTTTTATTCTAAGAAGTTCAACTTTGCAACTTTCAAGAGTCTCTTTTGCCATAAAAGCATTGCTATTTACATTCTGTGCCCATTAGTCCTAGTAGCTGAAGACTTTTCTGTTTCTGCCGTGAGTTATTTGTTTGGGTCTGTACTCACTTGTTTGTGTACTTTAAGATTTTTGACTGAGAGTTAGTTATTCGTCTTGAAAAGACCTGTTTGTGTGTATAAAGACCTATTGCATTTGAATCCTTTCAGAAAGGAATCATTTGTTTCTCTGCTCTTCATCTGGGTTTGTTACGACTGTACCGTATATGACTCTTCACTTTGTGTTTTCTGTTTGAGACTTATTTAAACTACCCTAGCTGCATAAATTACACTTCAGGGTAAGAGTTGATTGGTTACTGCAGACTGTCATGGGAGTTTTAGTTTCTGTTCAGTACTATAGATAAAACGTGGAAATCTTTCTTGCTATTATTTTTATCTCCCTAAGGCCAAGGTTGTCGTAGTTTTCCTCCTCGCCCTTTATACCATGAATACAGATATAGCTCTGACCCTTGGGCAAACTCTGAGTTCTTTCTCTGTCCCTAACATGCTATAAGTAATCAGAAGTACTAGTTAAGATTCCTAGGGTTTGGCAAATAAATTCAGGAAAAAAGTACTTTGTCCCATTTTTTTTTTTGGTTAGTTTGAGCTATTCAAATATTCTATTCAGTGTCTAAATTGTTTCAGTGTGAATGGTCATTTAGGTTATCACTTGCTGTACTGCCAAAAATAGAAATTTGCTGTTTACATTTTTATCATTATCATGTAGGCTTTATAAAGCCCTGTGTATATTTTTCTCTAAAGCCAGTGTTTGTTGCCCTCTTATCTACACTTTAGAGAAGCCGATTTGCACAAAAGCAGATTTTGAAGATTGCACAGTGGTAGTTGTTTCAGTTAAAAGTGGACAGAACACCTTTCACCTCTTGTAAATTACTTATACAGAGATTGTTCTGATAAATCAGACCAAGACCAGTGGCATTTTAAAAAATAACCCAGTCGTGCTTTTCTGCTCATTTTGATTTGAAGACGTAGACTATAAAAGGTACCATTTTTGAAGTAATCGTTTATTGTGAACTCTTCTCACTGCTTCCTAACAGACATTTGGAACAAAACAGGAGCTGTTAGATTGATCAGATGGTCTCCTGACAATAGTGTTGTCCTGGTGACCTGGGAATACGGAGGCTTTTCTTTATGGAGTGTGTTTGGAGCCCAGCTGATTTGTACACTTGGAGGAGATTTTGCGTAAGTCAGTAAAAACAAATTGTAGGTAAAATAACACTATTTCTTCCCTGACTCCCCAAAATATATATACACACGTACATACATATACACATACATACATACAGAACCCTTGGGTTGTAGGGTTACTCTTTTGCCTTACTTGATTCTCACCCCAAAACTACTGATAAGATTTAGAATTAATTTGTTCAGAATATATTGATTCTCCACCCTCATAAAACAAGTCATTTTGTAAAAATACACTAATTGATTTTCAGCAGTGGGAAAAAAATTATTGTATATGTGGCCTTATGTTAGATTTAAGGTTGAACCAGACATAATTCTACCTTTAAGTAGCTTATCATCCGCTAAGAATGATATGCCATGTACATAAATAACTAATAGGAAGTGGAAAGTTACAGTATCTCATTGGGTCAATGTAGGTTAACACAATAGGTTGACAGGAACAGGTTGATACTTTTCATAAGTTTATATACCATCCTGAACCCTAGTCCTGATGAAATGAGCACACCTTCCCGAGCTTCGTGATGCTGTCAGGAAGTGAGCTGGAGTCAGAGAAATGTGACTGAGTGACATGCCTGTGGGTACTAGGCTCCAGTTTTATTCCGTGCACTATATATTTCTATTTTGAAGGAGCAAAATGAGTGATTTTTAAAACCTAAAGCTGAATATGAGTACATTATATGTAACTGGAAGACTCTTATCAAATTGTTTCTATTCTGTTTCAGTTATAGGTCTGATGGTACCAAAAAAGATCCTCTTAAGATCAACTCTATGGTAAGCACTTTTATAAAAAATTTGCATAACCTTAAGAAAACGTGGGTTTTTGTTTTTCTGGTTTTTTTGGGTTTTCCTCTCTCATATTATCTGATAATCACAAAGCTCTTTTAACTCACTAGATAGTTCTTTATATGGTTCTTAGCTTGTGCAAATTTATCATAGAAAAGCATAAAACATTTAGCTTCATTTTAAAGATAAGGTCTCAATTCAGGCTGGCCTTGAGTCCGTTATGTAGACTATGGTGGTCTTGAATTCACAGTATTCCTCCTGTTCTCAGCTTGCTGAGTGCTGGGATTACAGTGTTTACCAGCATGCCAGCAAAACTTTTGAGCTTTTGCAGTTATTCATGAATCTGTCTCCCACCCTATTACTATTTGACTCACAAGTTGAGAATCACTAATTTTAAAAAACACTATCATGGAATCTAATTATAAAACATTAAAAGTGAATGGGCCTGGAGAAATTTATTTAAACCTTTGAACTTTATAGAAGAAGAACCTAGACCTTGAAAAACCGAATAGGTGGATGAAGGTAACATAACAAAAGGCCAGGCTGGAATGAAGCTGCTAGTGTAGTGTAGCAGCTTCCAATCTAATAGTCTTTGCTATATGCAAAAATACATCTGTGGTAGGTGCATCTTTGCTGAGATAGATAATCTGGATCTTCTTCTGTAAAAAATTCTTTGTTCTTTAGAAGTAGCTGTCTTGGTTACTTTTCTCTCGTTGCTGAGACAAAATACCCAACACCCAAAATGAAGGAAGGAAAGGTTTATTTAGCTTACAGTTTGTGGAGGTTTCAGTACACACTTGGCTGGTTCAGAGGCAGAGTGGCGCAAGGCAGACGGCAAACGTTCATGGCAGCAGAGCACAGCAAAAACAACCAGAGCAAAAGGGAGGAATGGCAGCAAGCAGCCTCTTTCCCTCCCTTACCTTGTAAACAGCCAACCCCCACCCAGGGTGCATGTAGCTCTCACACAGTCTCCATGCCCTCCTCTTCCACAGGCTCAGAATGTATACAAAGTAAGCACCCTGGCTTCCTGCTGAGTCACTCAGCCAAACCTCTAGACTCCCCAAGTTGACACAATGCATCAACCATAACAGTAGCTAAATTAAATAATGAAGAAGTTACCAAAAACAATAGGTATTTCTTAGGATTGGGATCCTGAAGTTGAAGCTAAGAATAGTACTTAGTATTTTCATTATTGTGGGTAGAAGGCAGTGGTAGTGTTTTTCTCTGGCAATAACTAAAATATACCTGGAAGATATGACTCTTGTTTATGTTATGGTTCCTTCAAACTTCAGAAGTTATTAATCATACGGTCATTGGTTATTTCAGGTACTAACTGAAGTTAGAAAAGGATAATGAGAACCTTTTATTGTTTTGAAGTTTTTGTTTCTTTCTTTCTCCAAGTGCTGGGGTGCAGAAGGCTATCACCTGTGGGTAATCAGTGGCTCTGGTTCTCAGCACACTTCACTTGAGGCTGACCTAAGGAGTGCAGTTAAACAACCCAGCATTCTTCTGTTTCAGTTTATCAAGAGTGTACTCACTGTAAACCCTTGCATGGTAAGTATATTCAGACTCTCATTCTGTAGGGACTTCCATGTCAGAAATTTCAGACCTTCTTTATGACCCATAAGTGTCGAATATCCTCCTAATCTTAGCATATTACCTTCTTTTCTGTGATTTTTGTATTTCTTTTAAATTTATACCAAAATCTTATTTCTCAACATGTGTTGGCATTATTGGTGTTTTGTTGTTTTTTTAATAGGACTACAAGCAGTGTTAAATAACTTGAGTAATTTAGCCATTTTCTGAATAGGATTTCTCAAATTGTCTTCCACTAGATAACACTTAGGAAGCATATTAATAGCAGTTCCACAGGATTTTAAAAAACAATACAAAAAATGCTGTTTTCTTGGATAAAATAAGACTTTAACACAAAGCAGTGGAGGCTAATTTATTACAGGACTTTGGAGTCCTGTATTACACACATATGCACATGTGTAATAAAAATCTAGGGGTCAAACTATTTAGTATTCACCATACTTACTTAACCATTAACTTTCAAAGAATACCTTGAAATAAATATGTCTAGGAACATTCTTTGGGAAACACTCGCCCAGATTATAATATAGAGTTCCCAAATTGGTCATTCTGGAGTAATACATATTAATATTATTATGCTGATAATATAAAATATAGATTACATATCATCAATCTAGAGTCATGCAATGATATTGTGTTGATAATATAAAATATAGATTGCATATTAATTAGGAGTACATAACTGTTTGTGTTTAATTATAGCACATTAAAAAATTATGTAAAAAATAGCCTGGATCTCAGATACATTACTGAAGTTGAAAAATGAGAGTATTTCTTCCTGCCCTTCCCCATCCCAAATAATAATTTTGAAGCACTTCTGAGTTTATTTCAAGACAGCATTTGAACTAAGATGGAAAGGTAAAAGAATACAGTGCCTTTCTGTCAGATTTCAAAAGTTAGGCCTTCTGCCTTCAAGAATACTACTAGCTTTATAATTGAAACCAGGACACGATTACTAAAACCACAAACTGTCTTTTTAAAAATATTCCTAGAACTTCGCAGTCTTTGGCTTTAAGCAGACATTTCACTAAGTAGGTGATGACTGAATTTTTCTAGCGCCGAACTGCAGACTTAGGCTTTTCTTCCTCCCCCCGGTGACTCAGGCTCCTCTGGTATCTCTCTCCGCAACCCCCCGTCTTGTGTGGGAACACAGCGTGCACACACGCGCGCGCGCATTGTTTGCGTTCTTTTAAACTTTATTTTTTATTACTACGTTTTTATACATATTGATCACAGTCATCGTAGGGAACTTGCACCTTAAATAGTATATCTTAATTCTTTTTTTCCCCATTCTGCTCATCTTTCAAGCACTCCTCCCCTCCCTCTATACACAAACTTTGCCTCCATGTTTTTCCCTTCTGTTCTCTATTTTTCCTTTTCCCTTCCTGCCCTTCCCCTTTCCTCCCTTGTTCCACTTCTGATTTGAACATTTTCTTCCTATATCCTATTTTCTGTTACCTTTTTTGGTCCTTATATACTGTTTGAGTTTCTCAAGAGAAACAATGTAATATGGGTTGAGGTTTAATCTTGGGCATGTGGAAAGCCAGTTTTGTCAGCGTTGTTTAGGACAGAGACCACCTTCCAGTGAAGGTGTTCGGTCCCGCTGTCAAAGACAGAGTAGTTGAGTGTGCCTGGAGTTGATTGCAGATCTTCTGTTCTGTCCCAGCGACCCTGGAGTCTGCTTTGCCAGCATCATGCTGTGTTTATCACAGTAGCTTTATATATGACTTCAAAGTGGGGACTGTGACACTCCGCGCTCTGCTTTTATTCCCCAGCATTGCTTCTGCATTCTAAGTCTCTTCTGGTCTAAATGAGTTTTAGGGTTGTTTTTGTAGTTTTATGAGGTGTGCTGTTGATATTTTGATTGAAATTGCATTAAATCTGTGTAAGAGCTTTTGAAGTGCAGCCATTTTTGATATATTCAGGATATTTTCCATTTTCTGATATCCTCTTCCATCTCCTTTTTCAGAGTACCATAGTTTTTTACTGTAAAGATCTTTTACTTCCTTCATTAAATTGATTCCTAAATATTTCATTTTTTTGGACACTGTTGTGAAAGGTGTGGTTTCTCTAATCTTTCTCTCAGTGAGATTGTTATTCATGTGCAGAAATGCTATTGGTTTTTGAGTGTTGACTTTGTATCCTGCTACACTGCCGAATTTGGTTATTAAGTCTAGGAATCTTTTGGTGAAATTTTTGGGGTCGTCTATGTAGAGTATCATCCACAAATAATGATAATTTAACTTCTTCCTTTCCTGTCCATATTCCTTTTCTTTCTCTTGTGTTAATTCCTCTGGCTAATGTATTCAGAAAAATACTGGACAGGAGTGGTGACAGTGGGCATCCTTGTCTTATTCCTGATTTTAGAGTGAAAGCTTTTGGTTTTTGACCATTTAATATGTTGGCTGTTGGTTTGTCATAGGTGGCTTTTATCAGATTGAAATAAAGACCTACTCCCATTTTCTGTAGGAATCTTTTCATAAATGGATGTTGGACTTTTTCAAATGCTTTTTCTGCATCTATTGGGATGATCATGTGGCTTTTGTCCTTGGTTCTATTACTGTGGTGTATTACATTTATTCATTTGCGTATGTTGAACCATCCCTGTGTTCCTGGGATGAATCCTACTTGGTCATGGTATATAATCTTGATTTGTTGCATTGTTTGTCAATATCTTATTGAGAATTTTTGTATCTATATTCCTTAAGGAGATTGGCCTGAAGTTTTCTTTTTTGGTTGGTTCCTTCTCTGGTTTTCACATCAAGGTAATGCTTGCTTCCAGTAATGAGTTTGAGAATTTTGCTTCCCTTTCAATGTTATTAAAGAGCTTGAGGAGTAGTGGCATTAGATCTTCTCTGAATTTCATGCAGAATTCAGCAGTGAATCCATTAGGACCTGGACTCTTCTTTGTCAGTATTTTTTTTTAATTCTCTTTCTTTAACTGATGCTGGGTTATTTAGAATTTGTAAATGTTCTTGCTTCAGTTTTGGTAGTTCATATGTCTCTAGGAATATTTGCGTTTCTGCTGAGTTTTCCATTTATAGTAGTATAGGTTCTCAGAGTAGCTAATGGTGATCTTCTATGTTACCTACAGTGACTTTGCCTTTTTCTTTTCTAATTCCGTGGATTTGTGTCTCCTCTTTCCTTTTTGTTTCCCCTGAGGTTGGCTAAGAGTTTGTCTGTTTTATCTTTTAAAGAACCAACTCCTTGATTCATTGATTCTTTGTATTGTTTTCTTCTCAGTTACATTAATTTCTGCTCTGATCTTTATAATTTCCTTCCTTGTAGGAGCTTTGGGTTTAACTTGCTCTTTTTCTAGAAGTTTGAAGTTCAACACTTATTTTGCTCATTCTGTTTTTCTGATGTGGGAAGTCACTGTTGTAAATTTCCCTGTTAGGACTGCTTTTATTGTGTCCCATAAGTTCTCCTGTCATACTGGTTTTATTATTTAATTATAGAAATTGTCTAATATCTTTTTAAATTTCATGTGTGATCCATTGGTGGCTCAGGAGGCTTTTTGTTTTATTTTTGAGACTAGGTCTTACTATGTAGTTCAGGCTGGCCTTGAACTCATTATGTGGCCCAGGCTGGCCTCAAACTCATGGTGATCTTCTTGCCTCTGCCTCACAAGTGCTGAGATTACAGGTGTTCACCACCACACATGGCTTGGAAGGTATCATTTAGTTTCCATGTGTTTATGTAGTTTTTGTGATTTGTTTTGCCATTGATTTCCATTTTCATTGCACTATGATCTGATAATATGCATTGGATAATTTCAGTTCCTTCATATTTACCTAAGCATGTTCTGTGAGCTAGTACATGGCTTATTTTGAAGAAAGTCTCTTGTGCAGCTAAGAAGTATGTATATTCCATTGTTGGGTGGAATGATCTGTAATGTCTACTAAGTCCATTTGTTCAAAGGTTTGCTTCAGCTCTGGTATTTCTTTGTATAGTTTGTATAGTTGTATAGTTGGTTTGTCTGTTTGTGACAGTGGAATATCAGGGTCCTCTATATTAGTGACTTTCTGGTTTTTTGTATCCGTTAGTGTTTGTTTTATATAGTTGAGTCTCCTAGTATTTGGTGCAACATATTTATGATTGTTATCTCTTCCTCTTGGATTATTCCCTTAACAAGTATGTAAGGGAATTTCTGTGAACTTCGTCTCTTCTGAGAAGTCTTACCTTGAAATCCACTTCATATGCAAATAAAGTAGCTACCCCTACTTTTTTCTGGGTTCCTATCATGCAGAGTATTGTTTTCAATTTTCTATCTTTCAGTTAATGTATTTCTTTTTTAGTTAAATGTATATCTTATATGCAGCATTATGTTGGCTCTTGTTTGTTGACCCATTCTGCCAATCTGTTTCTTTTGATTGGTGAAGGGGAACCCTTTATATTGAAGGTTGTAACTGATACTGACTTATCCATGTCATATTATTTTCCTGTTGTTGGTTCCCTTTCTGTCCCTTCTATGTAATTGCTTGCCTTGCTTAGTGGATTCATTCTATTGGGATCCTTGGAATTGGTGTCTTGATTGTCTTAAGATATCCTTCAGAAATTTTTGGAGTGCTGATACGGTGATCATGAATTTCTTCAGGTGTTCTTTGTCATTGTAGTATCTTATTTGTCCTTCAGTTCGGAAAGATTCTTTGGCAGGGTAGAACAATCTGGGTTGGAGGTGATTTTCTTTTAGGGCTTGAAATACTTCACTCCAAGCTGTCCTTGACTTGAAGGTTTATGTTGAAAAACCTGCTGTGATTCTGATGGGTTTTCCTTTATAGGTGATTTGTTTCTTTTCGCTAACAGTTTTTAATATTCTCTGCTTCTGTTGGATTTGTAGAATCTTGACTATTACGTGCCTTGATGTGTTTTTTTAAAATATTCTTCGTATTGTCTTGATTTTTTTAATTGATTCAAGTTAATTTTATATTATTCTTTGCATCGTCTAGCAGCTGCTGGTTTGATTTTTCATGGTCCCATGCTGTCTTTATGAAGTCTCTCATTAGATGATCATCAGTCACAACTGTCCTCTAGACATCATGGCCTGTTCACACTCGTCGATTCCGCTGCATGTGCTTTCAGTAGAGTTTTTAATCTCCTAGATATCTGTTTGTATCTTTTATGGCACCTAGTTCTTTCCTATGTTGGGCATTCATTATTTCCCTAATTTCCTCTATATTTTTTATCTGTCTGTACTCTAAATTCACTGGTCATTTCCTTCATTGTGACCATCATCTCTTTAGCTATGTATGTGATCATTTCTTACTTGTTTTCATCTAGGGGTTTATTCATCTGCTTTGTTACTTGTGAGGCCGATGTTTCATCAAACCCAGGTGGGAAGTTTTTGAGTCCCTCCTCTTTGGTGCCTTCTGAGCTTGCGTTGGGCAAGTTGGGTGCTTTACATGGGCATCTTGCGTCATTATTTTGTCACTTCCTGTTTTTATTTTTGTTTATTTGTTTTCTGTGTTTAGGCTTGTAAGATGCTAAGGTGTAGGTAGTTCTATACTGTCAAGACCTTTGTACGTAATGACTACTTTTCAGACTATCTTTAAGGTGAAGCTAGCATTTGGCCTTTGAGTCTATCCCAGTATCCCACCTCTTCTGTTCATTTGGGATGAGAGGTTGCAGCCTGTTTGGCCTGTGACCCAATTCTGCGGTACGAGCTGCAGTGTAGTTTATGGCCACGGACAATCTAGGCATTGGCATGCGAGGAGCGTCCATTGATCACAGTAGCAGTGTCACCTTGGTTAACTTAGTATAATCTGAAGTCACTACAGGGTCAAACACAAAGTGGAAAATGACCAACTGTAATAACTAATACTTTGTCACCTTTAACCCTCACTACAAGATTTATAGTTATGAAACAAAATCTAAGACAAGTCAGAAAGCTATATATAGAAAATACCCCCAAGATAGAGCAGCCTGCCTCTTCACACAGAAGCAGTATTCAGTGTTAGCATGGTATAGTTAACTGCCTACTGATTCATGAAGGTAAGTGGTGTGAGTTGGAAATTGTGCAGAAGAAAAGAGCAAAACAAATAGATTATGGATTTAAAAAGTGTGGTAGATGGAAGAATGTGGTAAGACTGATGTAGGAGGTCCTGTTGAGGAGTAAAGGGAAATTAGTGGTATTAGATAACAGTAACAGAGGACCACCTAAGAGAAAGTTAAGTAATGAGTAGAGATAAAACTAGAGGAAAAGAAAATAAGAAAAAATACTGAAGGAACAAGTTGTGAGAAAAGAAGGAGGTGGGAGTGTAGTGGTCAGTCAGAGAAGTCAAAGTAATATTAAAATGCGTTAAACTCTGCCAAAAGCAAAAAGCAAAATCCAAAACGTACCACTAATGAAGAGAAAAAAGAGAGAAGGGGAGAAGGTTCCTGTGTATTTCCCGATGAGTGTTTTCCCCCCGGATCAGTACTCTTCAGTCTTACAAGTCACATTTCTCC
This sequence comes from Dinomys branickii, assembly GCA_004027595.1. Taxonomy (NCBI): domain Eukaryota; kingdom Metazoa; phylum Chordata; class Mammalia; order Rodentia; family Dinomyidae; genus Dinomys; species Dinomys branickii. Next base: position 132,623 of record PVLD010000577.1, on the reverse strand, counting down.
TTGCCCCTCTTTATGGTCTCCTAGTTTGTGTGGAGATCGCTCACTTCAAGGGAGCCTCTCTGCAAAGTCCTGTTTGTGGCAACTGTTCAAGCTGGGTAACTGGACCAGGGAAAGTGTGGTCCTGTTTCTGAAGATACTGCTGCGAATTGCTTCTTGTTTGCAATTGATTGTGGTTACCTGATGGATTTTCCAGTGTTGTGGAATAGGCTGCTGGTATATGGAGGCTCCTGTGGGCTCTCAGACCTGACTCACTGTCCTGTGCATACTCAAAAGGAGAAACAGACCTGCCAGGGCTAACTTGGTCATATTTATGCAAGCACAGTGAGGGCATAGAGTGCTGGGTGATGTCTTATGGGTGTCAGAGTACTGGAGGAACAGGCAGCCGTTAATCCTTGCCAATTAACCAGGCAGAGGACTGGCCTATTGTGTTAGGCGGGGACTGTGTCCAGGGCTCTGGCTGAATTCACGATAGAGACTGCTGTGCCCAGGTTGTTTGGAACAGCCTATGTAAAGCCTGGTTGCCTGGGCTTACCTGACGTTAGATGTCAGCCAGAGACTCTGGTGGGTCTGGAATTGAAGCAGGTCAATGACAGCTCAGGGTAGGTTCAAGTCAGCCACCGGGTGCTGAGTAAAGGCCGAAACACACCAATGTTTACTCTGTGTGCCACGTGAGTGGCCCAGTTAGTTTAGGATAAACTGCATGCTGCCAGCGGTGACTCGGGTGCGTTCAGGGTTCTAACATTGAAGGCTCCTAACCCAGGTAGTGGTTGCTTATTATCTGCTCAGTCTGGGAATGAGTGAGTGGGTTCGGGGAGGGAGCAGCTCCCTGTCATGCACACCTGGTAGGTGCCTCTGAAAAGTGTTGACAGGCTGCCTGTCCTCTGGAAAGGGGACAGTGAAGCAAGGGCCCCTGTACCCTAAGTCTTTTCTTTGTGGCTTGACTGTCACTTCTTGAAATGGCGGTTCTTGTGCTGGATGTGAGCTAAGGCCTCATGTGTAGTCCTGTTGAACAGCTTCACTTGTTTTAAACTCCTATACATACATTTTGTTTGGTGTACAGGTTTCTTCTTTCAAACTGATTTTTGCATCAAGACATATGTCCCCCCTTCTTCCAATTAGTTGTGTTTTGGTTGATCTTTTCTGAGTCTCTCAGACATGACTCCTGCTCTGTTCAGTCATGTTGCCCCCGTTGTTATGAAATCTTGTTCCTGGATGCTGTGCACCATGAGCAGTTAATTCTAGAATCCACCCTAATCAGTCCTCATTTCCCTCTCTCCTTCTCTCCCTCTCTCCCTCTCTCCCTCTCTCCCTCTCTCTCTGTTCCTCTTTCTCTTTCTCTTTCTCTTTTTCTTTCTCTTTCTCTTCTGGCAGCCCCTTTCTCAAGTCTTTTTTTTGAAACTGGGAATTGAACTCAGAGCTTCAGGCTTGCCAGGCAGGTGCTGTGCTACCGAGCTATATCCCCCGACCCTTCTCAAATCTTAGAATCTTAAAAAGGGACATTAAGGATTACAGTACAGATAGATAGATTATATAGAGATAGTCCCCTCACAAACTTTAATCGGGCATGTTTTTTAAAACTGTTGATACATACTTTTTGTGAAAGTGAATTGTAAACTAAACAAAAGGTAGTTATATTCAGCTTTTCAGATATCAGATCTCTTATAGCAATGCTATTTCGGGGCGGCGGGGGGATGCTACCATAGCAGTTGGAAACCTGGGTATGTTCACAACTGTGTGATAAAACAGACTTCAGTATTAGTAGAGGGACAATACTTTCATGATTATTTATTTATACTGGGAAATAATCACTGAAGTATTGTCTCTCTAAATGTAATACTGCTCAGATCATTATGTAGTCTTTGTCCTCTGTAAAGAAAATCAACATCGAGATACACAGCACGTTTTCTCTAATAGAAATAGTGTGACTTAATTTTCCCTACCTGATGTTAAATTATTCATATTTGCCTTTCTCCTTCGCCCCTTTTTCCTGTTTCTCCATCTAGAGTAACCAAGAGCAGGTGTTGCTTCAGGGAGAGGATCGTTTGTACCTGAACTGTGGAGAGGCTTCGCAGTCCCAGAACCCCAGGAATTCCTCAGCACACTGTGAGCATAAGCCCAGGCAGGAAAAGAGCTTATTTGCAGATGGAGGTTTAGAGTCTCAAGGTTTAAGCAATTTACTTGGACATCGGCATTGGCATGTTGTACAGGTAGGTGTTTATTACTGATTACTAGGGACTCAGTCCTTGGTTAAAATACCACTTGGAATAGATTTTTAAGTATGATTTCATCCCTTATTTCCGAAAACTGAGAAGTTTTATCCGTTTTGTCACGTCTGCCCTGCTTTTCTGTGTTCTTGTCCTCCTGTTTTCTTTCCACTTGATACATAAGAGTATTTTCACCCGCTTCAAGGCTGTTGTTAGTGCCAAGGACTAGGAGTTCATTTTGCCCTCTCAGTGGAGATAACTGTTTATTTTACTTTCAGCCTCTTTTCTATAATCTAGACATGTGGGTTTGTATAGGCAGCAGTGCAGTCTCTGCCTGGAAAGTGGCGATGCTAACTAGTGCCCTGCGCAGCCGGCCCTGCCGTCTCCTTCAGTCACCTGGCAGTGGGTCCAGATTATACACTTATGATTACTATGGATCTCATTAATAATTTTATTATTATTTAATCTTGACCCAAATTATTTATTGAGTCTCATAGCATTTTTAAATTAGCAGTCTTTTAATCTGATAAATTTGGTACTTAATGTGAAAATTAATTCTGAAATTTTATGCCAATTAAAATTAATTTGGGGTAACCTATAAATTGAGATTTCATAAAAGAAACTCACAGACATTAGCTTCAAAGACCTGAGTGGGTTTTTTTGCCCTTTGATGCCAGAGTGCATGAGAGCTTACTTTTGGATTAGAGTTTTTTGTTTTTGTTTTTTGGTTTTTTGTTGTGTTTTGTTTTGTTTTTCCAGTCATTTTGTTTCCACAATTTTTTGCCTCTGGTCTCCATGTTTATCTCACTAGTTTACTTTAACCCTCACATTATTTTCAGTTGGCTTTGAATAGAGATAATGAGACAGAAAAAATGGTCATTATGTGAAAGATTAAGGAGGAATATCTCCTACATTGACTGTGGTATGCACTAAAAGCAAATGTATTTACCTTACATTAATAAATTCATAGAATCGAACAATGTACATACCATTTTATAATTAGTAACAATTTTTAAATAAATTTGCATCAACTACTTCCTTGACTAAAATTTTCCACTGCTCCCTTCTCTCCTATAGCCATTTCTCTGCTATTTTCATTTCCCCATACTTTGAACTATTCATTCTACACTGACCTAGCATCAATGCCAGTTCTGCCTAGCCAGGTCTGTGTTACCAGAGAGCCAAGTAGAGCAGAGGATCAAAGAAGGTAGGTCTGGAACTCAAAAATCCATCAGGCAATAACAAAATTGAATTTCCTTCCAGCTGAAAAATTCAGTGACTTTTAGCCTTCTGTTCACATAAAAGAAGCATATTACACTGATTTTAGGACTTTAGGTACGAGTAAGATTTTTGTCATCCTGTTCTAAAGATATACAGAAAGATAAAACTTTCAAAACCTGAGTACCTATCTATGGTTTACAGTTTTCTTGAAAATAGTGCCTCATTTGTACTCCTAACACAATTAAAGTTATAATAGACTCAGAATTTTTAGAGCTGGGAGAACCTTAGAGGTCATATAGTCCAATTGGATCTTACACATGAGAAAGCTGAAGCTCAGGGAAGTTATGTGACTTGCCCAAGGTCACCCAGTAGAGTAGAGGCAGACCTGCCCTTTCTGTGATCTGCATTAAAGTAAGAGATCTAGTGTATTTTAAAATCTAAATACTAAATGTTGAATGAGTTTAGCTTGTGACCTTGAACTAAAACTTGAAATTTGCATGTTTGCACGTTTTTACCTGTAGTCCGCTTGCTAGCGGACTAGCCGCACGATTGAGTGCAGAATAATGCTGGTCTCTGAGCAGGGTGCTCTGCAGTGTCTGTAATGCTGAAGTTTGCCTTCCAGGCGTAGAGCCAGTAATGATGATCCCTGAAGAAACACAGGTGCCGGCCTCAACATACTCTCTTTTCTAGGATAAGACCACATCTTCCATCAAAGTTGATTTGTTTGTGTAATTTATATTTTGTGTGCTTCTGGTGTGGCTCAGAATTTGTCTGAGTCCAGCTAATTCTGTTGTTTCTGTTCTTTGTGTAGAGTACTGGATTTTTGTTTGTCTAAGCCTTATACTCCTTAATCTCCAGGTTAGAAGTCTATGCTAATGTCTTTCCTTTAGCTAATACTTGTGAGAAGCAGTGATAGAAGGCATTGATAAAGATAGTGTTTTTATTTTATTTTTAAATTTTTATTTTTGTGATTACAAATTTAGAAAGCAATGGCATATAATAGGAAATTTTTTTAAAAGTAAAAGACCTAGTTTTAGGCTATGCTCCTTTTCAGACTGCCATTTTTCTACACTCCATATTTTGTACAAGGTAAACATTTATTTCTGAAAGGTGAATTAATTGTTATTATTCAGTATTCTCTATTGGCTTTATAACCTGGCTTTATTTGGAAAAAATAACCCTTGCAAAATGTAAATAAAAAGTGCTTATCATGTATCAGGCCCTGCATTAGGTTTATTGACAGAGTGTTTTAAGAGCTGTTTCACTTATAAATAGTTGACTTTCATCCTACAATATGTATCAAATGTACCAGGTGTGATAATTGGCACAGATTTAATTCTGCTAGGAAAATGGGTCCCGTCATGTCACCAATTTCAGACAAAACTAGAGAGGAGACAGGATCTTAGCACTGTGACTTTAAAGTTAAAAAATAAATTTAAAACTCACATTTAGATTAAGAAAGATTGGAAAACCCTACACTAGAAGGATGGAGGTTCTTTCTGCACCTTGGCCCTAGTTTTCCAGTGATGTGGCCTGACCTTTGTGCCCTGGGTGTTCGCTCATGACCTGGGTCTCTTAATTATTCATTAGCTGACTCTCCTTACTTTTGCCATTTTCTCTTCTCAGTGCTGGGGTGGAGCGCAGAGGGCTGATGACACAGATCAGTAGGGGCGACCGACTGTGGAAAGTACATATTCTTATTCTAGTCTCTGTTTTACATCTTCAAATGAAAAAAATCCACGCCAAATAAAACCTCATTTCATTAGAGATGTGTGTGTGTGTGCCACTCTCGTGTGATTTTTGATTTTTTTATTTCTTTTTCTGTTTTTTTATAAAGCTTCATTTTAAAATACATTTTGAGTTTGAAAACAAAGCATTTATAATTTGTGATGCTTCACAGACTTGCAGGTAAAAAGCATAAATGGTTTTCTCCTGTAATATTCATTAGAGTATGATCATCGGATAAGATTTATTAACTTTTCTTCCTGTATTTAGAAACTCTTTCTGTTAGAATCTACTTGTGCAGTAAGGTTACAGCTCCTGAAGTACTCAGCCACACATTCCAGAAGTACTAGTGAAATACCAAGGTTCGGGAAAGTTAGTTGGGTTTGTTTGCTTGTTTGTTTGTTTGTTTAGTACTCTAGCTAATGAGAAGTTATACTCAGGTACTTTTGTACAAACCAGCACTGGGATAAAGAACTTCTAATGTACTAAAATATTTGTAATTTAGTTGTATTTTAAGTTGACTTGCTACTATGTGAAGTGTTAACAGGTAGTTTGATAAGTAAATTTTATCAAGCAAGGATAATACAGATACTGTCAGCGTATTTTTATTTGATTTTTATTTTTGTCTACAGTTTTATTGTCATTGCACTTTACATGGCTTGTTTTTGTTTTGCTTTTTGAGACAGGGTCTCAAAATTATTCTGCTGCAAACTCTTGGATGTGGGAATTACAGGTGACTGCTGCCACATTCAGCTGCAGGAGTTTTTAATTTGACTTTCTCAAATAAGAGGACAATTTTTTTAATAAATTTGAGTAAATTGAAGCTTTTCTTATTCTAGGAACAAAAGACTTATTGTGTGTTCTGTTAATTTATACCACACTCCCATTAAATGCTCATGAAAAACACTTTAATTAAAGCTGAGCATGATGGCATACATCTATAATCCCAACTGTTCAGCAGGCTGAGGCAGAAGGATCAGAAGTTTGAGACCAGCCTGGGCAATTTAGTAAGACCCTGTCTCAAAATAAAATGAAGTCAGAAAGACTGACGATGTACCTCAGGTGTTTCTTCAGTTCAGTGGCCAATGTTACACACACACACACAATCTATCTATATATATACATATGCACGCACACACATACATACATATACATGTATATTAGTAGGCTGGTAGAAAGATCAGAGTCTTAATAGAGCTCAAATTTGCTTAATCCACATTGAAATCCCAGACTGCATTAAATTTAAAAGTTTTGTTGGAGTAGAACAATGACATAATGCACAAAGATGTAAGATAAGTAACATGGGAAATATATTTACTACTGACATTGCAGATAAAGTGTTAATGTTGCTATATTAAGATTTCTTGTAAATATATAAATGGAATACTTCGGTAGAAAACTGGGAGCTTAAACACAGTCTTACAGAGGTAAAATAAAATCTAACCAGTGGTTGCTTCTGAGCAACAAAACTTCATTTTGTACTTTATACATTTTTGTATTATTTAATTTTATAAATATTATTTTTTTAATCAGAAAAATATACAAGTAGTATTTATTTTCCATTAAAGACCAAAACCCTTGCTGAGGCAGGAATTTTATTATATAAGGTTGTTTGGGGATGGTTAACATCTCCAAACCAAAACCTCCTCTGCAGAATTCATGACTGTCCTTGTGTGCTTCGTTGAAAATCTCTTGTCAGTCTCTCTTTATTGAGTTTAATAACTGAAGCAAACAAAACAGTGTGGAGGAAAACAGGAAAGCCTGGCGTCTGCAGACGTTAAATGGTTATGACGTGAGATGGGAAATACTGACTCATATATAAATAGTAAATTCTAAGTATTTTGCTGCTAATAGGTCCTATTTGTGCCACCTTAAATATTGTACAGGAAACTGAATCATAAGTTAATACTTTCAAGTTTAAATATATTCCACAAGTCTTACCAAACTGATGTGTTATTTTCTGTAGATTTCCAGCACCTATCTAGAGAGCAATTGGCCTATACGGGTGAGTTGTTTTGTTGGTGTTAACTTCATTGGGTAGCATATGTTGCATGAGGCTTTCTGGGAATTAAGCTCTTTAATGTGTGTATTGGTAAAATTAAAATTTTAATATTTGATTTGTTATATATTACTAGTACTAACATCTAGAATTTTGTCAAATATAACTATAAATACTCAAATTTTAAAATGTGGCATTTTACATTTAATTTACTTAGCAAGCATTTATTAATAGTCTGTTCACCTTATACAGATTAAGCACTTCATACATAATAAAGTATATAGATTTGCAAGGATAAGTTGTTCATTTTTTTTTTAACAGTTTTCAGCTATTGATAAACTTGGACAGAATATTGCTGTGGTTGGCAAGTTTGGCTTTGCACATTACTCTTTACTCACCAAAAAATGGAAACTTTTTGGAAACATTACTCAGGTTAGTCATTTTCAAATATTTAAAAACCAATTTCTCTACAAAAGAACTACAATATGACAAAACTATACCGTAAACAATTATTTACTTACAAAACGAAAATCAGATGTAATACCTGACACTGGATAACATCTGTGAGTGAATCGGTAAAATATCTGGTATTGAAATGGTTTGTTTTTAATTCTTGTTAGGATTAGTGGCATTCTTTAGTTTGAGGATTTAGTTTTACTCTCAAATTGAATTGATTAGCCACGTGATAAGAATAAATTTCCGCAAACTTTCCGTTACTCCCCGCTTCTCCGTGTGCGCCCCGTGGGAGGAGTGCCACTCCCAAAGCCCTGTGCAGTGGGTGGGCAGGCTGTCCAGCACAAGCACACTGGGGATCTCAGGAACAGTGTGTGAAAAATGTCAGTGTGCTTGGTGCAGTTAACTGGTTGTGAGCGCATCTGATGAATGAAAAAGCAAGAATTTAAACCAAAGTGTTTTGGATGTGGGAATAACGGCACAAGACAGAGCTCAGTTATTTTGAATGATGTGTTTGCTCCCTTAATTAAATACTTATTTCTAACACAGGACATGAACCCTTACTAGTAAAGGCCCTGGGACAGTAATAGTGAGCCTTTTAGAGTTGTTAGTGATAACAAATGACCCACTGTTGGTTCTGTAACTTTGCCCCCGTTACCCTAGAACAGTAATGTAGGAGCAAGAAGAGAGTAAGGCAGGAGTAATCTGAGCTTGCTCTGTCTGCCTTGGAGTATACTACTTTCTTGTAATTTCTGGTAACATCATTAAGACACATGCATTTTACAACTTTTCTTTTAAGGAACAAAATATGACCGTGACTGGCGGCTTAGCCTGGTGGAGTGATTTTGTGGTCCTGGCGTGTTACAACATAAGCGACCGTCAAGAAGAAGTAAGGTTTTTTTTTTCCCCTCTCAGAAAGAACAGTTTTATATTTTAGAGCTAATAAGCACTATTTCATTTTGTATAGAAAGTAATTTGCTGAAAATTGTTGGGACTTTTTTGGTTTTTTTTTTTTTAGACAGAGTCTTGGTCTGTACTTCACACTAACCTTGAATTTACTACATAACCCAGGCTGGCCTCTAACTCCAGGGGGGTCCTCCTGCCTCAGCTTCCCGAGTTCTAGGATTACAGGTATGTGACACCATGCCTGGTTTGGGACTTCTAAGATAACCTTTTGTAAGGATTTTTAGCTGTTAGACATTCTTTATAAAATTTGATAATTAAAAAATTAAACCAGGAGCTGGGGATATAGCTCAGTGGCACATGCACCTACCTGGCAACCACAAGGTCTTGAGTTTGAGTCCCAATACCAAAAAAAAGGCCAGGCATGGTGGCGTACACCAGTAATCCCAGGACTTGGGAGGCTGAGGCAGGAGGATTGCTGTGAGTTTGATGGTGTCCTGGGCCACATAAGGGAGTTCAAGGCCAGCCTGCACTACACAGCAAGACCCTATCTCAAAAAATAAATACCTATATACATACATACACATATACATACAAGTTCGTAAGAATGGTTATTCTTGAGCCAGGTGTGGTGGTGCATCCCAGTAATCCCAGCACTCAGGAGGCTGAGGCAGGAGAATTCCTGCAAGCTCAAGGTTAAGGTAGGCTACATAGTTCAAGGCCAACCTAAAATACATAGCAAGACCCTGTCTCAAAAAAAGAACTGTTCTTAAAAGATAGACTTATTAACCTGATTTATATATTTATTTTCAGAAATGCCCGATCTCATTAGGTCTTATATGCAAGTTTAAATGGAATGTCTCTTAATGTTATATTCATAATTTTTGGAACACTTTGTCTTTGGGTTATTTGTAAAATGAGCCTACTCTCCCAAAAATATAAACATAATCCATTTATCACTAAAGACTTAGATGGTCTTTTAATTCTTAATGTGGGAAGGGTCAGTAGATAAAAACAATTTGACTAAAGTATTTAGTCATCCCTGACAGGCACTGTATTTTTATGATTTTTCTGCATTTTCTTCTGCAGCTCAGAGTATACTTGCGAACATCAAATCTGGACAACGCCTTTGCTCATGTCACCAAGGCACAAGCAGAAACATTACTGCTGAGTGTCTTCCGGGACATGGTCATAGTGTTTAGAGCAGACTGCTCGATATGTCTTTACAGTATTGAAAGAAAATCTGATGGGTACGTTATAGCATGGAAGTGACTTTTTGCTCCTGTTTTTCATGTTTCCTTTATAGTTTTTGTTTTCTCAAAACAGTTTTTCCACCGTTATATTTAGTTTCCCCGTCTTAGCAGTCAAATGTAAGAAATTTTAATTAGTGATATCTGTGTAATAGCCATGGAAAAAAAAGGAAAGAGCCTACACTGAGTTCTTCAGTAATCTTATTGGATTTATTTGGAAGAAAAAGAAAATCTAGTTTTATCTGAGGTATAAACCTTTAGATACTAAATTTTTCCACAGTCTTGAAAATAAGTAGCTAATAACTGTGCTGGTGTCCCAGACACTAAGAGATACTTGAAGGAGTTGCACAGCTCTAAGGCCTGGGGAGCATGCCCTGGACTCCTGTATTTCCACAGGAGTGGATGGCTGTAGTCTGGGGCAGGAAAGCAGAGCTCCTGCTGCTGCTATACGTGGCCTTATATTCTTCCTGGCATCTGGCTGACTTGAACCTTTTAGAAGACACCTCTTGAGTTTCGCTTCATTCTTAGAGATGTGCATGAGTAGCCATGAACTGTGTGTTTGTTGAAGTAGCACGGGGGTGGGGAGTAATGCAGAGACAGATAGGAAGACACTAGCAGCCTCAGTAACTCAGCCTTTATCCTTTCGGCCAGCTCAGTTTTTCTTTTCCCTTACATATTTCTCTTTCTACTGTGCCTTAGTTGTTGTTTAATTTTTTTTCCTTCTTTCCAACATTTTATTCCCTTTCTTTCTCTGGGTCCCTTAACCTAGCTAATCCTGATGGAAGGAAATTTAGAGGGGAAAGGGCAGTAAGTAGAAGGCATTTGGGTCTTCCATGAGCACATGAAATCTGTTACATTAGTAGCAGAAAAAGGAGGACAGTAGTGGTTAGAATTGTTTTTGAGCTATCGGGGTTTCTTTTGTTTCTACAGTTCAAATACTACTGCTGGTATTCATGTTCTTCAGGAGGTCTCCATGTCACGCTACATCCCTCACCCCTTCCTGGTAGTGTCTGTCACTCTGACATCTGTGAGCACAGAGAATGGAATCACCCTGAAAATGCCACAGCAGGTACCATACCATTATCAAGGTCTTTGGAGTTTACATTTCAGGCCGTAGTATTTAAGGTAGTGGTAGGAACTATTTGGTTAGCAAATCAATAGTACTACCACCTATTTAGAACATACTTTGTATGAAGATCTTGGGTTGTAGTGGCAAACTAATAAACATGGTTTCTGCTCAATTTTAATTTTACAGAATTATATACATAATGGTTTTTGTTATGCAGATACCAATTCTGAAACATGTGGAATGAGTGCTGGCAACCTTAATCCCATTCTCTGTAGATTGCCTGTTCACCCTGCTGGTTGTTTCCTCTGCTGTGCAGAAGCTTTTTCATTGGGTATGATCCCATTTGTTGGTTCCTGATGTTATTTTGTGTACAGTTGGGGTTCTATTCAGAAAGCCCTTGCGTACACCTGTGTCTTCAAGAGTTTTATTTTTTCTAGGAGATTTTTCCTGTTTCAATATTTAGACCTTTGATCCATTTCAATTTTAGTATAACACATTGTGAGAGACAAGAGTCCAGATCAGTCATCTGCATGCTGCTAGTCAGGACTTCCTGCAGTTTACAAGTTTGCCTTCTTTTGTCGAAGATCAGACAGCTGAATGTGCTAGAGTTACTTCTGTGTTCTCTATTCTGTTCCTGAGTTTAGAAGGAAAGAAAGCTTTTAGATTTTCCTCATTTAATACGATGGCAGTAATTTGTCATAAATGGCTTTTATCAGATTGAGATAAAGTCACTTTATACCTATTTTCTTCAGAGTTTTTATCATGAATGGATATTGGATTTTGTCAGAGGCTTTTTCTGTGTCTACTGAGATAGTCATGTGATTTTTTGCGCTATTTATGTGATGCATTATATTCATCGATTTGTTGAACCATCCTTACATGTCTCAAAGCCTACTTGGTCATGATTTATGATCATTTTGATGATTTGTTGCATTCTGTTTGCCAGTACAATGGTACCTCGGTTGACAAACCTGATTTGTTCTACAATTTTGGAAAAGACAGCTATGTTTGTGTTTGTGTGGGAAAGATGGCTCTGGTTCTTTGTCATGTAATAGAGAATTTGCTAACAAAAACAAAATTTTGCAAGCCAAGGTACAAAAGCGTTTGTGAACCAAGGTACCACTTTATCTTGTTTAGGAGTTTTTCATCCTCTGTTCAGTAAGGAGATTGCCCTGTAGTTCTCTTCCTTCCTAATCTCCCAAGTCCTACTTTATCCTTTAAACCTTTTCTTAGCTACACCAGTTAGATCAGTGAAGTGATCTCTCACTTTTTATGCATTTCTGATATTCTCTTAGTTTTTCCAAGATAATTCAGCTCTACCCTCAATTTTATTTTCACTGGTTTTGTTCATTAACTGCATTATGTGTTAAGCCTTGTTAAGCTTTGTTCTACTCCAGCCAAAAAGCTCTTTGTATTCCCGCAGAACCTAAAATGGCAACCTCAATAAATATTGTTGATTGTTTAATTTATAGACCATTTAGATTAGGAAGGGTGGAATGCTGAAAATATATCTGTAAATTAGCGCAGGTCTAATTTCTTTTCTTGAAATCACAGGTTCGTGATGCGGAGAGCATTATGCTGAACCTTGCTGGGCAGCTCATCATGATGCAGAGGGACAGGTCAGGCCCGCAGATCCGGGACAAGGACAGTAACCCTGGCCAGAGGAGACCTGTGAGTAGGGCAGAAGCCGCCTCGGACACTAAGGGGGTGTAAGATGAGGGTAACAGATACAAGTTTGAGAAGAGTAATAGCTTATGATTTAGAAATTGAGAAAGAACAGAAAATTCATGTTAAACCTCTGCCTATCATGCTGAATGGTCAAGGATGAGGTCCTAGGATGATAAAATACCCTCTAGTCCATGTTAATGGCTGAGCCATAGTTATAAATGGGAATGGGAAAAACAAGGGTTGGTGACTTTCAAGGGATTTCTTTATTACTGTTTTTAGATTTAAATATATATTCTTTGAAAGGCAAAAAAAACTGTTATTAACTCTGAATTCCAGAGTTTTTCCCCCAAAAGTTTCTATACTGTCATTTTGAAAAACATAGTAAAAAAAAAAAAAAGAGAGAGAAACATAGTAAACTGGTGCTTAGGAACTTGGGAACCTACAGATTTAATAGAAAACAAACCTGGTTGTTCTCTCCTCCTCCAGTTGCCGTTCTGTCCTCCTGTTGTACTAGCCCAGTCCGTTGAAAATGTGTGGACTACATGTCGAGCTAATAAACAGAAACGCCACCTTCTGGAAGCACTCTGGCTCAGCTGCGGCGGCGCAGGGATGAAAGTCTGGCTGCCTCTCTTCCCTAGGGACGCCCGCAAGCCACATTCCTTTCTGTCCCAGCGGATCATGCTGCCTTTCCACATCAACATATACCCCCTGGCGGTTCTGTTTGAAGACGCGTTGGTCCTTGGTGCTGTCAATGACACTTTACTGTATGATTCTTTGTACGCTCGGAACAATGCTAAGGAGCAGCTGGAGGTGCTCTTCCCCTTCTGCGTGGTGGAGAGAACCTCTCAGATCTACCTCCACCACATTCTGCGGCAGCTTCTGGTCCGGAACCTTGGGGAGCAGGCCTTGCTCTTGGCTCAGTCCTGTGCCGCACTACCTTACTTCCCTCACGTGCTGGAGCTCATGCTCCATGAAGTGCTGGAAGAAGAAGCTACCTCACGGGAGCCCATTCCCGACCCGCTGCTTCCCACTGTGGCAAAATTTATTACTGAGTTCCCCCTCTTCCTCCAGACAGTTGTGCATTGTGCCAGGAAGACTGAGTATGCACTGTGGAATTACCTCTTTGCAGCCGTCGGAAACCCTAAGGACTTATTTGAAGAATGTTTGATGGCCCAGGATCTGGACACAGCTGCCTCATACCTTATTATTTTACAGGTAAGTTTTCTTCTTAGAAAGAAGAATTAGAAAAAAAATTAGAAAAATATTAGAAATAAGAATTGGAAAAAAATAATCCTCTGTTGACACTAGGAATGTGTTTAAGGAATAGGCAGGTGTTCTCTTTATGTTTTATTTTGAAGAACTTGGTCTTGTCAAATGACTTGCAAGTATTATTTTAAATACTACTGAAGAAACTTACTACATAGGTAATAATAAATATGCTATGTACATACTACATAAGGAACATTTGCTTACAGAAATATAATAGTGAATGTTTGGACATTCGTGCATTTGTCTGAGCTACACACAGTAATTCATTATTGTGTAGACTTGCTCAGGGGATGCTCCTTAGACTTGGGTTACAGGCAAACTCAGGGTAGGTTCCCAAGAACAAGGTGAGGAGGCTCAGGCCTCCCACAGTAATGACCATCATAACCCTTTTGTAATTTTTTATTTTCAAAATAATAGTTCTTTGAGGCTCCTAACAATTTGTTTAATTATATGTTTGGCAAAAGGCTTGAAAGTTTGTTTTTCTCATGCATCTGATGGCATTTTGATAGGCTACATAAAGATTCTTTGAAACTATTGCAAAATTTTTCATTGATATGTAAAAAGTTAACCATAAATCAAAGCCTCATGCAGATTTCCTATCAGCTTATTTGCTCCATGACAGGTAAATGAAATGACAGGAGATAGGCAGAGGCTCCTAGCCATGAGGTTCTGTGATTCCACAGCCAGCCCTAAAGAAAAAAATCCACAGAGCTATAAAATGCGTAAGAGTCTATTTGTTCATTTGTGCAGTAGTAGGGCTTGAGCCCAGGAGCACCCAAGGTACCTTCCTGGCCCGTTTTTACTAAGTTGCGCAGGCTGTCCTTGAACTTAACCGGCCTCTTAGCCTCCTGAGTAGTTGGGACTATGGGTGTCAGCTATTGTGCCTGTCGGGCAGCTGTTTTGTTTTTGTTTAAGTCATATCTTAGACCTGCAGCAATCTCCCTACTAATGGGATTAGAAACTTTTTCTTCAGCAGATTCCTAAGTTGCTCCAGAGTGGCAAATAATTAAATTAATGTACTAGATACTTTTCCATGCAAGTCAACACAGGTAGTAAGGTTGAATTTATGAAAGAAATACTAAAGATACTAAATGTATAACAATACTGCTGCAGAAAACTCAATCCTTGAAGGTAGGCCTAAGCTTTTTTGAAGTCAGGTGCAAGGCAGATTTATATGCTTGCTGCTTCTGCTGATCTTCAGCAACTTACAAAAGTCAGTTTCCTCGCCTGTTAAAAAAAAGGATACGCCTCATGTACACCATGACTGAAAGTAGTAAACAGTATATGTAATGTGGTGTGTAATGAGAATTCAACAAGTCATAGCTTGTATTATACCAGCAGAGTACTTGCTTCATTTTTCTTTTTAATGCTCATTTAATAATACTATAAAACTAACTCATACATTACATCTACATCCAGTGGGTTTAGGGATTGTGGAGAAAAGAACTGCTCATATCTTCTCAAATCAGGCTGGGGATATAGTGCAATAGAATAAGCACTTGCCTGGCAAGCACAAGGTCCTGAGTTTGATCCCCAGTACTGCCAAAAACAAACAAACAAACAAAAAAACACCACACGTATCTTCTCAAATCATGCAGTATAAAAAGAATGCTGTCTTCCTTGGTTGTTTCTTTAGAATATGGAAGTCCCGGCAGTAAGCAGGCAGCACGCCACCCTTCTGTTCAGCACAGCGCTGGAACAAGGCAAGTGGGACCTGTGTCGACACATGATTCGATTTCTTAAAGCCATCGGCTCTGGAGAATCTGAGACACCTCCATCCACACCAACAGCGCAGGTGAGTTGCAGATTTAGCTTCTTCAGGGTGTATACCCGTAAGGCATCTTTGTCTAAGCATACTGCATATTATGTGTTATCGTAGGAACCCAGTTCAAGCGGTGGATTTGAGTTCTTCAGGAATCGAAGCATCAGTTTATCCCAATCAGCTGAAAATGTTCCTCCTAGTAAATTCAGCTTACAGAAAACTCTAAGTATGCCATCTGGTCCTTCTGGGAAAAGGTAAAAACAGAGAACCATTATTGCTTTTAGGGCAGCTGTGATACAGTGCATGGCGAGGCATTTATAAAATAAGGTCTTAGGGAAACACAAGTCTTCTGGAAACGTGCACTGTTTAATACAATTGCAAGTCCTTTATTTATTACCAAAATATATACCCCTTTCCTTCCTGCTAAGTTCACTTGTGTGCCCGGTGTGAAGTTTCTGCACCGTTACACCACAGTACATCTTGATGCACCTGTTCTAAGTGCAGCTAACTACTGTTGATGACAGAGAATCAAAGTAAAAAGGAAGGTGGGTATGCAGATAATCTGAAAAGCCTCTTCAAGTTTTGTCCTTGCTTTTAAGACAAAAAGGGAAGTTTAATGTGTATGCATTTGTTGCTATGTGGTTCTTTGATTAGAGAAGGCATTTAAGGCATTGTACTCTGAAGAGTGAAATCTGCTTTATCTAGAGATTTGTTATGGTCTCTGGGAAGGTAGATCTTACAAAATTAGAATTTCCTCTGGTTTGTAAGGTCCTTACATTTTTCACTGTGTTGTGACATGTCCTTGGCTCTTATTTTTTTTCTTCTTCCTTAATCGTTTCTTTTGTTTGTGTGTATTTTTATTAAAATATTTATTTTTTGCAATACTGGGGTTAAATCCAGGGGTTTCACACTGAGCTGCATCCCCAACACTTTTTCTTTTCTTTTTGTGAAATTTTTAAACAAGGTTTTATTAAGTCACTAAGTTGGAAGGCTGGGCTTGATCCTCTTGCCTCGGTCTCCCAGAGTGCTGGAATTACATGTGTGTACTGCCATGTCCAGCTCTGAACGTTTTTTTATTGAAATATTTCCTGCTTTCTCTTCCCATTAGCCATTAACACCCACCTCTAACACAAACACACATCATAATCCTGGGCTAGAGATAAGTAAAATGCAGTTATAGATGGCTATGAATAGTGGCCAGGTAAACATTGTTTGCTCAGCCATACCCTGAATTTTTTTTTTTTTTTTTGTCTTTTTGAGACAGGGTCTTGCTGTGCAGTTCAGGCTGACCTTGAGCTCACTTTTTAGCCCAGGCTGGTCACGAACTCATAATGATTCTCCTGCCTCAGCCTCCCGAGTGCTGTAATTACAGGCGTGCACCACCACGCCCCGCTACCCTGAATTTAAATGTAATTTAATAACTTACCAAGTGGTCATTATGTGCCAGGTACTCTCACAAACATTTCCATGCATAGATCTCTTACAACAACTGTGTGTGGGGGTGAAGAAACATAGGTTCAGAAAAATAAATTTGGTTGTAGTCCCAGGACTCCTGGTCATTGTATCTGAACCTGGGCAGTTCTTCTCCACACCACTGGCTTTCAGGGAAGGGACTGTACACCCTAGATTACTGCATCAGCTCAGATGGACAAGAGATGAGAGACTGGGTGGAGTTATCATTAATTTTTTAATTAATTTTCTTTTCACATGTCTGCATAACTCATTGAGAGGTTTAATTTCACTTTACATCTTTTTATTTAGTTTCTTTCATGTGACCTCTGTGCTCTTCATGGGTCTTTAGTTACAGCGTTTATTTGTCCCTGTCAAGTGTTCATCATCTTACTGGTACCGCTGCTTTTGTCCCATTTTTTTCCTATTCCACGTGATTATTCCACAGATCAGTCTGTGCCTCCGGGGTTGAGCAGATCATGGTAACACACGGAGAAGCCCTGGGACTTTTTCTAACCCTCCAGACAGTACTGACTCCTTGTCAGCTTCATCAGTGCCACTGCATGAAGCTAACGAGCATTCTGCTGCTTTCTTGTTTCCACGTGCAGATGGAGCAGAGACAGTGACAGTGCCGAGAACATGTACATTGACATGATGCTGTGGAGACACGCGCGGCGTCTCTTAGAAGACGTGCGGTTAAAGGACCTTGGCTGCTTTGCGGCCCAGCTAGGCTTTGAGCTGATTAGTTGGCTATGCAAAGAACGCACTCGCGCGGCCCGAGTAGACAACTTCGTGATCGCCCTGAAAAGACTCCACAAAGACTTCCTCTGGCCACTCCCCATCATCCCAGTGTCATCTATCAGTTCTCCTTTTAAAAATGGAAAATACCGAACAGGTGATGTAGTCTGCTCGCCACTTTTACAAGGAGAACTGTATTTTACTATAAATACTTAAAACATTTAGCTGTTAGCTGAGATTCAAGGAAGTCTTTTCATTCCAAATTCAAGCCAAGTAAAGCTCACAGTATGTCTGATAGTTGGAATAGCCACCATTTGACCAAGGATTTAATAAGGCGAACTTCTGTCTCTTATGCTTTGACCCTGAAAGTCTAATTCATAAATCTAATCATTGTTATCTTACATTATAAAGAAGTTGAGAACTAGCTGAAGTTAAACCTACCATGCTTACCTTACTGTGGGAAGGAATTTTATAATCTATTAGTCAGGGGCTTCAAATTAAGCTGAATTGTGATTTACCAAAAATAGTAAAAATTATTTTTGAGATCTTGACCCATCTCATCTAACCAGGAAAAGTCAAAGTGAAACTGCATATTTAAGTATAAGAAAAATTAAAAGATAGGATTTTTTTTTAAAATTCAGGTCTTTCATGGAAACTGTTCTAAGTGTGAAAATTTAAACAAAGACTTTTATTATGACATTTGGAAATTTCATATCATCCCTTAAGAACCCAGACAAATTTAACAGAATAAAGATTCTCCTATTCCAGTAAGACATACAGTGTAAGTGTTGGATGGTTTTGTATGATCAGTGTATTTGTCATAATCCCAGATCCCTAGTTTTGGGTACGTGATACAGTATAGGATAGCAGCTGGCATTAAAACGCTAGCTTATGTTAGGCAGGTGGAAAGGGTAAAAGAGCTGAATAGGAGATGGCACTGAGCGCATCTTGAATTTCTCCTCTATTTGTTCTTGGATTTAATCTACAGTGGGAGAGCAGCTGTTAAAGTCTCAATCAGCTGACCCTTTTATCAACCTTGAAATGAACGCTGGTGTCTCCACTATCCAGCGGAGTCAGAGCTGGCTCAGCAACATCAGCCCCACCCATGAGACAGACACAGCCTCGCCCCACGGGCCACAGATGCAGGACGCTTTCTTGTCTCCTTTATCTACTAAAGGTACGGGGCCATTGGTCCCAGCTGTTTGGTGTCGTCGTGTTTCAGGCCTCGCTCTTCTTTCAGCATTCTGAAGGGTTAGCTGTCTCTGCGAGGGTACAGTTAGAGGACAGCCAAATAGCCTTCACTGTACCTTAGTTTATTTTAAATACATGAGTTTGGTAAAATACCGTGCAGATCAGCATTTTTACATGGACCTTTCTAATCAGATTTCTTTTGTTTTGAGATCTTGCTAAGTCGTTTAGGCTGGATCCAAATTCACAGTCCCCCACCTCAGCCTCCTACATAATTGGGTCCTACAAGCGTGGACACTTGTCCAGCTCCCTTTGCAGTCAATTTTCATAAGAAAACACTAACTTTAAACTCTAAGCAAAACGTTACCCACGTTGGAAGCCCATTCTTCTCACGTGGGTATGTACCATAAAAATTTTTATCCCATTATCATGTTTATTTGATCAGTAAAATTATGTAGAAATGTGCTTACTTTGATTTTACTACTTGGCTTTGAAGGTCTCGAAGATTTACCATCTGTGTGTGTACCAATCTCTGCTGTATAGTAAGGGTTAGTTAACATGAGAGGTTTTGCAACAGTTTATGTCAATGTAAGGTTATAAAATGTAGGTTAAATAGTAAGCCTAAATACAGGCTTAAATAGTAACTGGTCTGATTTTTTGCAGTTTTTTAATGCCATTTACTAAATGTTTGATTAGTACATCTTCACTGTCACCTGATTTTCTGCCATGTGGCTCAGCAGCATTAGCCCAACCCACTGCACTGCTGTTACTTTTTAATTTTAAAATACTTTACCCTCTTGCATTTTTAAGTATAAATATCAATATAAACTCTGTCCCCACTGTTTTGCCATTTACCACAATACTTCATTGTACAAAAGCAAAATCCTGTGTATATTATTTAATAACAGCTCCCCATCTTCCCATATTCTAAGCTATTGGCAACCAAATTCTGTTTTCTGTCTCTGTGAATTTGACTATTCTGAGTACTTCCTATAAGAAAATCATACTAGTATTTGTCTTTTGGAAACTGGCTTATTTCACTTACCACAATGTCCTTAAGTTCATCAGTGTTGTACATGTCAGAATTTCCTTCCCTTTAAATCCGCATATTATTCCTTTGTGTTTACATATATTTTGTTTTCCTCTCTGTGGAAGGACACTTGGGTTTCTTCTACTTGGACTATTGTGAACAATGCTACTATGAACACAGATGTAGATATGTATCTCTAAAATTCTGCTTTCAGTTCTTTTGGGTAATACCCAGAAAACGGATTACTGGATCATATGGACATCTACTTGTAATTATTTTAGAAACTGCCATGTTGCTTCCCATAGCAAATACATCATTTTACATTCCCAGTGTCAGGTTCTGAGTTCTCCACATCCTTACCAACACGTATTTTCTGTTTTTTAATAGCAGCCTCCTTAAGGATGTCAGGTGGGGCCATTACTTCTTTTAGACAACTTTTCTTAGAGAGATCATTTCAAACATACTTAAAAAGAGAAAATAGTGTAGTAGACAGCTGTCCCCAATGTCTGTCATTCAGCTTTGATTATTACCATGGCAAAATGTGTTTTATTTACTACTCCTGTCCTGTATTAATTGAAGCACATGCAAGACAGTTTATAGCCTACGAACGCTTTTAAAATAAAAACATAATACCATTATCATCCTTCTAAAAATCTATTAATTCCTTCATACCATCCAGTGTCTATAAGTAGATTTCCAGTTGTTTCATAAATGTCATACTTTTTTACACATTGTGCATTTTTGGATTTTCTTTTTAAATGATTGTTCCCTACCCCACTCATATCGTTTTATCCCCCCTTGCTGAACATTCATTGAGAACATTTGACGCTGTGGATTTACTCAAAATGTAGACTTTGCAGATTACACATCCTCATCATTTAGTTGAACAGTTTACTCTTTCCTAAAATGTGGTAGCTAAATCTAACTTAGTCAAATTGTATCTAGATTTGGGGGGCGGGGGAAGGAAGACTGCTTATTGGTGGTAGTATGTTTTTCCATCCCAGGGTATGTAATGTCCATTTATGGCTCTACTAATTTTTTTAAAAAGCACTGTTCATACATCATGGCCATTTTAGAAGAATTAATGTTCTGATTTTAAAATCCTGAAGAGAAATCACCATCTGAGGAAGAGCTAATAAAATTAAAAGAAAATGTGTTTTCTACAAGAAGCTAGTTTGTAACTTCTAGAAGTTCTTCATCAGGTGATGAATGCAGCACTGGCTCAGCCACCGACCTGACTGAAAGTAGCTCCCTGGCAGATGGCGACTGGACAGTGGTGGATGAAAATTTCTCCACACTCAGTCTGACCCAGTCAGAACTGGAGCACATCTCCATGGAATTGGCAAGTAAAGGGCCTCACAAATCCCAAGTCCAGCTTCGGTGAGTTTTTTGTATTTGAAAGCAGAGAGCTACTCGGCTTTTGTGCAAAAAGGGCACAGGAGCCACTTTCATAATATTTATCATAGGTACTTTTTGCATAAATTTTTTGTAGGTATTTGCTACATATTTTCATGGAGGCAGGGTGTCTGGACTGGTGCATCGTCATAGGCCTGATTCTTAGAGAATCTTCAGTAATTAATCAGATTTTGGTTATTGCGCAGTCTTCAGAGGTAGATGGAGAGATGTTACAGAACATAAAGACAGGACTACATGCAGTGGACAGATGGGCCTCTGCAGATTGGTAAGTACTGGTTTCCAGAAGCTTGTTATCCTTCGGTGAGTTCTGTCCTTTCATATTAAGGCTTACAATTCATTTATCTTGGGTATTTAGGTTTAGTAGAAATAAAAAGTTTCATACACACACACACACACACACACACACACACACACACACACTTTTTGGTACTGAGAATTGAACCCAGAACCTCACACATGTGGAATAAGCACTCTGCCACTGACTGACACCCTGGGACTACAACTACGAGCTACCATGCCCGCCTCTGGGTGTTTTCTTCAATAATTGTTGTGTTCCCAACCACATGACTGAATAATGTCCACTGATTAAAGTGTATGGTGGTGATCAGTTTATAATGTCAGTTTAGGTCACTGGCTTTAGATGATGCAGTATAAACGATCTTCAGATGAGTCTGCCATTTAAATTTGTAGTTTTATGGAACTGAAGGTTTTAAGAAAAATGCTTGCAAAAACAAAAGTTACAGTCTATGTGAATTGAACAGTCAATGGTAGTTACTAGCACATCCAAATTAAAAGTAATGGGTAAAAGTTCAGAGCCTTGGACTCTGGCCTGTGCTGATCATCAGTATAGATTTGGAGCTATTCATTTCCTTTACATAGATCTAGTTGTCTTTAATTGGCAGATGTTTCATTTTTAATTATAACATTTGTTTTAAAACATTAGACCTCATTCCTATAGCTCAAAAATTTGACTTCAGCCTATGCTGTGTACATACAGCTCCTTCTGTGCTAGGCAGAGCATCTGAGAAGCCTTCCCTCCTCTCATAATGTTACTTCCTTCACCACACCAGTGCTTACTGGAAGTATATCCAGAACATTTTGTTAGGTCTTTTGAATTACAGCATGAGAACTAATTTTCTCCCCTCTACTTAGCCCTGGATATAAGCCATTTTTAAACATCATTAAGCCACAACTGAGGAAGCTCAGCGAGATAACGGAAGAGCAAGTCCAGCCTGATGCCTTCCAACCAATAGCAGTGGGTAAGACTCCGGAACAGACTAGCCCTAGGGCAGAGGAGAACAGAGGCTCCTGCGGCCATGGCGGTCTCCCCCAGTGTGAGGCTGGGGTCAGCATTATAGTTACCCGGAAAGAAGACGACACAGCCCAAGCAGAAGAGGAGGAATCGCTTCAGGATGGGACTTACGACTGCTCCGTGTCCTAACAATAGCTAAGTAACATCACAACAGGCAGTATTAATTCATTAGCAGCAGTGTGCAGTGAGTGCACTGTAACCTAGTTGAATGATTTAAAAGGGGAGAGAACTCAGCTCAGAGACTCTTTGGTAAAGTCTTACTACATTTTAATAAACTAAGAAATCTCTTGGACTCCAAAATAATGTGATATCAAATAAAACCTGTTTCATAAAATTTTTTTTAAAGCTGCAGTGGAAATAGACTATTGTACAGGTATACATTTTTTGTTTTATTCAAAGGTTGGTAGCTTGTAAACCATAGGGATAGTTTTGTCCTGGGTGAGCTTACTTTTTCATAACTTAGTTTTCTTTAGGTTTTCTGGTTCAGCATGTGTCTCGACTTTTTAAAAAGTAAATGCTAAGGTGCTTGTTCTCGCTCACTGAGCACTTGTACCTGCTTGCTCCCTTGGACGGAGCTCACTGGGCTTCCTGTTCGGTTCTGAGTAAAGGCCCATCCTTGCACTTCGGCCACTGCAGTGGGGATGTTCTCTTCGGCTTTCCTAGCCTCTTAAATCTCGGACCTGAACTGATGAAAGCTTCTGTACCTGTCAGTTAGCGTGCCTGTTTTAGCAAGCTTGATTCTTACCAGATCAATGTAGCAATGGTATGAGGGGTTATTAATTATGCTGATACCACTGAACTATTTTGTATCAAAAAACTACACCTTTTTGTAAATGCACTTGTGTAAATATACTCAAAGGCGCTGTTCATATTTTTAAGGCTTGTATTATAATTTGTTAGGTTTTATGCTGAATTCTGCATGCGTATAGATACATACTCTTACAATAAAGACAGCGCTTATAGCGCCCTTCATAATGGAAGGCAGATTTAGTGGCTTGGTCATAAAGTAATGGAAATGGTCCCAATGATCATGAAGTGGGACAGGTTTTGTTCAAATTAATCTTTCTTATTTATTGCTTTTGTAAATTGAATAAAAATGGACTTTTATGTAAATACATAGCTGAATCCTGTATTATCACAGCTACTAAAAATATGTAAAGAATGCATTCTTCATTGTAAACTTCAAAAATATTTTATGTATTTCTAGATACAACTTAAATTTTAGTTTTCATACATTATGAAAACAGTACTACATATTCCTTAATTGCTTCAGACTGAACACATATCCACTGTATGTAATTCTGATTACCTAGTAACAGTATTAATTTAGGTAGCTTGTTTGTACTGTGCAATTTGAACAAGGAATGCAATGTAATTTTTTATAAAAATGTGTTTATTTTTATAATAATGTATTAGATGTGGACCAAATTCATACCACTATGTGAAACAGCCTCTTTTCATAGTGCAGTCACAGTTTAGAAATAAAACCCAGTCCCGGTCCTCTACCCTTGCGTTTTAGGGGACATAAGTAGATTTAGTGGTCTCTACCAGCGTTCCTCCGAAGGGAAACTCAATCACTTTGAAATTGCTTATTTCAAAATTTATCAACTATTGAAAATAACTATTGAGTTTGTAATTTACTATCACTTTTTACAAGTGCAATAACTTCACATAATAAAACTCCTGAATGGGTGGAATATGTGACTACTGGTACCTGGTTCTTCTGGTGCTTCTTTTTATTTACATCTTTGGTTCAAACCAACTTTCTCTAAATCTTAAGATAAAAAAGTAATGCAATGCACAAAGAAACTGAACTGAAATTTCTTCTCCTGTTCTACTGGGAGGGTGAAGAAACAGTATTATAGTTGTGTTTCATGTGACTATCAGTCAATAAAAATGATTTATCATTTATAAACAGTTGTGATCTTTTCAGATATCCTAAATAAAACACTGCTGTCTATCTCACATTCTTGAGAGCAGGGCACCAATTAGTTAACATTATTTCTGCAGTTCAGGCTGCCGATACTGTTCTCCTATAAAATACTCGCCTTTCAGTTAATATGTCCCCCAAGGCAAAGTTTGCAAGGGTTACAGAATATTTCCCTCCAATAGTTTTATACTCTAATTTTTAAAAGCTCACTTTATTTTGCTATCTCATTTGGTTCAGATAAACAAACTGTTTAAGCCATAATTTAACCAGTGCACTTAAATATTCAGTGTAACTATTTGAAGGTTACTAGATACATTTAAATTATTTGCTGATACCAAAATGTCATGTGGGTAAAACAATTCAACATTTGCTTGTAATTAAAATTGCTGCTGCTTCTGTAATGTGTATTTTTTTACTTGGTAAAGGGCAATAAAACCATTGTACAAACTTCTGTTTATTTATCATCTTAGGTTATTAACAAAGTGTAGATATTAAAAGCCTCAAATACTCTGAGATAGTGGTTAGATACATTTTTCATTTTATAATTCTTTTAGAGTTCTTATGAAGTGGCTACAAATTCAGACATTTACTTAAAAGTGTTTAATGCACCTATAGAATTGAGTTGACAGCATCCTCAGCGCCTGATACCTGCTGTAAGAACAGCTGTGTTTGTAGCATGGGAAATGTTCCAAATACAACAAAATGACAGAAAATTATGTATATCACATGGTCTCCATCAAACAGACAAAATTTTATATTTTAAGTGTACAGGAAATCAGATATCATCTTGTAATATGTAGGATTAAAAAATGATTTTCCTGTATTCCTAAATCTGATCTTTTGCAACATTTATCTCTGTTTACCACTGTTTTGTTCCTTCTGTAAGGTTGAATAATATATTGTGTGGCTGTTCACCCATTCTGCAGTTGAGGGTGTACTTGGGTTTTTCCACTTTTTGCTTATTGTAAATAGTGGGCTGGGGATAT
Source organism: Dinomys branickii (assembly GCA_004027595.1). Classification (NCBI taxonomy): domain Eukaryota; kingdom Metazoa; phylum Chordata; class Mammalia; order Rodentia; family Dinomyidae; genus Dinomys; species Dinomys branickii. The sequence continues at coordinate 107,051 of PVLD010000577.1, read as the reverse complement.
AGCTCAGTGGAATAAGTGCCTGCCTGGCAAGTGCAAGGTCCTGAGTTCCATCCCCGGTACCGCCAAAAAAGAAAAAATTAATTGTGGTTATTATAAGTAGCACTGATGTGAACATTCACATACAATAATCCCCCTACCTACAGCTTTCACTTTCTGATGTTTCACGTACCTACAATCAGTTCAACCAAAGTCCAAAAGTAATAAGTGAAAAATTACAGAATGTAAGTTTTAAATAACTGATATTACTGTACATTATTGTAATTGTTACATTTTACTAATCACTGCGCCTCAAACAAACTTTACTATGGCTGTGTATGTATATAGAGAACAAAGTTTATAGTACTGTCCAGTTTTAGGGGACTCTCAAGAGTGCATCTCCACGGGGGGGTGCACTGCTATATACACTTCTGTGTGGACAGCTGTCCATGTCTCAGGATGGAGCTGCTAGGTCATAATAGTAACTGGTTAATTTTTTGAGAAGATGCTAAACTGTCCTTCAGAGTGCCTGAAGTCACATTCACAAAGTAGGTTACAGAAGTTCCATTCTCTACTTTCAAAACTTGCCAGTCTTTTTGATCAAAACCATCCCAGTTGTATATGAAACAGATGTCACTGTAATTCTTGTTGTGCTTAAGGGCTAATATAAAGCTGTTCATACAATTACTAGCCAGTTGTAGATCCTTGAAGAAAAACATGAAAAGGTCATTTCTTCTTGTCATTAGTATGCATGCTCTTTATATATATTCTGGACACTAAATCCGTATCAGATACATGATTTGCAAAAATTTCATCTTGTCCTTTCTGGTATCCTTTCAAACACAGAATTTTTTCATTTTAATTCCAATTTATTTTTCACTTTCACTGGTTATATAGATTAATAGCTTTCATTTTAATTAGTAAATGCAGTTTAATAACCACCCCTCAGTTACCACCGTGCCGTAGTTCCACACGGGACATACTGCAGTGCACACACTTTGTTCACATTTATTCCCCGTGCTCACCATTACGTTTTCCTCCTCCCTAGTTTTCCCTTCTGTCTCATCAGCTGTCTGCATTTTTTAGGTCATACTGGAGAGAACATGTGGTATTTGTGAGTCTGGCTTATTTCACTCAATATGAACTCTTCTTCATGCCTAACTAATACTCCGTTGTGTATATATATACTCAATTGTCCTTTACCTGTTCATCTGTTGCTAGACATTGGGCTGGTTCCTTATGCAAACAGAATGTTCCAGTAGTATACTGACTAATTCCTTCAGTTATACACCAAGAAGTGATATAGATGGATCAAAAGGTAAAGCGGTTCTATTTCTGTTTTTTGAGGGCACTTCATGCTGATTTCCAGAGTGGCTGTACATCAGCCATGTAGAAGGATTTATTTTACTTTTCCATCCTCATTAGCATTTCTTTTTTTGTTTTTTGGTGTGAGACAGGGTTTCACTATGCTATTCAGGCTGGCCTTGAACTCACTTTGTAGCCCAGGCTAGCCTCAAACTCACAGCAGTCCTCCTGCCTCAGCCTCCTTAGTGCTGGGATTACAAGAATGCGCCACTATGCCCAGCCTTGATTTCTTGATGATAGCCATTTTCACTGGGGTGAGAGATGGAATCTCAGTGTAGTTCTGATGTTTAAACATCTTTTATATATAGTATAATCACGATGTCACAGTTGGAGAGATCAGAGCCTGAGTCACTTATGGATTTTTCCTTACAACTGAACTAGTAATTGTTCTCAGAAACCCCCACAATTTCATAGAAACCACAAATATCCTCCACAGTTGGTTTTCTGGCAGGTTTGCAAGTAGCCCATCGGATAGCACTACTCAGTTCTCCTTGCTGATGATTGGCTGCAGCAGATGGACCAGCACTCACTCGGACACCGTAACAAGCTTCAGTTCCTTGTAGCTACCTTGTAGTCTCTCTTTTATTTTTAAAGGTCAAAGACCCCGAAGAGCCACCAAACACCCTACACGTTCGAAGGCTTATTAATACAGTATTTTATTAAATTACATCACTTCAGGAGACAGCATATTGAGGTTTTAAACTATAAAAATTGGCAGTCATTTTTCTGACTGTATCTGAAATTTGTGTTTTATACAATTTATGGATGCTGTTAAGAACCTAACCCCTGTGCATTTGGGGGGGTCCACTGTGCCTATTAGCCATTTTGAGTTGGGTTAGATGGAATGTTTTGATTTTACCAAATGGCTAAGGATGTTGAACTTTTTTATATACTTCCTGGTCATGTGTACTTTTAAATTTTTCAAGTTCATTGTACATCTAGATATTAATCCTCATAATAAAGATTTTCTCCCATTCTGTAGGCTATTTTTTATTTCCCTTGCTGGGCAGAAACTTAATGTGATGTAATCTCATTTGTTGATTCTTTCTGTTATCTCTTGTGCTACTAGCAGTCCTATTCAGGAAGTCTTTGCTTGTACCTGTGGCTTTGAGTGTTTCCCCTGGGTTTTCTGTTAGCAGTTTAAAGGTTTCAGCGGTTTTTGATCAATTTCTTATTTTTTTTAACAGGATGAGATGGTCAGTTTGTGTTCTACCAAAGATGTTTTCCCAGCACCACTTGTTTAAAGAGGCTGTCTTCTCTCTGGCACATATTTTGTTTCTGCATCCTCTAATTCTGTTCCACTGCTCTACGTGTCCATTTCCATGCCAGTACCATGCTGTTTTTGTTACTTTAGTTTTGTAATATAATCTCAAAAAGGATATTGTGATGCTTCTAGCCTTGTTCTTTTTGCTCAGAAGTGCTTTGGCTATTTGTTGGTCATGCTTCCATATGAGTTTTAGGATTATTTTTTCTGATTCCATGAAGAATGTCATTAGTTTCTTGAGATTGCACTGAATCTGTAGGTCACTTTTGGTAATTACTATTTTGACTCTATCAATTCTGCCAATGCATGAGCATGAGGGGATTCAGAACACTTTATTCAGTGTTCTGAAATTTTCATTGTGAAGATTGTCCACCTATTTTGTTAGGTTCATCCCTAGGTATTTTATTTGAAGCTTTTATGAGAGGAATTGTTTTCCCCGTTTCTTTCTCATCTAGTCCATTTTTGGTGTACATTAAAGACTAGTCTTTTACTGGTATATACGCTAAGGATTTTAACTTTTACAGTTTATTTTATATCCTGCTACACTGTATTCACTTACCAGCTCTAAATGTCTTTGGTAGAGTCTCTAAGGTCTTCTACATACAGAACCATATTATCTGCAAAGATAATTTGACTTCTTCATTCTTCTCTTGCCTAATTGTTCCAGCCAACGTTTCAAGAACTATACTGAATGAGTTTTGAGAGTGGACATCTTTGCCTTGTTCCTGACCAATTTTTTTTTTCATTGGTTGTCTTTGTTTTTGGTGTCATAGCTAGGGGAAACATTGCCTAATCCAAGTTACAGTTAGATCTCTGATCTACTTTGAGTTTATATGGTATGAAATAGGTCTGACAGCATTTACATGTGGATATTCATGAGACCATTTATCGAAAAATATTTTCCCATTATCAAAAACTATAGATGTATGGATTTATTGTTGAGCTTAATTACAGTTACCCATGTGTTTATGGAATTCAGTTTTTGGATTGTGTAGAAATACAGTTGACTTCTGTATATTGATATTGGGCCATCAACACCACTGCAGCTAACTACAAGGTTTCACATGTATGTTTGGCCTCGTCGAGATTTTCTATGTAGACAGTCATGTTATTTGAAACTAGATGGTTTTAGCTTTTTCTTTCCAAACTAGATTCCTTTTCTTTCTTTCTTTTGTGAAACTGCCCTGGCCAGAGCCAGTTCTAGGAAATAGAACTGGCATGATGAATATCTTCTATCTTTTCTGTTTGTATATGATGTTCACAGATGACCTTAATTAAGCAAAGTAAGTTCTAAGTTTCTTAAGTTCTAAGTGATCACCTACTTTCTGTTCTTAATTCTACAAATGTGGGTGTGTCACACTGCTCAGTTTTCCAATATAGAACCAACCTTGCATTCCTAGGGTAAACCTTGATTGCTTATGCTGTAGGGCTAAACTCGATAAAAGAAATGTTCAACATGTTAGAGTTTAATAAATAAATATATTTTTGACACAGTATGCCCCAAAACTTTCTGTTTCAAGTAAGTAAAAACAGACATAACAAAGCATATTGTATCTTGGCTTTACTGGATCTAAAAGAAGTGGAGGTATATTAGGAATGCATACTTTTTTATCTGTTTCACTTTGTATTCAACTGTTTTGAGGGAATTCACTCAGAAAACTAAAACACTTAAGAAACCTTTGGATCCAAAGTACATGCTTTGTTTCTGCCCTTCTCTTGGGGGGAAAGTCAAGAGTCAGCAGGGGGTCTCTCTGGCTGAAAAGGAACTTCCTGGGTCCTACCCAAGCAGCAGCCTCGCTCCTAACCAGCCCCCAGGTGACACCATCCACCCAGGGATGATTCGTATGATGACATTCACCATTTACCAAATAAGTCATTTTAATTTCTGTAAAACTGAGATGCATCATTTCATTCCAAGGTCAAAAAAGATTCCAGTTGATGGAAACAAACATTTCCATGTTGAGTTCTTTGTTCATATCACTTATTAAAATGGCAATTATACCCACATGAGCCATCTGTATCTTTTAACAGCAATTGAAAAGGCTGTGTTGACTTGAAATATGGGGGTGAAATGTAAGCAGTTATTTCTGTTCAACAGATACCAACCAGTTTGTTGTTTATTTCAGTAACATTATAAGGCAACAATTAATCCTCAATAAGTCAGCAAACTAATGAAAGATACATTCACACACACTTAGGCAGCAGTCTGAAGTAGCCCCTTGCTTTGTAATATCTTAGTGAATCCTCCCATGTTTAATTGTATCTGCTGAACTATGGGAACACTCCATGCAGCAATCAATGACACAGAAGAATTCCTTTGAAATGACAGTTCTTCATACTTTCCCTGAATATGTAGTACTGTGCTACTTATTTTCTATGGAATTTAAATGTATTTGTTAGACCTTGACTGACAAATAAGTTATTCAAGTGGTCAGATAATCATAACCACTTAACAGTTTGCCTCAAGTGTCACTTGGGCAGCGTGTTTATGTATTGAATATGCCGACTATTGGACAGGTATCATTCCAGTCAGTTCTCATATTGAATAAATTTGATAAAATTGTCATTTTTATATTTCCTATTATAAAAATTAACAAAATAAAAATATGCCATTTTTGGTCATATTATATTTAAAAACATGGACTGAGGGCCAGAGATATAGTTCAGGGGCTCAGTACCTGCCTGGCTAGTATGAGGTTCTGAGTTTAATTCCTGGTACCATAAAAAGGGGGGGAAAAAAAAAACAGTACATAATTGGGGTAAGTGATTAAAAGGGTAAGACCAAACAAGCTTAATATCAAGACTGCTAGGACAGATTACGTGCTTATTACAGAGCCATAAATACCGCATGTAATACTTGACCATTTCTAGCATTAAAACAATCTCCCAGATCCTGCACCATGAGACTAAGTAAGCGTCTTATTACTCATTTTGTAAAACATCAAAGCTTCATAATGCCAATTAACAGAATTGTTTGCGTGGGGAACTACTCAAAGACAAAACAAGAAAACCATGATTATTACTGAAATGTCTTTCTTCCCAAAGGAAAGCTATCAAAAGGAGCACCTTGTTTTTCATAGTTTTCAAACACAGTGCTTTACTTTTTCTATGTCTAATCTATTTCAGATTAACCACAGGGACAATACATAAACCTGTATTATGAAATTCATTGAGATACTGTTACTCTTACTTGCTACAACTCTGATTCTGATGAACTATAAACGCTGCAAAGCGCATCTGTTACAATACTAACATATTATGTAACCAGAAACTTGAAGTACATTGAGAGGCGTAAAGTTTGCTTTCTACAAAGTCCAAGAAAACAAAGACTCCACTGTGGAGTGTCAATTCTGGGAGGAGCCAGAATACAGAATATTATATTCAGCTTAGGTTGCAGCCCTGCTGCCTACATAGGCCCAGTTATTTGAGAAGCACAGTTAAAATATACCATGTAAGTCACATAAGCAGTTTTAGCAAAGTTTTCTCCTTTGATGCACAATTACTAAGCTGTGGAATCACAGATGTAAGGGCCCCTTTTTCAAGAAGCATTCCTCTTGTTTCCATATTGCCTGAGAAGTCTACTTAAAAAGAAAAAAAAAAAAACTACAAACTCAAAAATTGTCAAACTTTTTACATCTCATCATGGGAAAAACTTTAGCCTGATTTACCACTAATCTCACCACACCCTATCACTGCTGAACCCTAAAAGCTACAAGAGGTGCAACTATGATAACAAGCTCTGCCCACATGTTAAAAACGATGAAAAAAACACCTTTAATTCCTAATGCTGCTATTACACAGGATATGGGACACTAACAGCTATAGGTACAGTGGTGTAATTCCCTTACAGGCCACAACCTCAAGTCTCAGGAAGGCTGGTCCCACTGGACAGTAAGTTACCAAAAACAAGTGGCTAGAAAAAAAAGAGGGACCAGGTGCAAAAAAGGATGCCCTGACAGATCAAGCTTATATAACAAGACTCCTATGAAACAAAAAGAAAAAACACCTACAATGCAATGGCTTTCCATCTCCGTTACCCTTGCCCTCCTCTCCCTCCTGGAATGGCCACGCTGGCAGTTCTGCTCTGAGGGAGGAACTTCAGGTCATGTGCAATTTTCTGAAACAAAAGAACCCGTGAAAACCCAGAGGGAAATGTAGCTGACCACATGTTCCCTCTCTCAAACTGGCAAGGTGGAGAAAAGAGGACAAGTACTTTTCAGAGGAAAATCTCAAGAGAGCAGCGCAGCAATGTCTCAGTGATAAACTCAGTCACTAAGCTCAGGACCTGGCTCTCCATCGGGGGTCCAAGCTCTGGGACACAGACAAAGCATACTCTACATACAGCATCGGCAAACCTTTTAGAACTTTCATAAGTAGCCAACTGCAACACATGCCATAGGTTCACGCCACTGCTCTCGAGGCTGCCTGAACAAGTACTGTATAGCTATAAGAGCCTCAGAGGTCCAGTGCTGTTTCCACAGTCCACAGAACAATCACTTTCCAGTGAACTAAAAATTGTATATGAAGGGGAGTCCTGCCCTAACAAATATTTTTACCTCTCCATCCACTGACACAACAGATGATCTTGAGCTTTAGTTGGAAACTGCCTCAATAGTGGTCTGACAGTCTACATCAATCCTGGTGAACCTATGTATGTATGTATGTATAACAGCATGTATGCCATGGCTGGCTGGCTGTTGTCATTGAAAGCTCTAAAAGGTTTGCCATCACTGATCTATACCTTTCTTGATTTTAGAGGGACAGCTACTGAAGTGGTTTATTGTTTTTATCCTTGAGCTCATACAAAATGACATACCATGGTGTGCAGTGGCAGTACCCACATGTGCTTAAGTGCCAAAATCTTGGCATTTTCAAGTGTCAAAAAGGCCATGCCTCACTGTTCGACAGTTTAGCCCACAGAGTGCTTGACCCTAAAGAGCATTAACCTAGAAAGTTCTGAACATACACTCATTGCAATTCATTGACTTACATGACAAATATCCATGTAACATGGGATGAAACTATCACACGGAATATCCACGGGACATGTACTTAAGAGTTCATCCACAAGATTAAAACACGAAGACACTGTAGGTGCACACCCAGGCATAGGGAAATACCCAATCTGGGAACTTCTCCTTCAGAGCATCCAGGTGGGGGGATCTGTTGTCTTCTCCAGAATGGTAGTGGGCAGCAACAGCCACGGTGACCATTCCTCCTTCAGGCTGTTCTCCTGAGACCTGCTGGAGAAAGCCAGTTCTCTGAAGCCATGATGAAGCTGGGATTCTGACTAAATACCACACAGGATATTGTCCAGTGAAACATGAACTACTGGGAAAAGCTTACCTGGACTTCTATCCAAAACTGCCATACAGAGGCCTGGAGACCATGGGAATAAAATATGAAATAGTCACCCCCTTTACATGTGGCTGGGGTGCCATTGCCAAGAGACCACTGAGAAAGTGTTGATCCTTTGTGAGCTCGAACATAGAATGACATATGACTTGGTCCTGTAAGATGAGGAAAATCAGTTACATGCTTTTAAAAAGCATCAACAAGAAAAGCAATTAACCACCACCCAAACTATACTATGAAGGCTCAGGCCTTGTTTTACTTTAAATGTATTCACTCGTACAGGTTCACCAGTTTGGACAGTTAGTGTGATCAAGTAGTGATGTACAGCAGAAGAGAATCTAAATGAGGAAGCTTAAGGTAAATGTCGGTGTTGTCAACTGCTACATGACACTAGGCATTCGTGTAATAAATTGAAGTCAGTTTTTTCATGTGAAGCAGCTTTGAGAGGATTATATTAGAAAAAGCATGTGAAAAAGCACTGGGAAGACTGCAGAGCACTGTAAAAGCACTAAATAGGGTAGTTATGAATACCACTGCAATTTTCAGACAGACTTGATACATAATACCTTCAAATATCTTTAGTTTTTCCTTTAATGCAGGAAGAATTTCCAGGAAACTAAGGCTGCCAAACTAAAATTAAAAAGCTAAACATAAAAGCACAACCTCCAGCTAACTTTAAGAGGGAAAACACACAAATGTGAAGAAATGACAAAGTTTGGAATCTGAGGCATGGATGTCACTTGCTCATGCCTGACCTGTCCCTGTGGCAAGGCTCTGTGATAAGCAAATGCCAGCCAGGTAAGTCCACCTTAAATCTGAGCATGCTACAGAATCCAGCTGGAGAAGGATTTAATGGGACGCTACAGTACACACTACTTGAAGTATTTTTCAAATGCAAAGCTTCTGGAAAACATTAAAACGGGGCGGCACCCTTTAACATCTCGTTGGTGAAGGTGAAAGAAACAAAAAGGACAAATTTGTCCTGAAAAACAAAAACTCCTAAAAAACAAAAGCCATCCACACCAAAACAAAACTTAACACTTAAGATATCTATTGTACCAACAGAGGGACGCGCTGGCTAAGAATCTTACCAATACCAGAAAAATGATGAAGGATAAACAGATCCATAGTTAACACAAAAAACGGAAACAGAACCAACACATCTCAAAAAAACCATTAAGCAAAAGAAAATGCTAATACAAAATACTCTCAAAAATTTGGAGATATGAAAAAATTTATGAGTAACTAGAAACTAAATCTTAAAAAGTATGCAAACTACAAGGAGAAACTGACTGAAATCAAGGAAGCCATGGGAAAGGCAGACTAACTGATAAAGCTTGTGTTACAGTGCATTTCTAGGTGTCCCCCAAAACCTCATGCACCACGGGCTCTAGGAAGGTGACCGAGTCATGGCCTTGTGACACTACAGATGAGTTGATGGCAATACCTGCCAGGGGCATGGCCTGGGTCTCTCTCCTCCCTGACATTTCTCAGCTTCCAGCCACCAAGCCACCTCTTCTTGGAGCCAGCTAACTGAACTGAAGAGACTACAAACTGAGATAAACTTCTCCTTTAAATTGTGAGTGCCAGGTCCTGTGTCTCAGTGATGAGAAAGTAAGACAATGTCCAAAGCAAAATAAACTCAAATGACAAATCATGAAGGGCTGAAAAGACACCAACAAACAGAAAAGGCCAGTAAAACAAGGCCCCTCAAAGTTGCTGGGTGTGGTGGCACACGCCTACAATCCCAGCTCTCGGGGCCACTGGGAGTTCAAGGCTGGCCTGCACTACACAGCCCCTGTCTCAAAAAAAAAAAGTTGGAAGGCAGGTCAAAAAGAACGAACAGTTACTTAATTTGTATCCCTAAAGAAGTAAAGCACAATAATGGAACATAACTAATATTTAAAACTGTAATCTAAGAAAAATTTCTAGAAACAGAGACCAGACTACACACTAAAAAAGCCTATCTAGAACCTTAGAATATTAATTCAGAATGAAAAACTTAAAAAATTATTTAAGTCAAAAAATTATGATCTTCAGGAAAAAATATACCTTACAGGACTAAGAAGATTACACTGGCATCAGACTGCAAAAACAGTACACAAACCAAGGCAACGATGGGAACAATGTCTTAAAAAAACTGGGAAGTGCAAACTAAGCTTGAATAGCCACCAGCTGTCCTTCAGTTACCAAGGTTGTCGTAACTTCTAAATTAGTACCGGTTTGAAACACTCAGGAACACAGTACTCATGAGCCCCTGTTCAGAAGGCTAAGGACAAGTTTTTTTTTTTATTTGCTAAGGACAAGTTTCATCCAACGCAGAGATCACTAAAAACTTGAGCAGAATTCACAATTGGGACGTTAGCACTCAATGCATTATTAAAATACTGAGGTGATGGAAGAAGGCAAACGTTACACGTTGTAAGGGGACCAAGGGGAAGGGTGATAAGCAAATGTGGTGACTGTGAAAAGAATGTCACTGAAAGATCAACACAAAACCGTGCGTGAAGGCCCACACCTGTAACCCTGGAACTGTGGGAGGCTGAGGCCCAGGACTGCAACTCCATGCCCACTGTAGGCAACTCATACCCTATCTCAAAGAAATTGAGAAAAGGCTTGGGGATATAGCTCAGGGGAATGGCTCTGGGTTCAGTCTCTAATGACAAATCATCAAAAAACAGATCAAATAATAGATGATTAAAATAAATATGAACCTTGGCAAATTTAGAAAATAACTTTAATAACAGCAAAGAAGATTTGTGTCATAGAAATAGGAATATCCCAAGTAAAGCAACACATATAAAATACTATGACAATTAAGATCAAATGTATCAGTCATAAAAATTAGTGCAAACAGACCTTACTCACTGAAAGAAAAATTTTTCAGCATGATTTACAAAGCTCTATTCAATGAACAAATTCAGAAAAGGCCAGGTGTGTACGCCTGTAATCCTAGCACAGAGGCTAAGGCAGAAGGGTCACTGTGAGTTCAAGAGCAGCCTGGACTACAAAGTGAGTTCAAGGCCAGCCTGGGCTCCATAATGAAACCCTGTCTCAAAAAGACCAAAAAGAAAAATGAGCAAAGGTTAAAAAGTATGAAAAGGGTATTTGAGGCAAGTGGAAATAATTTTCTTTTTTTGAGATAGCACCTCGATAGGCAGTTCAGGCTGGCCTTGATGTCACTATGGAGCTCAGGTTGGTCTAAAACTTGGAAGGATCCTGCCTCAGCCTCCTGGGTTGCTGGGATTACAGATGTGCACCATTTCCCCTGGCTGGACATAGTTTTTGTAGAGGTCTACCTGATATCCAGAAAAAAAATAGCACTGAAGACAAAAAGCATTAAACATAAAAATAAGCCCTTTTAAAATAGTAACAGTCACAATGCAGATATAAAAACTGTGAATACATATCAAGTGATACAGCAAATACTTTATGAAGCAAAACTACAAAAGATGACAGGCGTGGTGGTGGTACACACCTATAACCCCAGTACTATATTCTAAAAGGCTGAGGCAGGAGGACAGCAAGTTGGAGCCCAGCCTGGACAACTTTGGGAGAACTTGTCTGAAAATAGGAAATTTTAAAAAGGACTAGAGATTTCAGCCCAATGCACAGGCCTTGAATTCAATCTCCAGTATCAGGGGAGAGGGCCACATTATAGGAGATACAAAAAGATAGAGTATATACTGATTAGACTAAGCATGCTGGGATGATCAAAACTATGGTGAGTGTTTAACTTACTGAAGTAAAAGATGCGGTCCGGAATGAGGTAAGTGAAGTACGGGGGGTACTCTGAGGGGAACTGACGGCAATGTATCTTTTACTGCAATATAATCACACCACGCTGATCAACTGTTTATCCCAATTTCTGTCAAATAAACACTTTACAATGTGTCTTCATCTACCTTATTTACCAGATCTGGCACTGTGCAACTTCTAGCTCTTCCCCAAATTCAAAATGACCATAAAAGCTAAATGTTTTTAATCAATTCAGGACACCAACTAGCCTTGACAGCACAATTAATGACCAAAGAAAACTTGCAGAATTGCTTCACAGAGTGGCATGAATGATAGGATAAGTGTATTTAAAACAAAGAAGGGTATGCAGAGAGGAATTAATGGCAGTATGTCTTTAATGAAGTTTTAAATATAAACGTTTCCCTTGCATGTTGATCACAGCTCAGTCATCCCAGTAAACCCAAAAATCAAAAATATTGTAAATAGAGGTAATGCGCTCCTGTAATCCCAGCACCGGGAGGCTGTGGCAGGAGGATCACTGTGAGTTCAAGTCCAACCTGGACTATGTAAGGAGGTCAAGGTCAGTCTGAATTATATGAGACCTTGAGTTGAAAAAAAAATAAAAAAACCACCTTGGATATACATAAAACAGTGATAAAAGTAAAATTCATAGCAACAGTTTTTGCAGTAAAACTAAAAATGGCTTCAGCACCCCGGGACGGGGGCACACGCACAACAGCAGCGCTTGGGAGTGCGGCAGGAGACTGGAGCCAAGGCAGCCTGGACTTCAGACTGAGGCCTCAGAAGGGGGTGGGGGGGTGATCAGAAGGAAACACAGGGAATCACAGAAGATGCAAGATGGCATCACAATGACATAGAGAACAGAGCAAAAACAAATACAATTTTAAAAGTCAAATACCCAATTGTTTTTAATTAATAACAACACTAACATAAAGAGAAGTTACAAATACACGAAAAGATGTAATAAAAAATTTTTTTAAATCACATTCACAATACTTTATAGCCTTTATACTAAAAAATTTTAAAGTCCAGAAGAAACTAATACTATTCTTTACCAGGAAAACACAGACTACCAAAACTGAACAAGTATTTTGCTAAGAAAATACAGATTACCAAAACTGATACACAGTCTAGCCTGACAAATTTTCCTAGAAAAACTTAAGATGTTCTCACTGAAGAATTCAAAGTAACTTTTCAACCAAATAATTCCAATGCTCCATAAATTGTTTCAAAGTATTGAAAATGAAAAATAACTAATTTATTTTATGACATACAACATTGACACCTAAATCTAAAAAGGACAAAGAAAAAACCTGTATTATTCATATGTGTGATGCAAAATTTCTAAATAACATTAGGAAACATTAGCAAAGAAAATCCAGCATACATTAAGGAAATTGTAAGTGAGGAACTGGTGGAATATATCATCATTAAGAGACCCAAGGTCAAAAAATTCTATGATTACATTCATAGATGCTTAAAAAGGCTTTCATAAAATTAAACATCTAGTCCTGATTTTAAAAATTGAAGAAACTGACAATTGATGAAAGCTTGCTGAACGCGATAAAAATAAGCACCTTAGTCCTGGGGGCAGTATCTCACAAGTCGGAAAACAGACACCTCTGCCTAATAGGAACAGAACAAGAATATTCACTATATCCACAACTTCTATACCATGTTGGAATTATGAATAATTCAAATCATTAGCATTCTAGGAGTTAGTTTAGAAGAACTATATTTGTAGATGATACAGAGTTGTCAATGCCATGCGAGGTCTATTCTTTGTATGGCCCGCAGGTTAAGGATGGATTTATACATTTTCAAAAGCATGATTAACAAAAACAGAAAAGAATGTGTTGTACAGTATGTGTAGCAAAACCTAACATACTTACCATCCAGCCCTTTATAAAAAGTTTTATAATCCCTGACACACCTGGAGAATCCTAGAATATGAATTAGTAAACGAGCTCCAAAAATGAAAGTCACTGAGGTAACAGGATATAAAATAAATCAATTGCCCCAGACCTACAAAAACTAACTAGTTGGGGTCATAATAAGGGAGAAAGCCCTCAAGTTATAAAGAGCAACAAAATCTACATAAAATTGTACAGCACTCGCAAAAGCCAAAAACAGATCTGAACAAAGGCAAGTCACTCCCAGTTTATGCATAGGATAACTCACTATTTCTTAAATTTATTATGGTACTCAAAAATACAAGTAAGAAACAAGCTTTTGGGGCTGGGGAGGGGTGTTCACTCAGCTGGTGGTTTGCAGCAGTAGGCCTGCGCCCAGGAAGCAGGGAGCATGGAGCACGGGAAGGACGCAGGTTGGCAAAACTGTCATCGGACTTACCCGCTGCCTCAAAGGTCAGTTTTATAGAATCCCAAGGTGTCTGTTCTTTGGATATAAGTCTGAAATGAGCAGGACTCCTTGGAGAAACATATGGAGCAGGAAGATACCAGTTTTTCCTAATTGGAAAGATAGCTTCAATATTTAGGATGCCTTATTAGTTGATAGCTATCCATCACACAGAGAAGTGTTTAGAATACATGAACACATCTTTGAATAACAAATTGACAGATATGATAAAGGACACCAGCTTCTCTTAACCCCTAGTTATTGTATAATAAAACCTTCTCAACTTTATAATACCTAGGTATATAATACCTATACTGCCTATATCCTAACTGCAATGCATATAACAACTATATAATAATCATAATACTTGTATCTAGATAACAAATGTCTCCCAAAAGTATCGTGTCCTAGAGGTGCAGCCTTTAGAAAATACCTGGATTACAGGCACTACAGGAGACCTGCTCTTAGCAGGTAGAGTTTGGTCAGGAGAGGGAGGTAACTGGGGGTGTCATCTCGAAGGGTTTCTCTCCCTTTCTTCCCTCTCCGCTCCCTGGCTGCCAGGACTGAGCAGCTTTCCCCTGCAGCGGGCCTTCTCACTGCACCTTCCTACCCTGAATCCAGCCGGCTACAACTGAATCCTCGGAAAACCGTGAGTCAAAACATCCTTTCCTCCTTTAAATTGTGGCTTTGGGTATTTTGTCCCAGCAACAAAAGAAAGTCACTAAAACAGTAGGTGTTCTTGATTTCCACTATACATCCTGCTTTTTCATCCTATCCTTCACTGCCCAACTAAACTGCCCAGAAATAAAACCATTTAAGAATGATGCTTAACTGCTACTATATTTGTAAGGAGTAGCACTCTTTCCAAGTGCTCAGGATTCTAGATTTTTTTAATTTGAAAAAACAAACTATCATGAGTTAAATTTCAGTATATCAAAGAAGCTGGTTCTGTAGTGATTAAAAAATAGTATAAATAGCACCTGACTTGAGGGTTAAGGGTAACAGCTTAAATAATAGAGAACTAACATACTGACAGCACTTGACAACAAACTAAACCGCAATTTATATAGAAAAGCAATGAACCAACCTGATCAGAAAGTGCACTGGAAGATACCATGGAAAACCACAAAGGGGTGCATTCTCTTCACAGTGAGCACGAATGGTATCATTGATCTCAGGAATGTGAGGTGTTATATGAGACACTCCAGTATAATCAAACGCATTGATCCATATTCCAGAATCCCTTTTAACTACGTTTCCTTCTAAGTCATGAAACGTTCTAGTCATATGCTGTAAAGAACAAGACTAATAAGAAAACTGTTCTGGCTACTTTCTCTTCTATATTCCCACCCCAGATTAGTACAGACTGAGTAAAATGGGACCATACCAAGAAATGTCGTTACGGCACAATGATAAAAGAATACTTAGGTTCACTAAGCTATGGCTAGAGGTTTATTTTTTTAAACTGGATGACAGATATGTAAGTGACTGTCTTATTGTATCTACAAAGATATTTTTACATTTTAATTTTATACAGAAATTTCGACTGGGTACAGCGACGTACACCTACAGTCCCAGCTACTCAGGAGGCTGAGGCAAGAGGGCCACTCGCCCAGGAGGTCAAGAGCAGCAAAAAGAAAAAAAAAAACCAACAGGACTTCAAAGACAAGAATTTTATACCTGTAAAAAGGGATTTAAAACACATACAGTACATCCTACACACATTAACATTCACAATCATTTCCTTCAATGTGTTACATGAAGCTAATTCATATGCAGAAAAAAGCAGGAATCAAACCCCAACAGGAGATAACAAGCTTGTGCCTAACAAAATTCTGTGAAAAAGCACAAAGCTCCAAAGGAATAGTTTTACTAACCATTTACCCATCCAATTATTTAAATACAAGATGACCAAAAAATCACATATTTTTCCCCAATTTTTATAACAGGAAACATAAAAATGACCATTTCATCAAATGTATTCAATACAAAAATCAACTACTTAAAATGACACCTGCCCAAGCAATCCATGCTCAAGATAGTCAGTACGTAAACAAACGTGCTGCCCGAGTGAGGCTTGAGATAAGGTGTTAAAGTGGTTAAAGCAGAAACCAGCCTGAAAAGAAATCAAACAGTAAAAGAAAAAGGGCTGCATATGGCAAGGAGCGGTAAGCTAGCTAACAGGCCAGATTACCCACTGACGGTACAGTTTTATTGGAACATAGCCACACACACTGGCTGAGGTTTAACCTATAGTTAATTTTGCTCTATAAAACAGATGAACTGCAATAAAGACTAAGTAGCTAACAAGGCCTAAAATATTTATTATCTTGCAATCGTAGGAAAATTTGTCAACTTCTGGCACAGAGCCAAAGGAGAACCTCAAAACAAGTAAGAGCAGGATTAAAAAAACAAAATTTCTAGCTTTTCCTAATCTTACTAGCATGATTACAAACATTAGCATCCCAACAGAAACCACCAATGAACCTTCTAAATGCTACCTGTTCTTTACAAAGGCTTCGCAAATTATAAACGTTGTCACACAAAGCACCCCAGCGCCAGGCCCAGGGTAGAGCTCAGCGGCATCATCACCTGTCTGGCAAGTGCAGGGTCCTGAGTTTAATTCCTGGTACCAAAAAAAGTATACCGGTGTCCTTCAGCACTAAAAACAAGGCTTTTCTGACCCATTTTCAAATTCTTAATTATTTTTAATTTTCCAGTCCTTCAATAATTACCCAGGCTATGATTCCTTTGACAGTTCTGTTTGGCCATTTACAACCTCTAACACAGGTGACTGACAATGAAGCTGAGGCTTTATACCAGCTCTAAAAGAAGAAAAGGCTACTAGAAGTTCTGTATCTCATTTTAATAATCCCTATCTGCATTAATCTAGTTTCATCATCACATCACCATGGGGTGAATATTACTTGTGCATTTATTGATTGTTATTTATTTAGTTACTGGGAATTGAACCCAGGGCCTTTGTACTCAACTACATCTCTGGTCTTTACTTTAAATTTTGAGACCACCTAAGTCAATAAATTGCCCTGGCTGGGCTTGAACTTGCAATCCTCCTGCCTCAGCCTCCCAGAGTGCTAGGACCACAGGCTTGCATGACCACACCCAGCTAAGCTCCATTTTACTAGCATTTTAAAATGTCTTGCTTTATTCTGCCAGCTAATTGTTAAGATCTTTGCTCAGTCTACAGACATTTATACAATCTGTTTTTCTAAAAGCTCTTTATTCCCAGCTATGTACTTGCTCTTGTTTTCACAAACAAGTACAATTTTATAATTTGAGTACAGTTAAAACAACTATTTCCAATTCTGCCTCTGAGGAGGAATGTGTATCTAATAAGAATGCCTCCTGGTCAGCCCTTTTGCTCACTGCTTTACATAGGAAAGAGAAAACCAAACAGGTCATAAGCAGTTCTTCAACTTTTCTATTCCCTACTAAAGCTCAAAACAAACCAGGAAAATTTCCCCTCCTTAATTTCAATTCCCACAGAATTGCTGTTACCTGAAGAATCATTCTCTTTGGCTTTGGATTAGCAGGATTGGAGCTGTATGGGAAAAAGGTTCCACTACAAACCAGGAGAAATGTAACAGCACATACCAAAGTTAGAGTTAGCATGGTTTTCTTTGTGCTTCTGGCAAGATAGATGAAGTTCACCTAAAACACAAAAATTGAAAAATTACGTATTTACTGACGGAAAGGCATTTTTTTTTAATCTGTAAATGTTTTTCAAAATCTGTACTGGAGATTGAACTCAGGGGCACTCTATCACTGAGCTTCATCTCCAGCCCTGTAATGTGTTTATTTTGAAACAGGGTCTCACTGCATTGTCCAGGCAGGACTGGGACTTGGGACCCTCATGCCTCAGCTTCAGTGAGTACTGATTACAGCCGTGTGCCATCATGCCTGGCTCAGATAGATGTTTTTTCTGACTTAATTTTATAACAGATACTATTCAACAAACAAGAAAATTTATCAGCATGTGAAAATAAAGCACTAATTCTAGGGGATTTCCATCACAAGCGAAGCCTAGAAAATCACAGATGCTTCCAACTGGCCAGGATGGTGCCTTCTGACAGGCAGCCAGAAAGCCACAGGGAATAGAAGAAACTGAGCACTGTGTTCTTGTGCTCAATCGGCAAAGAGAGCAGAGAATGTGCCCATCACCAGCCAAGCCAGAACCTTATTTTATTTGATTTGATCAATGGTCTTTGACAGTAAACACTTCAAGCAGGCAGCCCTCAGGGTACCAAGAATCCCATGAAGTTACCAACCGGGCTAGACGTGGTGACACACATCTGTAACCATAACACTCCTGTAGGCTGAGGCAGGACAATTACCAAGTTCAAGTCCACCTTAGGCAACTTAGTGAGACACTGCCTCAAATTAAAAAAAAAAAAGCTGGCCATAATGGCACACGCCTGTTAATCCCAGCACTTTGGCAGGCCAAGGTAGGAGGATTGAAAGTTTAAGCTCTGACTATGCACTTGATTAGCAAGACCCTGTCTCGAAAGTAAAAATTTCATTACATTGAGTCTCCGCCCTCCATGCACCTGGTGCAGACAGGAGGTCCTCACTCAGAAGGCCCAGGAGCTGCTAACACCGGGGTTCATGTTTGGGCCCTCCCTACTCGTGCCCTAGGCTGTCAGAGGTACTAGGACAAGGGGTGTACCAACTTCTGTCACCACAGTTTGCATCTGGGCTTTACTTGTGCGCTGACCTGGAAGTCACAGACACAGGCAGTCCCTGATCACCGCCAGCACAACCCACGTCTGGCTCCTTTGCGCAACCTGAGCTGCGGGAGACATGGAATCAGGTGCTTCACCAACTGTTGACCTTGCAATTCGTGTCTGGGTTCTGCCTATGCCCTGAACTGCCTGGGGTCACAGGACAACTGATCCATGACTGTGCCATCAGTGCAGCCCACTTCTGAGACATACGCATGCCCTGAGCTGCAAGGGGACACCGGATCAGACAGTCTGCCATAAACTGACATCACCGTTCGTGCCTGAGACCCGGGAGAACTACAGACACCTCACCATCTACTGGAAGACCCCAGACTAAGCAGCGCATCTCAGTGGACAGTGAGGGGCAGGCCTGACCTCCAGGAAAACTAGGGCCACTAGCAACCTTTGCTGAGCTGCCAAAGAAGAGGTTGACTGAGCATTCTGCCTCCAGCATCACACATGACAAGGCAAAGGACTAAAATGCAATCTCAGAACTCCACCTCACTCAGAACAAGTCCAGGAGACATCAACATAGGAGAACTTGGTAAACACACACCTGAAATTACTGAAATGACTGCAAAGGGAATAAAGAAACAACTCCAGCAGGCCATAGTAGAGATCAGATCAGAAATAATCTCTCAGCAAAAAATGAAATGACAATAATAATGAAAGAATTGCTCAGCACAACGAGAGAAGAAATACATAAAAACATAGATGAACACAGGCAGTGGATGGAAATGTTACATGAACAATATAGGAATGAATTAGAACACATGAAACAGACTCAAAGAGATTTCCAGGAAATCAAAACTTCCACTGAAGGGGCTGGGGATATAGCTCAGTGGAATAAGCACTTGCCTAGCAAGCGCAGGGTCCTGAGTTCGATCCCCAGTACCGCAAAAAAAAAAAAAAAAAAAAACTTCCACTGAAAGCTTACAAAACTTCTTGAATGAAGCTAAAGATAGAATTTCAGATCTCAAAGAAAGAATGGCAGCTAGCAATCGTGAAAGGATGGATCTCTTAAAATCAACAAGGATCCAGGAAAAATCAATTCAACAGCTGCAAGATGAGACAAAGAGAAAGAATGTCCAAGTAATAGGAGTCAATGAAACAGCAGGAGGTGACACAAAGGACATAAAAAGAATATCTGCAGAAATAATACAAGAATATTTCCCAAGCATGGAAACAGAAACTGAGACACAGTTAATGAGGCATATAAAACTCCTACTAGTCATAACCATAATAAAACTACACCCAGACATATAATAATCAAGATCCCAGATCTCCAGCAAAAGAACACAATATTAAAAGCTGCTCGAGAAAAGAAACAGATCACCTTTATAAAGGAAAGCCCATCAGAATCATGGCAGGCTTCTCAACACAAACCATCCAATTGAGAAAAGCTTGGAACAAAGTATTACAGGTCCTAAGACAAGATAGCTTCCAACCAAGATTGATATATCCTGCCAAACTATCCTTCAAGTGTTTTCTTCATCTCAATTGCATTAATTTCTGCCCTGATCTTTATAATCTCCTCCCTTCTTTGGGCTTTGGGCTTGACTTGATTGATATATCCTGCCAAACTATCCTTATGGAGAAATAAAATACTTCCACAACAAAGAGCAACTGAAGAACTTCATGAGTTCCAAACCATCCTTACAAAAAGCACTAAAAGACATTCTAGACAGAGAAGAAAATGACCGCAATTCCAAGAATGACAATAGCAAGGAACTCTCAAGCAGAGCAAGCAATTAAATAGGCAGGAAAAGTAGGAAACCAACAGCAAGTAAATAACATGTCAATGATAAGCCACTATATATCAGTTATAACCATTAACGTAAATTTCCTCAATTCACCAGTCAAAAGAAACAGATTGGCAGAGTGGATTAAGATACAAAATCCAACGATATGCTGTATACAGGAAACACATTTTACTCAAAAGGAAATCCACAGACTGAAAGTCAAAGGATGGACAATTTTCCATGCAAAAGGAAAAAAGTAGGTATAGCTATTATGTTTGCAGACAATGTAAACTTCAAACTGTGAACAATCGAAAGAGATAAAGAAGGCCACTACATACTTGTTAGGGGAAAACTGCAAGAGGAAGAGATAACAATCATAAACATGTATGCACCAAGTATCAAGAGCGCCAAACTACATAACACAAATCTTAACAGACATGAAAACCCATATAATTAATAACACTATTGTAATAAGGGACCTCAACACCCCTTTGACACAAAGAAATAGGTCAACTGGACAAAAAAATCAGCAAAGAAATAACAGATCTGAACCAAAGGTGCAAACAAATGAACTTAGTAGATGTATACAGAGTGTTCCAGCTCACAACATTAGAATACACATTTTACTCAGCAGCACAGGGAACCTTCTCTAAAACAGACCACATTCCAGCCCATAGAGCATACCTACTAAATGCAAAAGAACTGAAATTATCCCATGCATATTATCTGACCACAGTGCAATGAAATTAGAAACTAACGACAAAAGGAACTCCAAAAACCCCAGGAACACTTAGAAATTAAATAACAACCTCCTGAACAACCAATGGGTCACAGGAGATATTAAAGAAGAAATTAAAAAACACCTACAAACAAACGAAAATACAGATACAACTTACCGGAATTGGGATGCAATGAAAGCAGTCCTCAGAGGGAAATTTATAGTGGTGAACTCACACATATGGAAAACAAAAAAAGAACAAATAAATAGCCTAATGCTGCACCTCAAACTTTTAGAAAAAGAACAAGTCAAGCCCAAAGCCCAAAAAAGGGAGGAGATTATAAAGATCAGGGCAGAAATTAATGCAACTGAGATGAAGAAAACAAAGAGTTGGTTCTTTGAAAAAATAAAATTGAAACACCCCTAGCCAACCTTATCAAAAAAGAAAGGAAAAAATTCATATTCCTGCAATAAGGAATGAAAAGGATGAAATCACTACAGATCCTACAGAAATCAAAAGGATCATTAATATCTACTTCGAAAATCTTTATTCTGATAGGATAGAAAACTCAGAAAAAACAGATTCCTAGAAATGTATGAATTATCAAAGTTGAATCAAGAAGATATAAAAACCCTGAACAACCAATTAATGAGATTGAAAACATGATTAAAAACTTATTGACAAAGAAAAGCCCAGGCCCTGATGGAATTTTATAAGAAATTCAGAGAAGATTTAGTATCAACACTCCTCAAACTCTTCGATGAAATTAAAAAGGAAGCAATTCTCCCTAAATCATTTCTGGAGGCAAATATTATACTAATACAAAAACCAGAGAAAGACCCAACCAAGAAAGAGAACTACAGACCAATCTCCCTAATGAATATAGAGCAAAGATACTCAATAAAATACTAGCAAATAGAATGCAGCAAAACATCAGAAAAATTGTACACCATGACCAAGACAGATTCATTCCAGGAATGCAGGGATGGTTTAATATTCACAAATCAATTAATGTTATAAACCGTATCAATAGAGCCAAAGACAAAAGCCACATGATCATCTCAACAGAAGCAGAAAAAGCTTTTGACAAAGTCCAACATGCATTCATGAAAAACCCAACAGAAAATAGGAATTGATGGTCTTTACCTCAATCTAATCAAAGCCATCTCATGACAAACCAACAGCCAACATCATACTAAATGGACAAAAAAATGAAAGCTTTTACTTTAAAATCAGGCACAAGACAAGGATGTCCATTGTCACCACTCCTATTCAACATAGTTCTGGAAGCATTAGCCAGAGCAACTAGGCAACAGACAAATAAAAGGAATCAGGATAGGAATGAAAGAAGTGAAATTATCACTATTTGCAGATGACATCATACTTTCTTTACATGGAAGACCCCCAAAACTCCACAAGAAGACTCCTTGAATTAGTCAACATATTCATCAGTGTAGCTGGATACAAAGTCAACACCCCAAAATCAATAGCATTCCGATACACAAACAACAAACAGGCTGAGAGAGAAATTAAAGAAACCATACCTTTCACAATAGCATCAAAGAAATAGAAATATTTAGGGATCAATCTAACGAAAGTAAAAGATCTATTCAATGAAAACTACAGTACTCTGAAAAAAGATTGAAGAGGATTTCAATAAATGGAAAAATTCTTTGTTCATGGATAGAAGAACCAACATTGTGAAAATGGCCATACTACTAAAACTGTTGTATAGATTCAATGCAATTCCCATTAAACTACCATTGACATATCTCACAGATCCAGAGAAAACATTCCTTAAATTCACCTGGAACCAGAAGAGACCCAGAATAGCAAAAGCAATCCTGGGCAACAAAGACAAGTTAGGTGGAATCACAATCCCTGACCTGAAATTATACAACAAATCTACTGTAATAAAATCAACCTGGTATGGCTGAAAAACAGACCAGACCAGCCAAACAGACTCAATGGAAGAAAGATAAATGGTGATGGAAAAATTGGTTTGCCACCTGCCAAAGACTGAAAGTAGACCCCAGTCTATCACCATGCACCAAACTCAAGTCAAAATGGATCACAGATCTCAATATTAAAACAGAAACACTAGACCTATTGAAAGAGAAAGTAGGTAAAAATCTTGGAAGACATAGGGGTAGGCAGAGAGTTCATGAACAAAAACCAAACCACACAGGAAATACTTCAAAGTGATTAATCAACAACTGGGATCTCATCCTACTGAAAAGTTTCTGCCTATCTAAAGAAATCTCCAGCAGAGTACAAAGAAAACCCACAAACTGGGAAAAATTTTAGCTGACTGTCCCTAGGACAAAGGTCTTCTATCTAGAACACATGAAGAATTTAAAAACATCAGCTCCCGCAAATTCAAAGACCTAATCCAAAAATGGGCATCTGAGATGAAAACAAACTTCTTAGATAAAGAAATACAAATGGCAAATAAATACATGAGAAAATGTTCAACATCATTAGTCATTTGAAAAAATGCAAATTAAAACAATATTGAGATTTCATCTCACCCCAGTAAGAATGGCTATCATTAAGAAATCAACCAATAACAAATGCTGGTGAGGCTGTGGAGAAATAGGAACTCTTCTCCACTGCTGGTGGGAATGCAGACTGGTGAAATCACTGTGGAAATCAGTTTGGAGATTCCTTAGCAAACTAGGTCTGGAGGTCCCATTCAACGCAGCCATTCCCCTTCTGGGTATTTTCCCAGATCTGAAAACATCATATCACAGCGATATATGTGCACCCATGTTTATAGCAGTACAATTTGGAATTGCTCAACTGTGGAAGCAATCCAAATGTCCATCCACCGAGGAATGAATAAAAAAATTGTGGTACTTCTATATAATGGACTATTACTCAGCTATAAAGAAAGATAAACTCGAGGCTTTTACAGGTAAATGGTCACAACTAGAGACCATACTCATAAGTGAAACAAGACCTCCATGTGTAAGCAACGTTATTGTCTCACTAGCGTAAGAACCTGAAAGAGTGAATAAAAATTAGGAGGTAGGACAGACATTGTGAAATAAAAGGAACATGCTCAAATTAAAGAGCAACTGGAGTGAAAAGAGAAAGGAAAGAAAGGGAAATTATGTATGTATATAGAGGATAGCTAACATAGTTGAACTACTGACTTCTATCACTTTACTGAAAGGAAGTTATTATTTGATTAATCTTTTGTCTCTATTCTCCTGAGAAACCACTTTGAAGATATCAATATGTAATACAACAACCATTGATAATTTCCTACTACTTTGCCTGTAACTCTGTACTGCTTGTGTTGTTCTTATGCTATTTTGTAAATGGATGTCTGTCTGTTAAAATGTTTTCCTTCTTTTATTTTTAAAATAAACTTTTTTTAAAAAGTAAAAATTTTAAAAAGGGATAGGGACATAGCTCAGTATAGAGAAGCTACATTCAATCTCCAGACCAAAAATAATGATGATAATAAATTATAAATTTAAAAATGGGGATGGGGGGTGTAACTCAAAGCCAAGGCCCTGGCTTCAATCCCCAAGGACAGAAAAATAAATAAATAAAAACTAAACTACCAAATATAAGCTTTTTAAACTCAGGCAGATTTGTTTCAATAAAATTCAGATTCCACTCAATGTTTCTATACTATGCGAAAGACTTGGATTCATATAAAGTATCATTTAGATATGCCTTCAAGATTGCCTGTGGACTTACTTGCATTTGAAGAAAAACTATTACAAAGCAATACTGTCCCTTTAGATCATAAGTTAACCAGCGTCAAGACAATCAAAACAAGTCTGAGTTTAGGCAGCAAAAGTTAATGGCTCAGTCTCAAGACTGACTTCCACAAAACACTAAATATTACTTAACTTTTTATCTGTAACCAGATCACTGAATTAAGAACTGAAGAGAACTCCCAAGACTCACAGATATGTTTACAGTTTCCTTCAGAGTGTAAAATGATCTGAAAAAAGTCATTTTGAGAAACAATGATCTAAAACCTAGATCCTACTTTGCCTTCTTTATCTAGCAGCACACCACCTAGGTTCAGTAGATAGTAAATAACATGAATACAAGAATATTTTTACCAAGAAGAAAATGAAAGATTAAGCAAATGATCACAGTCTACTCTACTATGCAAAATGGAAGGATCCTCCTATCTGAAGTGTTCCAATAGTCTATCCGGGATAACCTCCAACAAAACAGTAGCATTCTTAGGTGAAAGATCTTGTTTGTACCCTGTAATTAAAGAAATATGACACAGTACCCAGGATTTAAAGTAGTAAATTAGCAAAACAAAATTTGTAAGCCTGTCTACCTTTCTACCTCCTAAGAGTCACAAGTCTACCTCCTAAGTTTCCCATCTACTGGGAAGTTTCTAAGTTTAGGAAAAAACAGTATTTTAGTTAAAAAGAAAAAACCTCTCTGTCATAATGCTGTGGTTTCAGTCATTCTCAAGCCAAGTATTCCCAAAGCTGTCATAAAATTTCACTTTACACTATCATTTCCATATTCAAGGTCCCTCTTCTCCACAACAGGAGGTTCACCTTCTGCCTCTCTGCGTTCTGGAAGAGGTTTGCTAATAGTGATAAATAGAATGGCAATCAGAGAACTAGGGGAAGGAAGAGGCTCAGCGCCTTTCCAATTCTACTTCTGCCCTAAACGTTACACCCTGTGTCAGGTTGGGGTTTTTGTTTTTGGACTGGGTATTGGCCTACCTACCAGCTCTTTATTTTGAGATAGTATCTTAGAAAGTTACTAAATTGTCCAGGTTAGGCTCAAACTTGTGATTCTCCTGTCTCTGCTTCTTGGGGTACAAAGATTATAAGCAGGCATCACACCCAGCTACTTTACGTTCATTATGAATGCAAAATAAAACAGTGAAGCACAAAAAGGAATGAAATGTCCAGTAGCGTGCTAAGGACCCTGAGTTGTTTCTCACCAAGTCGCCTTCTGGGGGTAGGAGCACAGCCCTAAGGGTTAACCAGAGGACCTGGCATGTGATACACAAGCACTCTACCACTGGGTTACATCTCCAGCCATTTTATTTTTTTATTTCAAGACAAAGTCTCACTAAACTGCCCAGCCTGTGCTCACAGTTGGAATCCTCCAGTCTCAGCCTCCCTCAGCTGGTATTACTGGAATGTGGCACCACGCCAAGCTAAATCTCTTCCTTCTTTCTGATCCCACTATCAGCAGACCCATTTCAGCACTGTCAAATCAATACAACCATGACAACCCAGCAAAAAGAAACTCAGGAAACCCGTTAACTGATAACTTGACAGAAATGTAACTGCTTTCTAGAAAATTTACTGTATGCCCACGGACTGAAGAGCTCTTTGTAGTTCTAACTCTCCATTACCTAAGGAGAACAGTTTTACTCTGTTCATTAAGCCACTGTCTTTAACATTACGACCCATAAATAAGAAAAAGAAGAGCCAGCCTTCTCTAGAGAGGCTCAACCTGAGACCTGCAGTATGGACGTCATACCACAGAGTAGAGCCCTGACAGGTGTCTTCCAATCTTAAGCTCAGTGTCACTATGTTTTCTGCCCTCTAGAGTTTCCCAGCAGGAAAGCAAGGACAGAAGTTTTTCCCTAATAGGACAGAAAACTGACACAGCAAATTGAAGACTGATAAGGACAGGGATGTACTTTATTACTTGGTAAAGGAAGGCATGTCTGGGGATCATAATTGTGTGTCACCTGAGGAGACAGATGTAATTAATGAATTTTGACATACCAGCAATGCCATAAAAATTTTAAGAAGCCTGACTGAAATTAGCTTTCCTTCCCCAGCTCTAATGACACTAATAAAACTAGTATGTGTTTATTAACATTGACTTCTAACAAATATATTCAGGAACCACTGTAAGGAACCATTCTAAAGGGAATCTCCAACAATTTTCATTCAGTATGCATTCTGCAAATTCACATTCAGGTAAGTTTGAAGGGCTATTTGAAAATGTCTAAAGAAAGGATTTGGGAGGATACGGAGGCAAAAATTTAAACCACAGCAACAACAAAACAACCCTCCTCACCATTATGAGCTCACAAGATGCACAACCATCCCCTTTTTCTTTATTTGCTTAAGACTTTCTTAAAATATAAGCAACATTATTTCACAGAATCTGGTATAGCAAAAATCATATATTCATATCTTTAAAAAGCAAAATATTTTTTTCTTACAAAATAGGAAGAGAGAATCATCGTACAACCAGCCAAAATGAATGCCAGTACAACATCAGGTGGAATTTCTGAACCACTTCTCCCAAGGATAGGAGTAAACATCTCAAATACCGCCCAGATGAGGTACAGTCCATAAATATAAGGAATAAACATCCCCAAAAGGTAAAGGACAATAAATTTTCCTTGAGCACCTAGAAGAAAGAAAAAGAAAAAGCATCTATGAAACACTACCCTGAGATGCAGATTTTTATAGTGATGGGTCTTGGCATCTAACAGAGATTAGGTCAGATATAACACCTGCCCTTCAATGCATGTTATCTACTGAAAACATAATTTCATTGAGAGGATAAAACACAAATGAAAATTAAAATACACCAGTAATATATTAGTATGTGTTCATAAACCTAAGAAAGAGATGGGCTATAGAGTAGGATAAAAACTTACATGGCATGAAAATTTAAGGTTTGGATACAGTGGCACACTGCTGTAATTCTAGCTACTCAGAAGACTAAATTAGAAAGATTCCAAGTTCGAGGCCAGCCAGAGAAACATGGTGAGACCCCATCTCAAAAATAAAAAAGCACTTAGGAGACAGAGGCAGGAGGACCACTGTGAGTTCAAGACCAGCCTATGCTACATAGTGAGTTTAAGGCCAGCTTGAACTACACAGCAAGACCCTGTCTCAAAACAACAAAAAACAATGATAACTATTAGTATTAGTATTAGTATTTGGAAAGGCTATACAAAAACCAAGTCACTGAAAGCCTTACATAAAGTATTTTTCATTTGTATCAGAACAAATTTCCCTACCATGCTGCTTAAGCTCCTTGTGGACGCAGAGCTTTGTGAGCAAAGGAAATGCTACCCAGATGGTACTAATGAATGCTGAGCAAAGTCCTTGGTAAGTGAACATGACAAGAAAACTACAATGCACGAACAGTGAGATGTCAAAAAATACTTCTCCCAGATACTGGTCACTGGCATTCTGAAAGAAAGAAAAATAAATAGTCTCATTTACAGGTTATTCACAAACGAGCTACATTTTGTTTTAGCAGAGTCTGCACTTTAAACAAAGTAAACACAAACTTCTGTCTTACAGAGTAAATTCAAAATTACTATACAGGAAGGGTAATTTCACAAGATGGAAGGAAAGCAGTATCTAATCTGTGCTTTTTCCTCACAAGGCTAAACGTAACCTTTGAAAATATTCCAAAATGAAAGGAGTCTCCTAAAAACATCAATTTCTGTAGGCTTTTCCTGAGACTTTTCTATCTCCAACTGATCACCTCTGCCCTCTTCTGGTAGTCCCAGTGCTTTCATATAAAATCTGAACTAAAAACATAAAAAAGCACTTAGGACTTTGAAATCAGAGCTCCTGGACAGCTCTCTTCAGGAAAAAAGCTGCCTAATGAATGAAACACATTTGAACATCTGCAGGAGTGAAGTCTATCAATGTAAATGCAAAGTTGTAATCACAGTGCATAAATATCACATTGTAAATAGATGTCTTTAAGTTTCTTTTTCCTCTGCCTTCTCATTTCTGTTTATCCCAACGTGTGTTTAAGGAAACTCATTTCAAGAGCTCAGAGATTTCTGTCATATATTTTCAGAACAAGTTAAAGTTCACCTGACGAACTCCTTACATACTAAAAGACAGGCTATAGTTATTAACACTTAGCTGTTCAGCCCAGTGTTAATCAAGAAGCTTGGTCTTTAGCCAGGTGTGATGGTGCACACCTGCAGGCTAAGGGAGAACAAGTGCTACAAGTTCAAGGCCGGCCTGGACTACATACGAACTTCAAGGCCAGCCTGAAGGAGAGAGAGAGAGCCTGTCTCAAAAACAAAACAAGCCCAACCTGGGCAGTGTAGTGACTTAGTGAGACACTGTCTCAAAAACGGACAGGGGCTGAGAATATAGCTCAGTGCAGACACCCTGGATTGAATCCAGTCCGGGGGAAAAAAACAAGAGGAAAGGAAGTATATTTTATAGAAGATACTCAAACTGTACCAAAGATAAAATAAGTATCTCAAATCTATTTTCATCCTTACCTCCATTTATCCCTTACATTCCCTTACTATTCCAGACCACTCTACACAGTGTTACAAGTTTTCCTACTAAATGACAAAATCTTTACCCTGCTAAAAACATTTAAGGGTGGTCCCACTGACGTTTAGGGTCGTGTTCCTAGCCTACTTTTCTGTCACTGCACTGTCCACACTTTCTCTTCACCCCACTGGACCTTTTACTGACTGTGACCCAAATGTATCTGTATACTCCCATCTTGATTGTTTATCAAACCATTCTATCTAATAAATTTCTATTCATGCTTCAAAAACCCCTTTCAAATGTCACCAACTCTTTCATGAAGCCTTCCTGACTTCCACAAGCAAAACTCCTCTCTCTCTGTATCCCTAAAGCACTGCCTATACAGCACTCTATTTCACTTCAGCCCACAATGTACTACAATCAGTACGGTCTGCATCTCTTCCCAAATGAAACTGTGAGCTTCTCAAAGAGATCATATCCTTAGAAATCTCTGTATCTGCAGGTCTCATCATGGTACCATGCCTACTAACTGCTCAAAGAATAAATCTAAACTCAAAATAACACTCATTACTATTTCCATTGTGTTTTCAGCCCAAAGTTTTATAATCAGACCACTGAAATTAGTGCAAGTTGAACTTCTATAAGTTTCTATCCCACACCTGTCTCAATCAACAATATTCAACCACATTCAGGTTGTAATAGCTACACTGAGAATAAACATGTGAAACTAAGGTCTATAGCTACCCTCAAAAAAACCCTTTCTGCAATAGGGCCTGTGAACATGGAAAAGCTCCTCAGACCATCTCACAACATTACCTGAAACTGAAACCAAAGACATCCTAGCAGCAAAATGCTAGATTATATTCTTCCATGTCACTAATCTTATCTCTACCAGTACAAACTGAAAAGCAGATATCCACTGGCTCTGTTAAAAATAAGGGAGCTTCCCCCTAAATTCTCTTAGAAAACAAGAAACTATAACTCTCTTAGTACATTTCTAGTTGTTATTTCATAACCTTAATTCTTCACATTTTTACCAAATTTACACCACTGAAACTATAACAATGTGACAGCATTCTCTAACATTCAGTATAAATCATTTAGAACCATTTTCTTCTCATCTTTTTCCCTAGCAATGTGTCTTTAACAACATGTATGCTATCAAAATCTGCATCAACAAACATACAGGTAAAAAAAAAAGAGAAAGAAAAATTAAAGATTCTAAGAGCAACATTCCTTTAAGCAACAAGTGCTTTCTGTGTGTTAATGCTGCGCATCAGACACTGCCTAAGCAAAAGGATACATGCTGGATAAAACAATCCCTACCCTCATGAAACTCTACAGTCCAAAGGAGAACAGCAGTGCTCACACGTAAGTAACTGCGTGAGTCCAAGGTGGGCTGGTAGATACAAGCCTTGCTGTCACCACCATCCTGACCATTATCTACAGCACAGCTTTAGAACCTCATTTGAATTCTGCAGCACAACTCTTGGAATAAGAAACCTTCTGGAAAACAACACAGATGTGCAAGTGTTTTCTATAAACATACTGAACAACCTCTTATAGCCCAAAAGACAAAATACAATTAATCCTACTTGACTTTTTCTTTAAGTCTTTGAAAGCAGAAAAAAAAAAATATGCCTATGACTTACCACGTAATAAAATCTTTTTGCAAGGGTATGTATGAATATTATTTTGGCTACAGCTGCTGTTCCATACAGACAAATGGAGACATAGAAGTGGTTGTACCATGAGAGAGACTGTCCAATAAGAGAGACGAACACTGCTATGATGAGAACCGTAACAAGGCTGGTGAACCAGCTAATGAACGTTATGCCAAGTCCGCACAAGAAGTCCTTCATGTAGTTAACAGCTAATGAAGAGAAAACAGAAAGCTGGGAGTCAACGTATGCATCAACTCCACTGCATAAACAGCACAGTTAAAGGGGAAAGTGGTGAAAAATTCACCACTGTAACTGAAAAGCATTGGAATGTCCTAGGTTTGAGCCAGGGAAAATATCAAAGAATAATATTTAAGGAACATTTATTGAGCAAGTGGGTAGTTTTAATTTTTATCAACTTTGGAATATTTAATATATGGAAATAGCAAGAATGGACGGAAAAGGTTCATATAAAATTTTGCTAATAGAAGCTAACATGGGAAAATGCAGACATGGAAAAATAAATAGTGATAATGAATTATTTAAATTAATTCTGAACATTTTATTTTGTAATAGCACATGACAAATTAAACAGTCTAAAAGACGTCAAGCAGAAACATTTCAATCAGAAGGGATCAATTTAACTAAAAGCAGTTCATTCATACTTCAAAACAGTACACTACTGATCTATAAAGTAAAAACAGTTTTTTGTTGTTGGAACACAGGGTCTCGCTATATAGTTCAGACTGGTCTTGAACTCACAGCAATCCTCCTGCCTCAGCCTCCTGAGTGCAAAGATTACAGGTGTGTACCACCACACCCAGCAGAAAAAACCTTTTCATGGGAATTTTCACTAAAAATCAATCTATACAAACCATCTTTCATTGCTTCCTGTTATTTCTACTGAGTTCATAAAAATTGTCTACTCAGGAAGCCTAAAAGTATAAGAGCATATCAACCTAATATTTATTTAAAAGTTCTTTACAAGATAAATCAAGCATTGTTTTCTTAAGATTCTTAACTACCTGAGAAGATACAGGCATGCTGACTAAAAAACTTCAAGCAAATCCTATACCATGCCAATAGCTGCAGCTTTAGAGGAAAACACTTACTCTCATGTTTGGGCTGCAACAGTTTTTTACCCAGGTACAAAATAACAGCCATCACCACCATGGAGTTTATTACTGAGCCAACACGACAGGGGTAAGCAACAACAAACAGGCCAAGCACATCAAAGAAGACCATCTTCCCGTGTCGGTACTCAGAAGAGAACGTCAGCATATCAGATGTGGCTAAGTATTTCAGAACTGCTAAAATGTTGTCACCTATTTGTAAAGGAAGATAACAAAGCTGAGTTATGTGAATGTAGAACTATATACAATGCAAAGATAAACCACTGACTATCTGAATAAACAGCTGGGAAGGACATAAATAAGCAAAGCTCCCCACCATCCCTCTGCTTCCCTATTTCTGAAGATACGATTTCATTCTAGTCCAGCAACTACTCACAGCCTCCGACAAACACTTTCTTTTCATGCTGTGCTCTACCTTGGAATGTCCTCTTTCCTCCACAGGCCAAATCCTACCAAATCTTTAAGGCTGAGTATCAGATTGGCCTCTCCTGACTTTTTTGGAACTCTCTGGAAAGCGCTTTTTCTCCCTGTCATACAAGTTCTCACTTGCTCCCACACCACCCAACCACGTAACTTTTCCACATGGAGGAAAGTGTCCACTTGTGTCCTACCACGACCTCCCATTTACAGTGTTGGCTATACTCTTATTGTTCAGCAATCGTCCCGCAAATCTGGGTAACTCCCTTTCCAAATCTTCACAATAACTATGTGTATATTCTGAACTATTAAATTAGAGAGAACTAAAATTTAAGTGTTCATCTCTCAAACTCCAAATCCCTAACTCATTCCATCACAAAGCACTTTTCTAACGCACTGGCTGCAGAATATTTATACATTTTTAGGTTATATTTTACAGTATAAAATTCAAACTTGAAATACCAACCTGCTCTCTGAATGGAGTCTGTTGAAATTCTGTCTGCTGTGTCATACTTGGTGTGATAAATGTATCCATTCTCAATAAAAGCTAAGTCTATTCCTAAAACACAGGAAAAAAGTCATTTTGCTTTGAAGATGAACCTTGCTTTACACCTATTCGGTGGTACCTTGGTTCACAAGCCTGATCCTTTCCATGACTCTGGCTGCAAACCCAGCTGTATGAGAACTGAATCAAATTCAAAGGTTTGGTTCAATGTTAACCTTATGAGGAAATCTGATTCAATTCTCATTCAGCTGGGTTTGCGATCAGAATTGTAGAAAGAATTGAGCTGGTAAACCAAGGTACCACCGTATTGAATTTCTAAAAAGACAAAATGTCAAAGAAGTAGGATGAACGCTTTGTCGTATTAATGAATGACAAATTCTCTTCAATGCTCTTATAAAATCTATAGTTATGATACATAATTCAATACATAATAATTAAGGAAGTACAATATTCTACAGAGGGACATCATACATCAAACAAATGAGTCTGCGTGGTCATCAAAACCTTGCCATCTAGGACGGGGCGCTGTACTCAGTGGTAGAGCATTTGCCTACACAAGGTCCTGGGCTCTATTTCCAGTGACACAAAAAGGGAAAAACCTCTGCCATCTATACTTTTGTCACGTCAGAGCCATTTAGCTTCACCTAAGCTAGTGGTGGCAAATCTACAGCACATGTGTCACTGTATTTTTAAGACAAAAGATTTTAATGTAGAGTTATTCTTTTCTAGACTAAAACAAAACCTCAGTATTCAGGTATAACTGCAGTGTTGGCATGTTGCAATATTAAGTGGGTCTTGGGTTGGAATTTGGCACTCATTCTTTTTTTTTGGTCTTTTCTGAGACAGTGTCTAACTATGCAGTTCAGGCTGACCTTGAGCTCACTTTGCAGCCCAAGTTGGTCTCAAACTCACAGCAATCCTCCTGCCTCAGCCTCCCAACTGCTGGGATTACAGGCATGTGCCACCACACCCTCCTGGCTCTCGTTCTAGAAAAGGTTTGCCATCACTGACCTACACGATACATGTCACCAAAGGAGTTGGCAAGCAAAACAGGGCAAGTCAAAGACCCCCAAGCAGATCCTGTTATCATGTTTGGGGATAAAGTATTAAACTGTTCTCTGCTATCACATTATAGGATAAGAAGAGAGAAAGCAAACATTTAAATTAGCATGAAGTTTAAAAAAGGAAAACACTAAGAAATCTAGAGAGCCAGAAAGGGTCATTCTCATAAAAAGAATGTGTTCTTAAAATGCTGTCCACTCATATGCATTCCAGGAGTAAAGGCCACTTTTGATAAATCAATATTGCCAATAGCCTACAACCACTGATAAAATACCTGGAATGTTACCAAAATCCCTGTAGATACGGAAGTCAGTTTCTGAAGGAATGATTCCGCTCTGAAAAACCTCCTGTGCTACCACAGAAGCAAAAGGATGTTTAGCTGCTGAAACATAAGCTTGAATCAACCAAGGATTTTCAGGACCTGAAATGAAGCATGACAAGGTTAACCTCACAAATTTTTTAACATAAACAACTAATTTTTTTTCCTTTTTGGTGGTCATGCTGGAACCCAAGGCCCGCATATACTAAACAGGTGCTTTACCACTGAGCTACATCCCCAGGCCTAGCTCTAATTTTTTTTTTTTAATGTACCAAAAGTACTGATAGGGATGGGCTTTGGAGATATACTCAAAATTAATTTCTTAATCTCTTTTTCTGTATTTTTCAACATTGTTTCCATATATGTGTAAACTTAGAATGAAAAATAACATTATAAAGATTAAATTGTAACAGCAATTACAAAAAGTTTAAATCTGAAAACAAATTAATTTGTAAGTCTATGATACTAAGATAATTACTATCAATTTCATGTGTTCAATTTTCTTATAAATGTACAATCACGTGTACACAGCTATAGTCAAAACACAGCACATTGCTCTCATTTAACATTATATTAAAGCTGGGCGTGGGGGCACATGCTTGTAATCCCAGCACTCGGGAGGCTGAGGCAGGAGGATCATTGCAAGTTCAAAACAACCCTGGGCTACAAATTGAGCTCAAGGCCAGCCTGAACTGCAAGTGAGAATCTGTCTCAAAAAGACAAAAAAACAAAAAATTAAATTAAAAAATGAATAATATTAAATATATTTTCCTTTGCTACTAGATACAATGATCATTTTAAAAACATTTTGCTGACTATACCATTAAATTCCTTACTATGGTTTATAATTTATAAATAATTATTATATTCATAATTTTGTATTCACATCTTTATACACATACAGTTTTTCCTCAAAATTGGAAATGTCTTTAGGATCATAGGATAAATTGCATTATTTTTCCAAATTATTTTTTAAAGAGGATTCTACCCTTCCTACACTTTCCACATAACTTATGATATTGCCCTGTAGAATCAGTAAATACTCTTCACAAAATAATGAACTACAGGGATTATAGTCAGGGCATACAAGGGAAATAATTAGTACAGGACACATAATTTATAAGATTATTTTATAATATTCACCCAAAGATTCAAATGCAAAAGAGCACAGAAGATTTGTCCACATACTAGACATCTAAAGAATCCACCTGAGGACCTGGGTCCCAAAGCAATGTCTACACAAGACCAGCTGCAGACCTAGCGCCCATGACAATGCCCCCCATGAGTCCAGCTGGAGGCCTGAAGCCCATGACCATGTCTCACACAAGTCTGTATCAAGGATCTGCAGCACTGGGAAGGCCCAAGGGTCAGTAGGGGAAGCTTGAAAGTCTGTGCCAGCGGGATGAAGGATCTGTGCCAGCAGACTGAAGGATCTGCACTGGAGCCAGACAGCAATGCTCAAGGTAAGGACCAGAGCTCCTCCGATGATGAGAACAGCTGAGTTCATATCACAAAAACTAGCATGACAAGCTTCTCCAGGAGAATCAGCAGCACCCCATCTTCCTCTCCAGTTTTCGTTTTTATGCTGTTGGCAACAATCCTCAGGTGGGTCTTCCATACCCAGTACCACAAATGCAGTTCAGTTGGGTATTAGAAGTTGACCATTAGTTAATTCATCACAACAAGTTTGGCCACAAGACTTGTTTGAGTCATTGGATTGTGAGCAGAAATGATGTGACCTTCAACCCAGCAGAATTTCCAAAGCTATTTCTTACTTCTCTTTAACTCTGGCTGTGAGCTCAGTAATCCCTGGTAAGGGATTCTCCTTCATCTCAGATTCCAGAATGAATTAGATGTCTGGAACATGATAATCACGAAGTATGACTACAGTTATTTAGAAACCAAAATGTGACATAAGCAAGAAATAAGCCTGAGATTTTAGGACTGTATATTATAGCAAAAACTTGTAATAAATTGACTAATACAACAGATCAAGAAACTGCACTTCAGGGATTCTAGGAATATTATTTTTATAACTTTATAAACAAATTACCCAAATGCTTTCCTACATTAAAAAAACACCAGAAATGGGGAGAAGGGACATTATAGTAATAAACAGGAGATTCAAATACTGGAGGTTAAGAATCGTAGACCTTTTCTATTTCTAGTACTAGGGAATGAGGCCAGGGTCTCACTCATGATGGGCAAGTACTTTAGCACTGTTACATTGCCAGCCCTTAGGCACAGATTTAAAATATTATGATTAATATATTAAAAAGCACACACAAAAAAAGGATATACACAAATGTGTATAAGAGACATATGGGACACAATGAAAAAGTCTAACATAAGATTAACTGCAATCCACAGAGAGAAGGAGACAGAATGTAGCAAAAGAAATGCTTAAAGGGGTAATGGTAACAGAATACATACAGAATAAAATACATGAAATACACACAAAGGAGAAATGAAAGCCTCCTTTCTACTATAGTTCCAACCATTCAGATGACTGAATGATGAAGCTAGAAACCCCAGTATATGGCAAACAGTAAAAATGACATGAGGCAAAAAATTATCGACGATGGCCAGGCTTGGTGGTTCACACCTGTAATCCCAGCACTCGGGAGGCAGAGGCAGAAGGATCGTTGCAAGTTCGAGTCCAGCCTGGGCTACAAAGTGAGCTCAAGGCCAGCCTGAACTGCATAGCGAGACCCTGTCTCAAAAAGACAAAAAAAAACAAAAATTCTCAATGATGGCTAAAACTAAGACCAAAGGGAGAAAACAGTAACTTGTATGAAGGGAAAATAGTAGAAAAACCTGACAAATGCCTTTAAAAACAAAAAGTTAACATCTGTAATAAATACAAATGATGCATGGTGGGCCATGCATGCAATCCCAGCATCCCGGGGCAATCTAGTGACTTAGTGAGACCCTGTCTCAAATTAAGAACCACACACACAAAAAACTGTGGATGTACGTCAGTGCAAAGGCCCTGGGTTCAAGTGCCCAGTATCTGCCTCCTGAAATGTTACACTGAGGAAGACAAAAATACTAACAGAAAAAGAAAAATGATAGTGGGTAAATACATGTTATACATTACTATTACTGTAATAAGATATTAAGTAATGGAAATTATATTTTTAAAGTATGATTAAAGGTAGAGCTCTTACGGACATTGGTGTACACAAAGACTATGAGTAAAACCCCAACTGCACAGGAACTATCACAAAGAGTTAACAGCTGAGAGCTCAGCTTATTAAAAACTTTTGCAGAGCAAGAGAAACCACCAGACAGTGAAGAGACAACACACAATGTGGGAAAAAATGTTTGCCAGCTATTCCTTAAAGGATTACTACTGAGAAAATATAAAGAATTTAAAAAAAAAAATCAGACCTTCTAAATTTAAAAACCCAATAAAAAAAATGAGCATCTGAAATGAATATATACTTCTCAGATGAAGAAATACAAACAGCAAATAAACATGAAAAAATGTTCAACACAGCTGGTCATTTGAGAGATGCAAATTAAACAACACAGATTCCATCTCACCCCAGAAAGAATGGTTATCATCAAGAAATCAACCAATAACAAATGCTGGTGGGGCTGTGGGGAAAAAGGAACCATTCTCCACTGTTGGTGTGAGTGCAGACTGGTGCAACCACTATGGAAATCAGTGTGGAGAATCCTTAAAAAAACTACAACTAGAGGTTCCTTTGACCCAGATATCACTGGGTATCCTCCCAAAACAATTAAAAACATGATGCCACAGCAACATATGCACACCTATGTTTATAGTGGCAGTTTGTAATAGCCAAATCTTGGAAACAACCCAAGTGCCCATCAACTGGTGAATTAATAGAGATGTGGATTCTTTATATAATAGCACCTTGAGGCCATACTCTTAAGTGAAATAAATCAGACACACACGTAAATACCACATTGTTTCTCTGGTGTGAGAAACCAAAAATGTAAATAAAGACCAAAATGTATAGTAGGTATTGTGAAAAAGGAAGAAAATGTTCAAATGGACAGGGGAACAACACAAAGGGGAGGGAAAAGAAAGAAAAGTGAAAAAAATTAGAAAAAAAGGAACACATGAAAACAAAGCTTTTGTAAAGGGGAAAGGGAAGAGAGGTTGAAGGGAGGGCAGGAGGATGGGAAAAAAACAGTGTACATCCATGTACAGGTACAAACTGTCTACGATGAATGCGATCATTATGTATAGTTAAAATGCACCAATAAAATCTGATGTAAAAAATAAAATAAATTAAAACTATACTGAAGCTGGGAGTACTGGTGTACTATCTGTAATCCCAGCAATTCAGAAGGCTGAGCAGGAGGATCCTAAGTTTCAGCCTGGGCAACTTAGCAAGATGCAATCCCAGATTTCCAGCTCACCAAAGGCAAACCCATGGGGTAACTAGGTAAAACAATCTGAAAGCCACCTACCTGGACTCTTTTAGTGGTAACAGTGGCAGTAACAAAGCAGATTAATGAGGTTCTAGAAAAAAATCTAATCAGAAAAAAATTTCTCAGATAACTATGTAGATGGTAACCGTAATGAAAGACATGTTAAGTGACTCTAGAGGAGAAACATATCAAAAAATAGAGATTAGGAAAATGATGGCAACCATGAACACCTGACATAAGAAAGGAATGGAATGGTGAAACAGATTGAAATATATTCAGGAGATGAAAAATTCTATTGAAAGTATATATACCAAAATGAGTCAATGTGATAACAGAGTATCAGACACAGAAGACAGGATCATGGTTAGCAATAACAAAAAGAAAGATTTCTTAAAAATACCAAGGAACTGTGAAAAATCAAACCATCTTTCTGATGCAAAGAAGAATAACATAACATAGATTAAATCAGTGAACAAGCAGCAGATAACACAAACTACATTTTAAAAAACCTATTCAGAGAAATAATGGCAGAAAGCTTCCAAAGCATGGAAAAAGAATTCAACATACAGTTAAGAGAGGCACATAATACTCTAATTAGCCATGATCAGAAAAATCTACACCAACACATATAGCAGTCAAGATTCCAGAAACTCAACAAAAGAACAGAGTATCAAAAACAGTTAAAGAAACAAATCACATATAAAGGAAAACCCGTCAGAATTACAGCAGACTTCTGAATACAAACATTTAAGTCAAGTAGATCTTGGAGGGAGGTACTTCAAGCCCTAGAAGAAAACAATCTCCAACCCAAACGCATGTACCCCACAAAACTATCTTTCAAAACTGGAGAAATACAACACTTCCATGACAGAGAATGCCTGAAGAAATTCATGACCATCAAACCTGCACTACAAAATATTCTGGAAGACATTCTAAAAGAGATAACATGGACTATAACTCCATGAACCCCAACACAATGAATCACTAGGCAAGGCAAGTAATTAAACAGAGGGGAAAAAGGGGAACCAACAACAGGAAAACAAAGGACAAAGATAAGTCGATACATATCAGTTATAACCACCAATGCAATGTCCCCATTCAACAATCAAAAGAAATACAGTGGCAGAATGGATCAAGAACCAAGAACCAACAATATGCTGAAAGAAAGAAAAGCATTTAACTAAAAGAGAAATTCACAGTCTGAAAGGCAAAAGATGGAAAACAACATTCCATGCAATGGAAACCTCTAAAAAAGCAGGGGTAGTTATTTTATTTGTAGATCAAGTGGACTTCAGGCCAAGACTAATTAAAAGAGACAAAGAAGGTCACTATGTCCTTGTAAAGGGAACAATCTGAGAGGAAGAGATTACAATCATAAAATACATATGAGTCAAATGCCAGCATAACTGACTATATAAAACAAAAGAAAAAAATTTTTAACACAGGGTTTCATAGGCTGGGGCTATAGCTCAGTGGCACTGCACTTGCCTGGCAAGTACAAGGTCCTGAGTTCAATTCCCAGAACCAAAAAAAAAAGAGAGAGAGAGAGAATGAGAGATAGGGTTTCACTGTGCAGTTCAGGCTGGCTTTGAACTCACTTTGTAGCTCAGGCCAGCCTCAAACTTGCAGCAATCCTCCTGCCTCAGCTTCTCAGTGCTGAGATTATAGGCATCTGCCACCGTGCCTGGCCTAAAATATTAACACACACGAAAAGTCAAATAAGCACTAAAACAATTGTAATCGGGGACCTCAATACCCCACTGTCACAAGTAGATCAACTAGACAAAAAAAACAACAAAGAAATATCAGAACTGAACCAAATGTTGAACAAACGGACGTAGTAGATGTCTATAGTGTTTCACCTCATATCAGAATACACATTCTTCTGAGCTGCACGTGGAATGGTCTATAAAATAGGTCACATACTAGCTCACAGAACATGCTTAAGCAAATGCAAACAAACTGAAATTATCCCACGCATTATCAGGCCACAGTGCAACTGAACTGGTAATCAAGGGCAAAAAAACCAACAAAACTTCATAAACACATGGAAATTAAATAACACCCTCCTGAACAACCAGTGGGTCACAGATGAAATTAAAGAAGAAACTAGACAGTTTCTACAGTTAAATGATAATGCCAATAAAACATACCAGAACTATGGGATGCAATGAAAACAGACCTATGATGGAAATTTATAGTGGCTATTCTGAGGAATTTTGCAATAAAATGTCAGAGAAATTAGGTCGTAAATAGGGTTACAGGAAAAAGTGATTTTTCTTTACAGTGAAAGAAAAGGTGTTTCTATGGAGAAGGAAAAATTAATGATGGACAACAAAACAGAATTTTAATCACGATTATATAACCAGTCTCCTACTTTCCAACCTTAACAGTATTCTGTGTCACTCAAAAAGGTCAGGATGACTAATACTCAGATTACATATCCATGTCAACTGTGCTATAGGATAAAATCCCAGAAGTTAGAGCTGCTGCACATTTTAAAGGTGCACATTTTAAAAAGTAAC
This sequence comes from Dinomys branickii, assembly GCA_004027595.1. Lineage (NCBI taxonomy): Eukaryota > Metazoa > Chordata > Mammalia > Rodentia > Dinomyidae > Dinomys > Dinomys branickii. The sequence continues at coordinate 65,505 of PVLD010000577.1, read as the reverse complement.
ACATACTGCAAAAAGGCAACCTGTATTTCTACAAATGGTTTATGAAAATGCCTATTTTTCTACACTCAACAGCTCCAGGCTTATCATTTCACTCATTTTTTGCCAATGTAATATTTTAAAAATTATAAATTAAAGTATAAATTTGTATTTCTTTCCAAGTAAAACTTGAAAGTATATGCCTACAACCCCAAGTACTCAGGAGGCTGAGAAAGAAAGATCAAAAGTTCAAGGCCAGGCTGGGCAACTTAGGGGGAGACCCTGCCTCAAAATAAAAATGAAGTCAAGCATGGTATGGCACATGCACATAATCCAAGCATTATGGAAGGCTGAGGCAGGAGAACAGCAAGTTCAGGCCCAGCCTAGGCAACTTAGCAACTTAGTCAGATCTTGTCTCAAAATTTTAAACATTTGCTAAAAGGTTAAGGATGCAGCTGAATGAGAATACCCTAGGTCCAGTTCCCAGTACTGCAAAAAATAAAGTATTTAAATAATATACAAATAAATAAGGGCTGGAGATGTAGTTCAGCAGAATACTTGCCCAGCATGTGCAAGGCGCTGGCTTCAAGCTGCAACAGCACAAAAAAATGAAACAAAAAAACCCACATAAACACTTAATTGTTTAGTTTGACAATTTCTTAGAAATTTAAACATAAATTTATATTTTTAAGTACCTACCCCCCAAAACTGGAAATAATGTGTTCATGCAAAGATTACAAAAGAAAGCTCATGGCAGCGTTGTTCATAATAGCCTAAGAATGAAAGCATTCCAAATGTCCACAAACTGATGAATGGGTAAACAAAATGAGCTATGTACAGAAAATGGGTTATTCAGCCACTAAAAAAAAAAGATGAAGTACTAATGCACGTTACAACATGGTGACCGTCAAAGACATCATTGGGGGAAAAAACCATACACAGAAGACCACACTTAAAGGAAGTATCTGGAATAGCCAAATCAGCAGAGGGAGAAAGCTGATGGGTGGTTTCCTGGGCTTCAGGAAAACGGAGTGACTGCTAACAAGCCCAGGGCTCCTTTCCAGTGATTAAAAAATGTTCTACAATTATGATGATTGCATAACTAAATATACCTTTAAAATCCTGAATTTTACATTTAAAATTAGTGAATTACAAGTTATGAGTTATATCTCAATAAAGCTAAAATTTAAAAACAGGAATATATCCTAAATATTATAAAGTAGCAGACCAAAATGATCCCATTTTTTTAAAAGACATTTCTCTCACATGCTCTCTATGAGCACATAGACACACACATTCACACACAATACATACACACAAAAATTCCAGAAAGGTGTAGACTAAACTACAGTAGTTTGTTCTCAGTGGAAGAAATACAGGGACACCAGTATTTCCACAAGAGAAAACAAAAGATTCTGTGACCGTTTGCTTATTAACTATCCTGGATTCAGTTAGTGGCATCTTTTCGGGGGGAGAGGTCACCCTGGGAATGTAACCCAGGGCCTCACACAGGCTAGGCCCACACTCTACCACCACACTACACCCTGAACCCTTTCATTTGTAGGCAGGGACTATGTTGCTCAGGGTGACCTTGAACTTGTAATCCTCCTATGTCAGCTTCCTGCGTAGATGATATTACAGGCAAGCACTACTATGCACGGCTGATATATAAAAATTTTTAAATGGAACATATATTGCTCCTTTAAATTTTAAAAGTTTGAATTTTATAACACCTCCCAATTATTGACTCAAGCCTTCCTAAGTCACTAGTCTGATAAATTCTTTCTGGTGCTGATTTTTAAAAATTAGGTAAGTAAAAACTACTCTAGTCACTAAAAATCCCCTAAATACATCTCTCAGAGGTGACAATGCAGCACAGTCGGAATACAAAGTGTTTTAACTGCAAAGTTTTCAGGACAGGACAGGTATGACCATGGGGGTGGGGGCGCTGTTCTAAAAGCTGAGGACAGAGCCATAGGGCATATACTTGAGCACAATTCCAAGTCGGGAGGTAGGAAGAGAGATCTTTATCCTCTTTTAGTCAAACATGGAAACACTAGCTAGCTTCCTGAAAGACATACTCACAAGAAAGTTAGTCTTTGGTGGGTGGTGGTATCAGAAATAGGAGCAATACAGGAAAGGTACTGGAATGTTAAAAAGTACCCAGCTTTCAGGTATGCAGTTTACCCACAAGAATAAGCTCCAAAACTAGGAGGAAAAAATATAAAAACCGGAGAGGCTGGGCGTGGTAGAGCATATCTGTAAGCCCAGCACTCAGGAGGCAGGAGGACTGTCACAAGTTCAAGGTCAGCCTAGGCTACACAGTGAGTCAAGACCAGCCTAAACTACACAGCAAGACTCTGTCTCAAAACACACACACACACACACACAAAATCACACACACACACACACACACACATACACACCAACAGACAGAAAGGGGACAGGCATTCTCCCCAAGTCTTTTGCAGGATGCTGTACAGAAAAGAAAAAAATTTTGAAATAAGGGCATTTTTAAATTAATAAAACATTTAAATTGTATATATACTGCTAATGACTCCCAAGTCTGGATTTTGCTTTACTGAAGTAATATATGTATCACAAAACTTTAAACAATACAGAAAAGTACAGAGTAGGAGTAAAGCAGTAATGCCAATTCTAATGTTCACTCCATCTAAGGGTGGACAGCACAGGGGCCAGGGATATAGCTCAGTGGCATAAGCGCTTGCCTGGCAAGCCTGAGGTCCTGAGTTCAATTCCCAGTACCAAAAAAAAAGAGAAAGAAGTTGAAAGAATGGATAACACAAACGGGTATTTTACATTTCACCCATCTTTACTCCAGGAATAGTCACTCAGTCCTACCAGCAAATACCCATCACCGAGCTGTGACTGTTATTAAACGTGTTTACATCCTTTTAGATACTATAATGGTTTCTAAAATTTATGTAGCTGTAGAATTTTTATCTAAAACTACATATTTAGTGAAGAGTAAAGACCTTGTCAGACCTAGCACAAATGAGTGCTCAATCAAAGTAAATAAGGGAACTGACCTAAGCCTAGAGCTGACCCTAGGTCCATGTGTGTGCACCTCTGGACTGCATGCAGGTAGAATATATTGACACATACACACAAAAAAAAATTAAGAAAGTTCCAGACTAGCCCATCAAACTGGGTTAATTCTGGGGAGCAGGAGTATGAAGACAGGATGCTGTAACAGGATGCTGTGGACCCCTGAGATTTTCACAAAGGGAAAGAAAATCTCAGTGTCTTCTTATAGAATTTTATACTGCTGCTTTTTGATTCGGTGGTATTTGCACAGGTTCCTATCTTCAGAGGAAAGGGACAAAAATGTACCAGCTACTTGCTGCCATAGATACCGGAGCCCAGCTTCACAGATGGAGAGGAAGCAGAGAGGTTTAACAGATGGAAAGGGAGCAGAACCTGCTGTTTCTCCCCACACGGCCCCGAGACCCCCAAAGGCTTAGTGGGAGTAAAATATCTGTTTGAAGGGTAAAAATGTTTTAAAGTAAGGGTAGAAACCCTTTACGGTACTTCAGGTTATGAAAATGTATTTAGCACAGCTTAACAACTTAAATACGCGTCTTTCAAGGGGGCTAGCAATTCCCATATCACATTACCTACTTCCCCAACCCACCTCATTCAACACACTTGTCAATATTAAGTCTTTTGGCAAGTATACATTTGGATCAAATACATTACCCAATATTCTCACAGAGCAGGGAAACGGCATGAAACTTCCAATGTCAGGGATTAGTAGGCCTCACTACACAAATCTATGAGCTCTGAAGTCTAATAAGATGACAAGTTAATATTACTCCATTTTTTTTCGTTGTTTTTCAATTTTACCTTGCTATCCTTAGAAAAGCTGAATGTCCATTTACTTATACGGCAAGCTGGCTAGTGGTCAAAGGTAAACTTTGAGAACCTGGACTGCCTACATTCAAACCCTATTCTGCCATTTACCAATTGTGAAACTGTCAGTGAGTTACACTCTCTAGCCTCAGTTTCCTAATCTATAAAGCTAGAGTAATAACAGTACTTACGCCTCGTGATTTTTTGAGGATTTAAGGACTTTACACATATGAGCTGGGCACTGTGGTACACACCTGTTACCTCAGCACTTGGAAGGCTGAGGCAGAAGACTGTAAATTCCAGCCCATCTGGGGCAACTTAGTGAGACCCTACCTCAAAATAAGAATAAAGGGCTGGGGACATGGCTCAGTGCAAAGGCCCTGGGTTCAATCCCCAACATGGTGGAGAGTAGGGGGAACATCTCACACACACACACACACACACACACACACACACACACGCACTCACACACACGTGTGCACATTTTTTTTAAATTAAGTTTATTAGTACATTTTAGATACACATAATAATCACAGTCACTATAGGGAATTTGTACCTGTATATCTTGACTCTTACACTAGATGTTTTGAATAACACTTGGCACATAATAAGCACCATACAAGTGTTACAATCTATTAGTACTAGCTAAAAACTTTTCACAAAAACAAACTGAAACCATTTCATGTCTCAAAAACAATGCTCATTCAAGAGATTACTAGTTAAAGGGATTAAAGTTCAGAAACTTTCCACTTTCATAAAAACCAGAATTACAGTAAAACATACAAGGCACAGTCTCACGTACCTGTTTGGAACACAAGTTCTTTCCCTCCTACACCTGCTGCCTCCAGGTTAATAAATGCACGAATCAAGCTGGCCCATGGATGCTGAGTAATGAAGCCATGACTGGCCTTAAGGAGAGAGAGAGAAACAATCTTTAAGTTTTTTTATATTAGAAAAATAATATGAAAACAAAATAATAACTTCTCAAAGGTGTTTGTATTTCTATGCATAATGGCCATGTGCAGGCTGCTCGATGAAAAGTCATCCATCACAGAGGCAGCCTGATTACAATGAGTGGTGCTAAACAACATTCTCGTAAGTGTGAGGCTGTGCAAAAGAAACAGCAAAGAGAGCAGAAGCAGAGAAGAAAAGACACAACCCATACGGCTGGGCATTCATGCTGTGTGCCTGCTTAAAAACATCTCTGAAACAACGGCATCAAAGAAAATCAGAGGAAGCCAGCTGTGGTACACGCCTGTAAACCCAGCACTCAGGCAGGCCATGGCAGGACTGGCAAGGTCAACTCCAGCCTGGACGATTCAGCGACTTCGTGAGGCCCTGTCTCAAAATTTAACTTTTTTTTTTTTCAGTACCAGGAATCAAACTCAGGACTTTGCACTTGCCGGGCAGGCACAGTGCCACTGAGCTCCATCCCCGGCCCACAATTTCAAAAAGAACTGAGGTCTAACTCAGTACAAAAGGGCTAGGTGCAATCCTCAGTACTACAAAAAATTAGAAAAACAAAATCATATTGCCACAAAATGGATAACTTGTTCTAAACTGTTTTACAAATATTGAACATGTCTACATAAATGGATTTTTTAAATCCTGCAAGATAAAATATTTCTTTGCACATCATTTTGACACTACTCCCATGAAAAATGCGTGTTAGCTATTATTACTACCCTTATTATTCAAGCCTAGTACTCTCAGAATAGTAAAAATCTCACTTGCAAGACATTTTCCTCAGCACCATTGAAGAGAAACACCACAGCATGCTGTAAAGCGTCTGAAGACGTTGACAAGACTCGAAGGACTTCCAGCATCACCGAACAACTAACTGCATCATCACTGGCACCTTCAAATCAGAGAACATATTTGCCTCTCAGATTCAAAGCCTTTGCATTATGAACCACTATGGCTAAGAATGGAGACATCCCCGCTGAGAAGCATCAAAATAACTACATGACCGGTAGCACAGCTGTCATCGTCAGGTGACAGTTACACGCACCAGTGCTAAGCTCCACGAAGACCTTCGTCTGGTTTGCTCACTGACTTGTCATCAGTGCTTAGAACTCTGCCCAGCTCACTGAAGATGCTCAGTATCTCCTGAACAAATCAAGTGAGACATAAATAAAGTCATACTAAAAACTAGCATTTTCAGCAACCCATGGCCATTTGTGTCCTTCTTTATTGTAATAATATCCTCCATAATAAACTCACTTCTGGGACACAAAGCTTCCTCCATCTCCATCCCCACTCACTCCCTTGTTTGTTTTCCTATAAAAATCATAAAAGCCACAGATAATTCCACATCTACAGGAGAGTCAGTCTGGATAGCACAGTATTTTTAAATGTTTTTCCAAGGGAATCATGTGATGAAAAAGTACATAGAACACAGCTATCTAGTAAGACAAAGGGAAGGAGAATAATGACCTGAATCGGATCCTGCTTGAAAGTCCTGCATTGAAAAAGTAGAGAACTTAGTCAGACCTCCTACCTTCTTCACTCTGAAACTTTGTGCTCTCAGAGTTCCCACAAGGACAGAAAGAAGATGGGAAAAATAAACATAAGAGAAAAAAGCTGAGGTCAGCAGAGCCCTCCCCCTCTCTGGGTGGAATCACCTTAGGAGCAATTCACTTACACAGTTGGTAAAGTCAGCTTTGCCTAACAACTGATAGCTCTCAGGACTGAATCAGCTTGTATTGCCTCAGGCATACCTTGAGACCCGCATACCCCCACACGTGTGACCAACATGGTATGTTAATTAAGAGATAAAGAGGACTCTAGGGCCTTGATTTTTTAAAAGCACTGCAAGAGGAAAAGGAATTGACTAGCTATTTGATGATACTCAGGAATTAAGTTTTTCGGAGAAAGGGAGGATGTTTTAACAGTGTACGAGATCAAAACCAGGGCCTACTGCATGCTAGGAAAACACTCTACAACTGGGCTTCATCCCCTACTTGAATGTTTGGTTTTTAGGTACAATAACTCAAGTTACTGGTAACATGTCAAAAAGGGTACTTATCTTTCAGCAATACAGACTGAAACGGTTACCCATGAAACCAACACAGCCAAGATCTGCTTCAAAATAAGGAGTTGGTGGGCCAAGGCAGCAAAGAAGAAAGAATGGGCTGTTGAACCTCGGTGACAAATGCATTTACACTGTTTCTCTATGTACCTGTAATTTTCCACAATAAATTTAAAGAGGACTCAAAAAACACTATCAGAACTTAGGCAGTGGCATTTCTGGGCCTGTGCAGGAGGAAGGGTACTACAGAACTTAGTGGCATTGTACAGAAGACTTAGGGGTAAACTTTAGCTCTGTTGCTTTACTTCACTGTTTGCTTGAAAAGAAAGCAATCGAATGACATCTACCTCACAGGTTTGTTGCAAGGATCACACCAAATACACACAATGCCCAGCACCTGGAAGGCATTCAATATTCATTCTTCCTTCTCTCTCTGTAAGCTGAGGGAAGGCCCTGCAGCCAGCTAAGTAAAATGCTTGTTAGGCTATGTTAAGTTCCAGACTGTATTCCTATTCAAGAACAAATGTTGTCTTAGTAGTGATCACTGGGTTAAATTTTAGTCAAAGTGAAACAAAGTAAGAGTTATCTACTATCAAGCCAGACATGTACAGTAAATTGTGTTCCTTTTCAGAAACCAAATGATACAAACTTTTTTATTTTGTGAATTATTTGAAAGTAAAAAAATTTTTCTCTACTCAAAAGTAAAAAAAAAAAAAAAAAATTGAAAGGTATCTATAGGATTGACACATTGAACAGTCCATTTATTTTCCCTTATACTAATAGTGTTGCTGTCTTACAAGAGAACTAGAGAAGGGTCAAATACTATTAACAAAGTGAAAGAAAGAGGACACTACAGTATTTAAAGAGGTTGGATCATTAACCAACATCTCTTTCCACTTAGAATTAACACCGAAATTGAAGCCATTCCCAAAATAACTCAACAGTCTCTTCTATCAGTGACCTGGAGAACTACACAACAGACCCAAGAAGATAATTAAGGCCTTTCTGTGGGTAATATTACCCTGAATTGGTAGCAGTTCCTGAGTTCCAGATGCACTGCTGAGAACTTTTAAAACAAAAGTCATGGGGTTGGGAGTATAGCTCAAAAACAGAGTACTTACCTAACAGGCACAAGACCCTGGTTCAAACCCCAGCATCAAGCCAGACCTGTTGGCGCACACCTGTGATCCCAGCACTTAGGAGGTAAGGGCAGGAGGACCACCTCAAGTTCAAAGCCGGCCTGAACTGCATAGAGAGACTTTGTCTCAAAAAACCCCAAAACGGACAAACTCCAGCATCACAGAAAGAAAAAGAGAAAACCCACGCTTCAACTAGATCATCCACTAAAAGGACTGGGGTGATATCCTATCTAATGAACATGTAAAAGAGTATTTTTCCTATTTAGAGAATTTCCTTGAGATTGTTGATACAGATGTTCCTATAAAATTATAAGTAAAAACAGGTTCTAATGGTTCACAAGAATGCCATCTTTTAATTAACGGACTCTGACAATTTGTAACTGGGTACTGTGTGAAGGATAGCAAAATATGTCACCCCTGGCTGAGGTGACACTCTGGCCTCACCCGTAATCCCAGAACTCAGAAGGCTGAGGCACGAGGATTGCTACAAGTTCAAAGCCACCCTGGGCTACACAGTGAGTTTACAGGCAGCCTGAGCAAGATCTTGTCTCAAAAAAAAGTCACCCCAAAGCATGAATTTTGAGCTAAAAGCAACTGAGAAGTAGTACAAGAAAAGCTGTCTGCCCTGCTCCCTCTACCAGGAAGGCCAAGGGTTGGGCACTAAAGACAACTGTAGACCCTTATTGGCTACAAATCGCACCAGAGGAAATCTGTCCTCTAGAGGACAGATAAATAAATAGATAAATATATAGTAAATAAACAGCCTTTATTTACTATATACTGTATTTGCCATCTCACAACTTGCTGCCCATAGACTCAGTCATTTTCTTTGTCTTGTCACTTTTCCAAAAAGGCACTGCTGTTTGTTGAACACGCTATACAAACCAGATGCTATAAATCTCTGAGATTTATTCATTTTCCCTGGATATCCCCCATGTATACCTGATATATATATAGCAATTAATTTTTTGTTAATCTATCTTTTCATAATTTAGGGTGTCTATGCCATCTAAAAATTGCAAAGAGTAGAGGAAAAATTATTTTTTCTTCCACTATACCAGTTTCTGGTATTTGTTTACACATCTTACATAGTTGTTCTTTAGCAACCACAGTATTTATTTGCACCTTCCCAGAATTTGAGGGGAGCATTATAATAATGATGCTGTTAAGTGCAGTGACATTTGTCCCACTGTTTTACTCAGAATACACAAAGACACTTCTGCTCTTATATAACAAATGTGTGCATATTAACTTCTGAAAAAGCAAAGTACAACCTAAATGTAATTGCCTAGTTTTCTAACTAAAGTAATTCTGACCTAAATTGTTTTATCAAGCAAATAAATTTTACATTTTATGTAACTATACCAGAGCTGCTATATATTCAAGTAATCTAAAAATATTAACATTTAAAATCAATAACAAAAAAATAGAATTTCCCTGAAAGGTGCCGTTCCAGAATATTTAATCCTTTGAGCAACACTATTAGGAAATTACTATTATATTTCCATTTAATAGATGAGCACTGAAAGGATCATTAGCTAGACTCTAAAACTTCCTTCCAAATGCAGCTATAAGAACTGCTTAGGCAGGAAACCCAGCATCTGCTCCCAATTCCACCTCTCATCAGTAGTGCTCAGCTAAATTTATTCCAGTGTCAAACGAGGAAGCTGAGCCAGATGCCATCTCAGATCCAAAATGCTACAACAGCATTGGAAAAGGCCATTTTCTATTGTCACCTACCTACCTTACCCACCTTAACTACTAAAGACATTTTTTTGAGATCTTAATTTTCTAAATGGAAGTAATTTTGGGGATTCTCATTTATGAAATTATGATTATTAAGCACTGTCCTAAACAGTAAGTGCTGTATTCTATTTTGCCTGTATTTTTTCACACCAAGAATTTAAGTTAATCAGCCCTTTAACAATGTGGCACACTCCCACTGGACCAAAATTCTCCCTCCACAGGTGAACCGAAAATACTAGAAGTCATGTCCTCCAAACTATGCATCAATGTCAAAGACTGTTCCTTACCCAGTGTCCCCAAAGCCTATTACAACAATTAGCCAGATAAACATGTGAAGCAACAGAACCTGATTCTGAGACACAGGCACAGACACTGTCCAGTAACATTGATAAGGGTACACTGGAAACACTTCATGTACAGTCACTGGGTTGCTGATATTAGGTGAAAAATAATAATGATGTGAGCAGGACGTAGTGGTGCACGCCTGTAACCACAGGTCCCAGGGGGCTGAGGCAGGAGGATTGTCCTAAGTTTGAGGCCAGCCTGGGCTACAAAGTGAGTTCAAGGCCAGTCTGAACTGCATAGTGAAACCCTGTCTCAAAATGACAAAAAAACCTAAAAAATAATAGTAATTATAAAGCACTTAGGAGAATAATGAGTGATTAGATTCCATACTGATACTTATTACCCTGTAATACACAATGAAAAAAAAGTCTAACTACAGAAATGGTCCCCACAACTGCTCAAGGAGCTTAAGTTCATGTTAATAAACTTTCTGCACTGCAGTGACTTAAAATGACTGCAAATCAGACACACACCTGGTGAGCCTGGAACTGAGTCAAAATGGCAATTAGCCAGGACAGCATGCTGGGCTCCACCTCTGGGCTCCAGCTTCACCACAACATTGGTGATATTGTCATAGTAGCTTGTAAAACCTCCCAAGAAGTCAATGCTGAAGGAGCCTGTGGGCTGCTGTACATCTACTGAAATCTTGTGAAGGCTGCTGCTTTGAACTTCAATGAGCTTAATCTGTTCCAAGAGGTACTGCACCGTCAGAATTTCATTTTCTGGACTTCCTGTAGTCCTGGGGCCAAACGCTGTTATATGTTCAAGGTAATCTCTGAAAGCAACAAAAGAATGATGATGACAAACACTTGTGATTTAAAACTGACACTTAGCATAGAGCAACTTGTCCCCTATACACTTTCTCCTCTTCCAAAAAAACTTAGTTCTTGGACTTCTCACGTGAAAAAGAAGGCCTTTAATTATTATGTAATTATTTCAGATACCCTGAGAAGAATGTTTGTAGTTCAGTCATTTTGCCTGCCTGGAGTTAAGCCTTCAAAGTTTTCTCCACCCACCTCACTCCCAGCTTCTAGTAACAAATCAATAAAAAGACTTGGGATTACAGTACTTTCAAAATGAGTAACTACTGAAGGCGAGACAGGGCAGAATGAACTGTTAACAGGCCTCTATCCTAAGGGTTATGGATTGTGGGCTACCAGTGCTAAGTGGCAGAAAACTGTAACTGAGCACAATCAAGAGGTTAAAAAAGCAAAGAAAAACTTTTGACAGAGAAGAATGGACTCTATTTTTCTGCAGTGCACACAGGACCTAATAACTTCAATTCAGACCAAAACCAGCTATACCCCTAACGAAAACAAAAAAAAAAAAAAAAAAAAATTTTTTGTGCTTTAACTACAAATGAAGAAAAAAAGAGGACAGGGTCCGGCAAGTCCTTAGCTTTCAGCATCTGCATTGAAAAAAAAGTTAAAACACAATGGTTGTTGAAATTTTCTGCTACCATGCCATTTCACCAACTTACAATATCTTTGATTTGGGGCTAGGGATATAGCCCAGCGTCAAGGCATCTGCCTGGCAAGCCTGATGGTCCTGAGCGCCATTCCCGGTCCCAAACAAAACAAAAAATACCTTTGATTTCATCACCTTTCCCCAATAAAAGTGTTTTAAAAAGTCAAACCTAGTTAGATGTGCGCACTGCGAGGCTGAGACAGGAAGATCGCTGCAAGTTCGAGGGCAGCCTGGGCTAAAAAATGCGTTCAAGGCTAGCCTGAACTGTATAGTGAAACCCTGTCTCAAAAACCAAAAAAAAAAAAAAAGTTAAACCTTACACAATCACTAATCCAAGGGGCTCAAAAACAATCTGATAAGCAAAATCTGCAAAATTTAACGGGTGGTATCTCACAGGCAGGCACCACAGCTTTCATATTTGGGGACTTTAACCCCCAGCAAGTTTGGACACGACACTAGCCCTTTCCAAAAATCTTCCCTAATACTCTCCACCAAAAGAAATTAAGTTAGGCAAACACTTCACTCGGCTTCACTTCGAGGAAAAGGAGCGCCAACCGAGGTAACAAACTGGAACCTGCTGGGGGGAGAAGCTCTTAATCAAAGCCTCGGCCGGCGGGGCAGAGGAAGAACAAGCAGGCTTAATCCACTTAGCCACCCCAACCCGCCCCTGTAGCTCCACTGGGCACCGGGCACCCCGCCCCCGCAGCTCGCGCCCCAAGGTCGCGCCCGGCCACTCCTCGCGCGCTCGCGAGCGCGGGGCCCGGCGCCGCGTAGGACGCGCCCGGCCGGTACCTTGCCTGGCGCGCGCTGAACTCGCCGGGGTGGGCAGGCGGCCGGCGAAGCACGAGCTGCCGCAGCGAGAGCTGCACGAGCGCCCAGAGCGCGAGCAGGTAGAGCGCGAGCCCCAGCGCGGCGCGCGCCTCCGACAGCCCGCTCCCCGCGCCCCGGCCCGCGCCGCCCGCCTCGCCACTCTTCCGCGTCCTCGAGCCGCCGCCGCATGCGTCCACCGGGGGCGCCTGCGCCGGCGCCTCCCTCTCCGCTCGTGGCATGGCCGCCGGGCTTTCTCGGCGCTCGGTTCCGACGCGGTGCCGCCTCACAGCCCCAGACTCGGAGCCCCACTCCATGGTCACCAGCCCCAGCGGACAGCCCAACTGCCCGGCCCACTTCAAACCCAGCAGGCGCCGCCGCCGCAGCGCCTTCTAGTGAGCGGACGGAAACAGTAAAGGGCCAAACTTCTTCTGATTGGCCGGGCACGCCGGGTAGGGTTGCTGGCTGACCCAAGCTGGGCGTGGTGGTTTAATGCCTTTTGCAGGGCTTCCCAGTCTGGTGAGGTACAGAGGTTTCCAAATGAAAACCACCCCTAAAGCTTGACATATGCAGCCCCAGACAAGAGAAAAGTCATAAAAGCTTTGCTAAGAATGCCCATGGTTCTTAAGATGCATCAGTTGATCAGTTGAAGGACGGTGTGGCCCAGATTTCTTGAAAGAACATTAGAACAGGCTATGGAAAAGTGACGTCCCTAGCTCCTAAAATGAAAAACAGGACTTAACAGAAAAAGCCCAACCGATACCTTTCACATGAAATCTAATAAGAACTTTATAACCTGGCATGGTAATTAAGCTCTGTCTCTACTTAACAGATAAAGAATAGGGCTGGGAGTGCAGCTTGGTGGAGCACGACTCAAAGAAAACAGATAAAGAACAATAAAAGCTACTCAGCGAATACTACTGTGAGCCTATCATTGTGCTAAGTGCGTTAATAACATTCTCGTTTACCCCTCCTAAAAACCCTGTAAAAACTACTTGATCCAGAAATCTAATTTCATGGGCTCCCAGAACAGCATTTTGAACCACTGCTACATATGGCGCTCTGGAAAGGTAAGTTTAGAACAACTATTCCTCCTTGGAGGTTGCCCTGAGCGGTAAGAGGCAGAGCCTTTGTTCTAGTGCAATCCTAGCGATTAATCTGCCTGCTTGCAGGTGTAAGGAGCCTGTCTGTCTCAGAGTCCCGTGTCCCATTTCTGCCTTCACAGCTTACATTTTAACATAGAGGAAATAAACGTTTGTAAATAAAATGTCCAACAAAGTTCTCTGAGGAAATTAAAGCAGGAGATCGAGAGAGTCAGAAGCCCTGTTTAGTTGGAGTGATCAAGGGACGGTCTAAGTAGATGACATTTGAGGTCATCTGAATGAAGTGACAAATGGCCACATGAGCATTGCAGAAACAGGAAACAGAGATCTCCAGAAGTAACACTGGGTGAGGCCTCTGGCTAAAACAGACAGAGCCAAGGGGCAGCAGGAGAGGTGAATCATAGTAGCAGGCAGGGGCCAGCACAGAGAGGGCCTCCTGGTCATAGCAAGAACTTAGGGGTGGTTTTGCACGGTGAAAGGTCACACTGTAAGTAATGTTTCATAAAATCACTCCAGGTCTCAATCTCAGCCAAAGGAACTCAAAGACCATACTTAGATCATGTAGGCTCATACACTTTAATAACGTTTGGCCTTTAAATATTTGGACCCACTTTAATCTGTGGTTTTATCTGTGTGGAAAGGAAACCACAAATCAGGCATGGTAGTGCATGCCTGTAATCTCAGCACTCGGGAGCCTGAGACAGGAGGATCAGGAGTTTGAGGCCATCCTGGGCTACATAGCCAAACCTGTTTTAAACCTGAAGAGCATAGAACATTTTTGTCATAAAGGCCCATAATCATAGGTGTGTCAAACTCACGTTTATTCCTTAGAATATTTCTATTGATTAATTATTAATTTTAATTTTATGATTATTATACTAAATAATGAGCGCTTAATGGGAAAAAACTCACAAAGTAAAATACTACATTTTTAATATCAATTGAGTATTTATAAAAAAGGATCAAAATTTTCAACATCAACTGGCTTTTTGGTGTGCAAAGTCTAGAAAAGAAAAACAAAATAATTCCTATATAAACTACAATGAAAATATCAGTAGCACTCTACAAAAAGAAAATAATCTTTATTTCAATTATCACCCCTACAGCAGCCTTTACACACGACAACAGAATGTTCCATACACACCAGTCACTTACATGAACGGCATGTGTGTTTTGCTTTCCCAGACTTTTTGTAGGACATATTCGACATCTCACTGTTTCTGCTGTTCTGTCTTAGTACGTTATACAGTTTGTAGTTAATATAAGCATAAAGTATCAGTAAAATAACGTATTAAATTCTTTATACATATTGTTCTAGAATAGCTGGGCATGATGGCACAGCACTCAGGAGGCTAAGGCAGGAGGATTGCCACAAGATCAAGGCCAGCATGAGCTACATAGTGAATCCAAGGTCAGCCTCCACTACATAGTGAGATGCTGCCTCAAAGAAAAAAAAAGACATTTTCAAATCAACTGTGTGCAAAACCTAAGAGGTAGCATCAGAAATAAAAACCTATGTGAGCTACAAGTAAAGGCAAACAACAGTCTACCACAGATACAAACTTTGCTTCAACTATCCTGCCTAAGGTATCTTTATACATGACAACTTCATGTTACATGCACGCATCTTGCTTTCGCTGACAGTACATGTGCTTACCTTTCCTTTCCTACATGGCAGGCTATTCTTGTCAAGTCTTTTCCTATCTTGTTGGGAGATTCCTACTATGTTGTACAATGTGTACTTACCAGGGAAATAACATACCAATAAAATCTCAAACATGTAATGAGTGCTTTGGATAGACATCAACATTTTCACATCAGCTGTTTACTTGCTTGTAAAACCTGAGCAATAACATTAGCAATAAAAACTTATGTGACCTAGAATGAAAATACCAATAGAACTCTAAAACAAAAATAATCTTTGCTTCAATCATCACATCCAAGACAGACTTCACACATGAAAATTGCATGTTCCATACACAAATATCCCTTCCACTGATAGCATGTATTTTTTTGGTATCAGGAATTGAACTCAGGACCTTGTGTTTGCCAGGCCAGTACCATAACACTGAGCTACATCCCCAGCCCAAACATCTATGTTTTGTTTTCTTGTCCTTTCTTGTAGAGCAGAGTTGACATCTTTTTGGTTTTACTGTTGTTATAGCAGGTCCTTGAGATGCTGTATCTGCCTGCTCATGTGTCAGCTCACCAGTGTGGTCCACAGCTTTTTGGACAGTTCCCTGGGCAGAAACACTTCATTTTTCCTCTGCTGTAAATGACCTCTCATGAGTTCCAGTCTCAAGCCTCTAAGAAAATTTCTCCATGGTATTTTGCATTTGTTATTTTGTGTATAAACTGTCAAACTACTTATGCCACACATGTTTAAGATTGAATAAAATACAACTATTGGCCAACGCTTTGTGTTTCGAGTGATATAGTTGCTCCATAACTCATCAACATCTATTCCACCTTTGGCTTTATTGTAGAAAATTTCTATCTCAGGCTCCCATCTTCTCGAAGTTTCTGTATCAATATTTCTATCATGGTGCAATGTTGACATCAACAGTACCAGTTTATTTTTCCTTGCCATGTATGAGGCCAATGTAAATCCTTGTGCAGTCCAAAGATTGTACTATATAATTCTCTGTTTTGAAATTGCAACATTTCATTTGGAATTTATGCTTTGTTCCTGCATACAGTTCCTATACTGGTTAAGTTGTCCTCTGTTAGCAAATGTAACATTAATTGGGAATTGGGAAAACAATTGTTAAATGTCACATTCTGTCAAGTTTGGGAGGTTGGAGTGAGTCTGTTCACAACATCATTTGGTCTATTATTATATGAGTAACGCTGAGTTCCAGGATAAATTTCTCAATTGAAAGCATAATAAGTCTTTCCATCTACAACAGCACAAATTATGCCATATTTTGACCCATCACTTTCCATAAGTCTTTTACATTCCTGCAATTACCATGAGAAATCTCTGCTAAGTATAGCAGACCTATGAGTACTTTCAGTTCAGCTAGTGAGTCATCATAATACATTTTTGAATATGGCTGTGTGTGCAGAACATTTTGCTTGTATTTCAGCCTTTGTTATACTGCATTTTGTAGCATTTTGTCAGTTACAATTTTTAATACTCAGTAGCAATGCTGGGATTCTGTCCAGTATGTTTAACTCCTGTCAAGACACTCACTATATTTTCAGACCTACTTCTAACATTGGATTGTTCCATTTGGTTGTGTGACCACTTCACAATATTTCAAGTAGTCAAATATGTACTCACATTGCTGTTTTCTTTATCACCTGAATCAAGGGGGTCTGTGTCTCTATCAGTTGATTCTTGCTCCATTTCACTGTCATAGGAACTTTGACTCACATGGCCAACATCAAAGTCATCATCATCAGCATCATGGGTGAGGTGTTATCCCTCAGTATGTAAGAAGATGTTGTATCTCTCAGATCAGCTGTGACTTTTGCTCATATCCAAGTGACAGCACAGTCACTTGGTTGGTTGGTTGGTTGGTTGGTTAGTTCATTTAGATCTCATAAGGCTGAAGCTAAGACTTTGGGTTGTTGCTGGACAATCAGTCTTCCTAGATTTTGAAATGGAATATTAAGGAACTGTAAACATGGTCAGGTGTGAGGAGCACTTTCACCAGGCCAGGCTGCCTAGGAGTTGGCAGGAAAGGGCATTCTAAATGCCTATAGGCCATATCTGCCAATCTGCTTCTTCAGAGCTTTGCTATCCCACGATCTGAGCTGTCTTTGGCACCTAAGGAGGGAGTTAGAGCACATTATATGTCCTCCACTATTGCAATCTCCACTATTTTGCATATCTGGGTGGCAGAGAGTGAAAGGCTCAGATCACACCTGACCTGACTCTCCCAGCCTCCAACCTGCTTGCCATTAGAGATGGCAAGGAACTCAGCAGGGAACTCAGCTCAGCACCACGCAGTTATCAGCAAGCACAGGATGTCCTAAAAGAGATTAAATAGGACAAGGAATTTTGCAGGTCCCAGGACATGTGGGAACATCTGGAGACACCTGAAAGTTTACACTGGATGCGTTAAGGACTTTGCGCACTGAGGTACAAGACTGCCAGGGAACTTTGACCCAATGTCCCTTGCCTTCTTTCAATCCCTATAAAAGTGGGCCACATCTCTTTGTTTACTATTGGTGGCTTTTTTCACCTTCTGTCTACCTGCACCCAGGTAAAATAAATTCCACACCATGTTGCCTTTACACAAGCCTGGAGGTCTCTGCCTCTCCTGCCATGTGTTATACAGAGGAGGTAGGAAATAAGTCCAGGTGTTATGCTAGATAAATCCACCATGTCTGTTAACCATATCCATGGCCAATTAGCAAAGACATTCTCTGATTTTAGAAGAACTAAATGGCTAAAAACTCCATTTGGAAACAAATAAGATCAAGAAAATTGGTTCTTTGGGGATGCAGGAGGAAATCAAATTAGAACATCATACCATTTTAAACGCACACATGCACATGTGCAGGCACACACGCAAATTCAGCTAGGCATTGTTGCATATGTCTGTAATCCCAGGACTCTGGGAGACTAAGGCTGGAAGATTTCAAGTTCAAGATCAGCCTAGGTAATTTAGCAACTTAGTGGGAGCCTGTATCATGTTCAAAAATACTCTGGTGGAAATGTAGCTCTAAGCAAAAGCCCTAAAGTCAATCCCCAGTACTGCAAAATTCCAACAAACAAAAAAAAT
The DNA here is from genome assembly GCA_004027595.1 of Dinomys branickii. Classification (NCBI taxonomy): domain Eukaryota; kingdom Metazoa; phylum Chordata; class Mammalia; order Rodentia; family Dinomyidae; genus Dinomys; species Dinomys branickii. The sequence goes on along the minus strand of PVLD010000577.1, from coordinate 47,282 downwards.
CAAGTAGAATCGAGAATCAAACATAACTAACTTTTTAACTGATACAAAAATTAAGTGACTATAATTAAATAATTATAGTGGTCCATTTATAACCCCCAGCTGAACTGAGTCAGAGTGGTGCTGGGTGTGGGAGGCCCACCTAAGGATTGTTGCCAGCAGCATAAGAGGCAGAACTGGGGAAGTTAGGCTGTTGAAAACTGAGAAAGGCTTTTGGGAGCTGGTAGAAGCTGTAAGGAGCTGTTAGTTCTTTTGGAAGAGCTTGTCAGGCTGACTTTCCTGATGGACTTAGCTGTCTTCATCCTCCAAGGAGTTCGGGACCTTGTTGACACTAAGAATAGCTTTGGGTCACTTTGGAGGAGCTCTGGTCCTCACTCTGAGCAAGGCTTCCTGGCTCTGGAGGGGAAGATGGTGCACTGCCAGTCTCCTGGCAGCTGGTTGCATTGGCTTTCCTGATGGGAACTTGGTTTTCCCAATCATCAGAGGAACTCTGGATCTCACTGTTGCTGAGGATGATTGTGGTATCCTTCAGGGGAGCTCTGGTTCTTACCTTGAACATTGCTTCCTAGCTCCAGTGCAGACCCCTCCGGCCTGCTAGCACAGATCCCTCATCCCACTGGCACAGACTTACTAGATTCCACCACTGACCTTTGGGCCTTCCCAACGCAGATCCATGAAACAGGCCTGCCTGGGATATTGTTATGGCTTTAGACCTCCAGCTGGACTTGTGGGAGGCCCTGTTATGAGCTTTAGGTCTTCAGCTGGACTCATGCAGGATATTATTGTGGGTTCCAGGCCCTTAGCTAGATTTCTTGGTCTTAGTGTATAGACAGATGTCCTGCACTCTCTTGTACATGATTCTTTGGGTGACTATTATAAATAATCTTATAAACTATGTGTCCTGTATTATATTATTCTCCCCTTGCAAAATATCCCCCAAACCAACACAATAATTATAACAATTAAGACTCAAAATGAGGTGGGGAATGTAGCTCAGTAGTTGCCTACATGCACAAACTCTGTATTTAATCTGCAGTATCACTACAAAAATTTGTTACCTTTAAAAAAGAGCAAGGATGCTGTTATGGTTGATACATGGTGTCAACTTGGGGAATCTGCAGGTTTAACTAATGAGTGATTCAGCAGGAAGCTGGGGTGCTTACTTTGTAAACATCCTGAGCCTGTGGAAGAGGAGGGCATGGAGATTGTGTGAGAGCTACACGACCCCTGGGTGGAGGTAAGCTGTTTACAATGTAGGGGAGAAAAGGAGGCTGCTTGCAGCCATTCTTCCCTTTTGCTGGTGGTTTTTGCTGTGCTGTGCTGCCCTGAACAGTTTGCCTTCTGCCTTGCACCACTCTGCCTCTGAACCAACCAAGTATGTACTGAAACCTCCACAAACTGTAAGCTAAATAAACCTTTCCTTCCTTCATTTTGGGTGTTGGGTATTTTGTCTCAGCAACGAGAGAAAAGTAACCAAGACAGATGCTAATAAAAAAAAAAATAAGATATCATAAAGGGAAAACTACCTATACTTTAAAAAGTCACACACACACACACACAGATTGCCACACTGTCAAGAGGGACATCAGTCTGTAATTTGGAGCTACGCTCCAGCCCTAAGCACATGTCTACAGTAAAAATTTTAGGGTGAAGATTAAATACTTTACCTGTCATTAAACCAATTTCTTTTTTTTTTTTTCCGGTGTCAGGGGAAAACTCAGGACCTTGCGCTTGCCAGGCAGGCACTTATTCCACTGAATTATATCCCCAGCCCCGTTAAACCAAATTTAAAAAGAATTGGGAGAATTTTCACTTTATTATTCTTTAAATCAGTGAACAGTTGGTACATATACTTTTAAATGGCTCCGAATTCTGAATTCTGAATTTTTCTTTTCCTTCTAGCAACCTGCAAGTCCCTAGGGCTTTATTTCAGGGCCACACACCCAGGGCTTTGTTTATATTTCTCCACTGGGCTGCAAGGGCAGGAGACTTAGGACAGACGGTATGACTCAGCAGTGTGGGCGCTGGGAAGGCAGACTCAACTGAGGGCTTCCCGCTGTCTACTAAAACTTTCCCGACGCTGTTCATTGGCAGAATTCAGCGCCTTGAGGAGAGGCTCATCTCTTCCCCACCACACTCTAATGAGCACCATGAACCCCACTGGTCAGCCCTGTGAAACTGCTTTCACTGGCCATGTAAGCTGTGACCTTCTTGGGGTCCTTACTGGCCCAAAATAGCTTCTGCTGTTGCTGCTTTTCCAAGATATTTGAAGAATAAAAGAGACAACAATGGATCTTATATGGAACTGATAAACCTCTCTCAAAATATGGTCTGAAGAACACATACCATGAGACTTGCCTGGGGACCTGTTAAAAATCACTTTCCCATGTCCCACCCTCCTACTGCATCACTCTCTGCAGGTAGTGATGTCCTGTTGTTATAGACAGCTAAGTTAGGTAGAGGTAGTATAGGCAGTCAGACAGGGGTAGGCCCTAGAAGGAGCTCCTGAGGAAGTGACACACTGCAACTGCAGGGGAGACTCAGACACACCCGCTGAGGGTCAGACCTCAAGACAAAAGATATAATGAATGCACCCACATACTTCCCCAAAGGATAAACGGTGATTGATATTTTTAATAGCTATCAGTCACTTTGAGCAAGCTGGGAAGAGCCACTAACCCGCCCCCTCCAGGAAAAGCCACCATTCTATTTCACGCCTGCCTGCGACATGATTTGTTTCCTCATTTGATCTCCATTTAATCAATATTACCTAAGCAATTATGCTCATAATCTTATGGTTGACCATAGTTTTGTCCCACTTCATGCCCACCCGTGATTTCCCATTTTTCTCCACTGTTAGCGTTTGGGTCTGGATGTCCCCGTAAAGCCTCATGCAGTTATGGGGCAGGCTTCTAGAGTTTATGACTGATTTATCGTCCAATGCTGGGATTATGGGGCCACTTTCCCCTCTTTGCTGTTGCTGCTTTTGGTGTTTTCCACTGCTATGAACTGTTGCCCTGTGCCATGTGCCACCCTTCTTTGGAGCCAGCTGAGTATGGACTGAAACTTCCACAAACTGTGAGCTAAATAAACCTTTCCTTCCTTAATTCTGAGCATCGGTTATTTTATCCCAGCAACGAGAGAACAGTAGCTAAGACATCCACCTTGGACATGCCTCTCCTCATGGTTTTGCTCTATAAAAACCCCTTGAAAAGGCAAGGTCCTCACCCACCAGCCTGTGACCTCTTCTGTCTGTCTCAGACAACATGAACTAGTACCAGATATCTAACAGTTTGGGAGTTTCTTTTCCCTATATCACTGTGACCTGTGAACTCTACATTGGCCAGAAGTAGTATGGCACGGTGTTATCGAGGGCCTTCCTTACCTGGTCCACATGTCCAAGAGAACACACAGGCCAACTGTTAGGGTTCCTGGGCCACATGAACCCTCTTTCAGCTTTATGAATGGCAGTTGTGTATTGCCATCTTCTCCCTTCCTGCCCATCTCCTTCCACCCCCACAGACCAGGAGAACTGCTAGAAGAAATGGTACCCACTGTGGGCTCTATACACAAACTACTATGGTCTGTTTTGCTCTGCCACTAACCTGGTATATAATCTCTGGTTTGCCTTAGTCTCTATATCTGAGAAGTTGGGCTATACTATAGGGATGTATAGGATCTCTAAATAATCCAAATAATGTCAGGGGGATATAACTCCCAACCTGCGAGCCTGACAGACGTCCCATATGCCGAGTCCGTGTTCTCCAAAACTGAAGAGTAAATTCTAGAAACATCGAAGGCTAAGAGAAGAAAATATTTATTGGAGGAAAGAAAGCTTCTAAGAGGGACCAAAGGGGGTCCTGAATGGGTGGCCTAGGGAACCTGCTTCTCAAGGAAGTTTCATAGAGTAAAACCATGAGGTAAGGTAGGTATAAGGTGAGATAAAAATATAATTAACTAATAAGGTTGCAAGTATAGTTGCCTAGGTAATATTGATTAAAGGGGGATCAAGTGGGGAAGCAAGTCACATAGCATATGAATATGGCATGAACAAGGACTTTCAGGGAAGGAATGGGCTAGGGAGGTTTTGGTCTTTCATCTAAGGTGATTGATGCCTGATTGATAACTTAGAGGATCAATCACTGCTGTTCATCCCTAGTGAAGTATGTGGGTGTAGTCACTTCTTTGTCTTCAAGCTTGACCTTCAACAAATGCACCTCCAGCCACAGTTGTAATATGTTCTTATTTTCTGTGCTGACTCTGGAGGGCCCAGTTCTGTCTGACTGCCTATAATATTTCTACATAACTTAGCTATAATACAGTGCTCTTGTAAGGCTGCAGCTCAGGAGACCTGGTGAAATATCAAGACATGTCTCATTTGTGATTGATACTTTCATTTGCATAGTGGGAAGATAAACATCTCTCAAATTCTCCAGCTGTCTGAATTTGGTTAAGTAGGTAAAAAGAAATAGATAATGCTTGGATAAATTGTTTGGTAGCAACCTCATTTAAAGTTGTTGAAAGACAACTTGCAACAAAAGCCTGAGGGAAACTTGACTTATATTACTGGGGTAACTATTTAATTGTCAAGCATTTCTTGTTACTCCATTTTCTCTACTCCTGGAAATACATTCACTTTTCAAATATGTCAGTGTTTGGCATTGTTTTTTGCTTGTCTTGTTCAATTCTTTATTTGAGGCAAAAAGGATTTGGAAGACATTTAATTGGCAAGCCACTTCAGAAGGAACTACCCACCAACACTATGATAATAACAAATGTCTTGGATAGTTAGTAATTCTGTCCTCTGGGTTTTTTTTTATTTTTAAGAAAACGAATAAACAGATCTGTGGCAGAAAGCCCGATTCTTTAGAGAACGCAAAGAAAATGGCTTACATCTTCACAGCTCAAAGTTTTTAAAACCATTTTCTGCCCCTCCTTTTCAATGGCTCTAATATCCTAACTAGAAGTGAGGTTAATTTCTGAGGGACACCTGCAAGACTGGGAGCCCAGGGCTGGGGATATAGCTCAGTGGAATAAGCGCTTGCCTAGCAAGCGCAGGGTCCTGAGTTCGATCCCCAGTACCGCAAAAAAAAAAAAAAAAAAAAAAAAAAAAAAGACTGGGAGCCCAGAAACAAACATTGTCTGGCTGTTCCAGAGCACTATTATGTGAGCAAAGTAGTTGAGACTTCTTTAGGAAACAGAAGAGAATATTTACAAATTGTTTCCCGATGTGTGCGGAGGAGGTGGAGAATCAAACAGGTCACCTTAGGGTTGTAAAGAGAGGTGAGGAGGCGTGAACTGCAATCCAGAACCCCCCTAAACCAGCAGCAGCTGATTATTGCTCTGTGGACTCTGGAGCCTATTCAGATATGCCTTTCAAACCTGCTCTGTGATGCTGGAAACTACTTTCAAAAGAGAAAAGCAGGGTCTGTGCCAAACAGAACAGGACTGTACACTGGACTCCCATCCACCTGCTGCCAGTGTGAAACCCCTGAGCCCTCACTGTTAAGACCTCAAGGACGCGCTTCTTAGGGATAAAATATTCCCCAGCATAAGAGTCATGCTATAGGCTGGATTATCTCTAGGTTTGAAGGAAAGTCAACTGCTAGAATTTATCAGGCCTAGTTAGGCAAGTCTCTTTCTTCTCTTTCTCTAAGGTAAATGGAAGATCAGTCTCGAGCAAATGCCTCCTTCCCCCTCCCCTCATCCTTAGCGTACTGTGTTTATTTTGCATGAAAAGTGAATGAGTGGAAGTGCCCTTTGTGACATTTGTACAGATGCAGAGCTTAAGATCTGTAGCTGCAAAAATGTTCTGAAATGGATTATCCCCGCCCCATCTCATCCCTTATTGTGGACAGGGCCAAATGCACTGCATCTTTAAACCTGCAGTGCAGAATTACAGTTCCTTCCCACACCCTACCTAGGCTTTGGTCTACACCTGGGAAAAGCAGCTGTATTTACTCTTCCTGCACGTCCTGTGCGGACAAGAGAAGGGAAGAGGTGAGAGCGTGACAGCCTCTACCGCCACCCAAAGCAAAGGCTGCTCCTCCACGCCAGGGCCAACCCTGGTAGCGCAGACTCTTCATTTGCTGGGTCATACTTTAAATTAAGAGAGAGGCTAAATTCAGTCACCGTGAGAGCTAAACAGAGACCTGCTGTCCAGACTTGTCACAGTCACTTGGATCCGTCTAGAAGGACATCCCTAGAAGACACCGGGGCCTACAACTTTGTACTCCCTCCTCCCCTTTTATCTATGTACAGCTGAGTTTTCAATTTTTTCAGCCTTGTAGGGAATGACAAATATATTTCCTGTTGACACTCATATTTTCAGTCTATGTCAACCCCGGCTCTTCTAGAGATACATGCTGTCCGGAGCAACAGAGATGACAGTCAACAAACACCACATCCTTCTCAGCTGGCCTGCCACAAATTACAGCTGGTTTGAGCACACTGGTCTTTGGCCAGAGCACAAGATGCATGTTGGCCCCGCTGATGGTTGAGGTGAGTTTCCTGCCAACAGGGACTGGGGCAAAGGCCTCCCCCTTGCCATCCTCTCCTTTGTAATAGTGTGAAGCTTTTGAAATTTAAACTTGGACTTGCTGTGCCTGAAACCTTTACCATCCTTGATTGCTTTCATCACATAATTACATTGTTTGGTGGTGGTGGTGGTGCTTTCAGAAAAGTTTTTAGTCACTGTTGATTTTTAAACTTTTAATACCTGTGACCTTAAGAGGATCTGATAATTATCTGTGCTATTAAAAGGAAGTTTCTTAGAGTATGAAGGATGAAAGCAAGAACGTGAGGCTATCTTTTCCAAGTTACTTTCTTTTCTCTCATAAAACTAAGTGCCATTGGATTGATTAGTTGATTGATTGGTTGAGTATACAGATTCTTCCCACTGTAAGGTGATTACACCCTTCCTCATCTCTTTTCCCTCCTTTTGGTGCCAGTTTCTTTTGTTATTTCTGCCATGGATTCTCTTCACAAAGAGGAGGAGAAAATCAAATTAGTTCTCTTTGTTTATCTCAAGGAGGAGTTTAAGTGGCCTTTAGGGAAAACACCTTTCTGAGGGCCTTTTGGACAGTTTTGAGAGACAAAACCCTACAATGGCCTCCCTGCTAGAGAGCAGACTCCACAGTGGCAGCCCTCAAGGGAAAAAACAGGAGTCATAGGCCTGAGGAATTCATCTGAAGCTGTAGAACTGCTACTGGGTGATAAATTCAGCAGATAAACTCCAGGCTCTTGTGTACAACCATTGAATTGGTAGAACCATTGATGGGCTAGCATTATTGTGGAGAGCAGGCTGTGTGGCAGTGGAATCTGGGAGATCGGGTTCAAGTGTTACAGAGAGCTGAGTTAGGGAGACACACAGTAGGCAGCAGACAGGACTAGGCCCTCGAGGGAGTCAGTGAAGAAGATGGGAAAGCATCAGGACTGTGGCTGGAGGTGCACCTGAAGATTAAGGTCACAATGGCCAGATTTATATGCTTCCCTAAGGGATAAACAGAAGCTTGGGATTATTAGTATCACCCTCTTGAGATTTCCCATTATTTCATTTGGGGTGGTCCATCTTCTCCCACCAAGACTAAAACTAAAACATTAAGACTAAGACTAAGCCTATAAAGACTAAAACTAAAGACAAGACTAAGATACAGATCATTGACCAAGGTTAATGATGTCACCCATGTGGCCCTTGCTACCATTGGATCAATGTTACCTAAGACTATACCTGCAGTCTTATTGGTTGATCATAACTTTGATCCACATTGAACCCACCTCATGATTTTGCTCTATAAAATTTCCTTGGAGAAGTGGGCTTGCTGGCAACCCTCTTAGGACCCCTCCAATCTTTCAGGAGCCATTCCTATTCCCTGTTCCTTTTCCCAATAAATTTTCCTACTCTTAATAACTGTTGTTCCTTAGAATTCATTCTTCAACCCCAGGAACACAAACTGTATACTTGAAATCTAGCATTTCCCTATATCACAAGGAGTCTTGATATTCCTAGCAATGGACAACTGCTACTGCAACTTGGAGATTTACCAACTTGAGGAGGTTAAGGATCTGTGGTCTGTGTTTTATTGGAAACTGACAGCCAGTCAAATCTTTCTTTGCAGATGGTTGGCTATGCATGTAGAACCAGAGTGCATATTTAGAGTCAGTATCTATAAAGAGACATCGATATACGGACTTGGGCAAATTGCAGAGCCCAAGTGAGGAACAGTGAGTCCTGCTGTATGGCTAGAAGTCCCAAGCAGGAAGTCTTCTTGCTTCAAAGATCTGGGTAGGACTGACTATGGCGTACCCTGCCCTCCTAATGCCATCTTTTATGAAACTAGTGCCATCAATGGCCCATGTGCTCGCCATCCTGTCAATGTCTTATTCTGGCATAATTCTAGGTGACGATTTGCTCACACTCGTATTTTATCTGTTGGTTATTTGGGAGGAAGGTGGTGGGGTTTAAAATGATACATGACTGAAGAGTGATATTTGGGTTTTAAATAAAAATGAGCCTTTTTCTAATCACTCACAAGTTTGCTCTGACTTCTAACAGAGACTTAACTTGATGTGGGGTTAGCATTAACAGCTTTGTTCATCTAGTCACTTGGCAACTGGTCCGTTTTCCTTGCTCAGATAGTGAGTTAGCACTTGCATGGTTACTCTCCCTTTCTCAGCCACAAAGAGAGAAAAGGGCTTAGGTCTGAGATTCCTAATGCTGGGACCCGAATCAGGGCTTTAAAATTTTAGGGCTTTCAAAGCTTCTTGAGTGGCTGGTTTCAGTTTCTGGTCCTTGAGTTTCTCAGGGGTTTGGCTATTACTCCACAATGGGTCGTCCATACGTAGCAGAAGCCTGTCATTCCCAAGAAAGCCCTGACTGCTATTTGTACTCTGGAGGACCCAGACAGCAAATTGTCTGTTCCCCTTGGAGACAGTTGTCTTTGTCCTGGAGTTAAAATATATCCCAGATATGTCACCTTCTGCTGAGATATCTGGGTCTTATATTGAGACACCTTGTATCTTTTTTTTCTAGAAAATTGAGAGTCTTAACAGTATTTTTTTTTTATCAGATAACTCTTTAGCAGGGCAAAAGTGAGGTCATCCACGGTACTGCAATAGGCCTCCCTTTTTGTGTTTGGCATCTCTCAGGTCTTGAGCTGAAGCCCATTCAGACAAGTGGAGGCATATCGCTAAAACCCTGGGTCAAGACAGTTGAAGTATCTGTTGGTAAATTCCTGTTTGGGGATCTTCTCATTCAAAGGCAAACAAATATTGGGAGTTAGGATCCACGGAGGCAAGAAGGCATCTTTGAGATCATGGACAGGGAGCCATTTAGTGTTTCTGAGGGTCTGTGCTAGAAAGATAATATAGATCTGCCACTAATGGGTGAACAGGCACCACTGCCTCACTGATGGTTGTGAGATCTGGTACGAGATAATATTCTCCCAATGGCTTGACTAGTGTAGCTTCAACTTCAAACCCTTCACCTGGACTCTTTGAAATTCTGACCCCAATCCAGAAAAATCTATATATACTCAGATTCTCCTCCAGATAGCTGCTGACAGCACTCCAGCCTGCCCATGTGTAGGTGAATAAAATCTGATCTTTCCCACAGTCTCGGTCTCTGGGTATTGGCTCACATTACGTAACAATTCTCTTTTTTTTTTTCCCTACTCTTAGCAATAGGAAGCATTGAGTGTGCACTAGCCAGGCAGTGATAGCAAGCATTGCCTTATTTAATCCTTACACCAAACAGAACAAAACAAAAATTAGATTATCCTCATTTAATCAATGAATAAACCGGGTTAAGAAAAAGAATATCATATAACAAAGGTCATGCTGACAATAAATGGCTGAAGTGAGATTTGAAGGTAAATCTGTGTAATTGGCAGAATAATGGTCCCCAACAAATGTCCATGTCCCAGTTCTTAGAATCTATAAACACCTCATCTTATTTGGCAGAGGGGCATTCATATGTGATTAGGGACCTTGCAATGGAGAAATTATCCTGAATTATATGAGTGGGCTCATTGTGAACACAAATGTCCTTATAAGGGGAAACAGAAGGTAGGAGAGTAGTAGATGACAGAAACAGTGGCCTGGAAATGCAGGACTGTGGTCCCTTGCAGACGTCCTCTTGGAACTGGAAAATCAAACAAAAGGATTCTCCCCTAAAACCACCAGAAAGAATTGGGCAACTTGGCTCTGTCAAGACATTTCAGACTCTGTGTGTGTGTGTGTGTGTGTGTGTGTGTGTGTTGTTGTTGTTGTTGTTGTTGTTGTTGTTTAGTGCTGGGGATGATCAAACCCAGGGCCTCACACATGCTCTGCCACTGAGCTATAGCCCCACCATTTTAGACTTCTGACCTCAACAAATACAAGATAATATGTTTATGTTGTTCAGAGGCACTGATCCTATGTTCATTTCTTAGGGCAGCTGTAGGAAACGAATACATCCTGATATAAAAAGCCATGGAAACAAAGAGTAGTGGTGGTTTTGTCAGTGATTTATGTATAAGTTGCTGTTAGACATTTTCCATGTGGATTTAGGGAACTGTGATGATGATTATTATTATTTTAACTTTTAGAGCCTAAGCTTGAACTCTTAACCCCCAAACTAAATGACTGCTGTTCATCTCCACTCCTCAAAATGCCTCTTGGTATTTGAAGATTGTCATTTATATGCAGAATTATTTCTTTTAAAGTACATTTATTGAGTTGTGCAACTACCACTACAATGAATTTTAGAATATTTTCATCATCTCCCGGGCATAGGTAACCTTGAATCTACTTTTTCCTTTAATTTTATCTCTTTCAAAACTGTTTTAAAACCAGACATTCACAAGGAGAGAGATAATCTTGCAGATAATCTTCTAGGCCTTCAGTTACAGATGATGAAACTGGCTCTGCAAAGACCTGGCTTGGCCAAGGCACACACTGAACCCTGGCCCAGTATGAGAGCCAGTCCACACCCTGACCCAATCCTTACTCGGCTCACCTCCCTTATCTCAGCATTTGGTGTGGACTTGTGCACACTAATTGGACGTTTTCCATAAACATGGTTTGGTTGCTCTGTAGAAGGCAGTATTTATAGGTAATTTTTCATATCACCAAGAATATCCATGCTTTGTGAATTGTTCTATTATTCTTGATTAGTAAACCTCATACTGTTATAACAAGTTTATTTCAGAGCCACATGTTATAAAAATAGATCATTCTGCTGTAACATATCTTTGACATTCTAGGTTTTTATAGAAGTGCTTGTGCTAGCAGTGATAAATTTTACTATCTTCCCCTTAGAATCATATGTGAATCCACCCACATTTTGATGCAAAATATGGGAAACTGGGTCAAAAGGCATTCTTCTGGTGGCTCCTCAGGCCACATCACTGCTTTCAGCAGGACAGCTTGAAACTAATGGACCAAGAAATGAATGATAACCATGATTCCACACACCACATGCACACATGGGCCTCAAATAAAGATGCATACCTGGTGGCTACAGACATATTTAATATTTTCTAACCTTCTTTCCCAGACATGGGCTCATTTTCAGTCTAGCTGTACTATGTACAGGTATTGATCTATATGCTGGGGATATAGTAGAAATAATAGGCCCCAGTTCCTAAACTGGAGGAGCTCCCATTCTAGTTGGGATTCAGTCAACTGGAGATCCTTACAAACAGCAGAGCACAGGTGCAGTAATTTCTCTTAACTATTTTGCCAATGAGGACACAAAACCAGATAATTTACTAAGCCAAGAAGATCCCACAACCTGCTGTGGTCAGAGCAGACTGGAGCCAAGGTCTCTCCCTTTATGCTTTGAGGACTTCTGTGTCTATAGCTCAGCTGCATAAAAACACCCTGGGATTCTTGTTAAAAATATATAATTCCCAAACCTGAAATTGCTGGTATAACTGGGACAGGGGCTAAGCAATGGAAATATTTAATAAGCTTCTTAGGTGACTGATATTAGTTAAATTCATAGACCTGTAAATAACCCACCTGTCAGTAGTTTTCTGTTTACTCTATATATAAGAATTAGATGAAGCATCAACACAGAAAACAAAATAAAATTTTTAAAAATAGAAAATGATATGGCACAGAAGCAAAATGCAACTTCAGATCTCCAGCCCATCCATAGCAAGTCCAGGAGACAATGAGATAGAAGGAAATGGAAGATACACACCTGAAATTTCTGAAATGATAGCAACCAGAGTAAAGAAACAAATCCATATGGCTACAGAGGAAATCAGATCAGAAATAATCTCTCAGGTAAAAAAAGAAGTGATGATCATAATGAAAGAAGTGTTTAGCAAATCTAGAGTAGATATAGATTAAAAAGTAAAGGTGCATAGGTAAATGATGGAAATTGTGAGTGCCCAGTGTAGGAAATAAATGTAATGTATGACATGGATTCAAACATATCTGGTAAATTAAGAATTCCATCAAAAGCTTGGAAAACCACTTTAATAAAACTGAAGATAGACTTTCAGACCTTGAAGACAGGGTCATGGCTTGTGATCCTGAAAGGAAATATCTCTTAAAAATAACAAGGGATCAGGAAAAAAAAACAATTCAATAACTGTAAGACGATGCAAAGAAAAGCAATATAAGACTGATTTGTGTCAATGAAAAAGCAGGTTTCAACACAACTGACACAAAAAGACTATCTGCAGAAGGAATAGCAGAAAATTTCCCAAGCATGGGAACAGAATCTGACATACAGGTAAGTAGAACTCCAAATAGCCACAACCAAAATAATCTACACCCAGGCATATAGTAATCAGGATTCCAAAAATTCAGCATAAGAACAGAGTATTAGAAGCTGTTAGAGAAAAGAAACAGATCACCTGTAAAGGAAAGCACATCAGAATCACAGCAGACTTCTCAACACAAATCCCCAAATCAAAAAGAGCTTGGAGTGATGTATTTCAAGTCCTGAGAGAAAACAACTTCCAACTCAGATTGATGTATCCTGCAAAACTGCAAAACTACTCTTCAAAATTAATGGAGGAATAAGATGCTTCCATGGCAAAGAACAGCGGAAGAAATTCATGACCACCAAATCAACCCTACAAACAATACTGAAAGATATTCTAGACAGAGATAAAAATGACCATAATTCCAAGAACAACATCAGAAAGAAACCACAGGTGGAGAAAGTAATTAAACAAAGGGAAAAAATAGGGAACCAACAGTGGGAAAATAACATGGCAAAGATAAGCCGATACTTATCAGTTATAACTATCAATGTAAATGGCCTCAATTCACCAACCAAAAGAAACAGACTGGCAGAATGGGTAAAGAAACAAAATCCAACAATGTGCTATATACAAGAAACACATTTAACTCAAAGGGAAATTCACAGACCGACAGTCAAAGATGGAAAACAATACCCCATACAACAGGAACCCAAAAAAAGCAAAGGCAGCTATTCTGTTTGCAGACAATGTGAACTTCAAACCAAGAATGATCAAAAGAGATTTTTAAAAAGTAGAGACAGCCCTTCCCAGTCCTTGTTGTGGTCTAGGAAGTTTATATTTGTAGTTCATGGAAAAGTTATTGCAATCCCATTGAGTCAACTCTAATCTACTCCCAGTGCAAGCCATGGCACAAAGAAAGACACCATAATAAATTAAAAATGGTAGAGAATAAGGGGGTCCTGAGTCTGGCTATGATGATGGTTAACCAGAACAAAGGCCTTGGCCTAGGATGGAACTCAGGTTTTATTAATTCATGGAAAAGGGAGTGGCTTGAGGATGAGTGACTGTGAGAGTGGTGGGAAGTACATGATGGCCATGTGCTGGGCTGGGTAGGAGGCCTGAAAATCACCTCTGTAATATGCAGAGAGAAGCATATGCAGAAAGAGTAATCTGCATAACACAACTGAGATAGTATCTAATGTTTGGGGTCAGTGCTTCAGCTCTGATGAGTAATCTTGTATATCCTGGGAAGTCATAGCCTCTTATCTTGAGGCTGGATCTCAGCCAACAGCAGGGAGCACAGTTTATGCCTTGCTCAGGCTCATATATGTTTTATTTGGGAGCTACAGGGGACCTGGAGAAACACTGCCCTGTCATCCTTGCCTCAGTGACTACATATTAGCACTTCAGCTGGACCAGTTTGCATTGCTTAAAGCCAGTTGAAGGAATAAGAAAAAGTCCTGGCCAGCTCTGTACATATCAATACATGGAAATAGGGCCAGGTTTAGCCAGAATGGAGGCGACTATTCCTCCTTCAAGGAGAGTCACCCAGGTGACCTTCCACCAAAAAGGTGACTACGTGTTTGTTAGGGGAAAACATCAAGAGTAAGAGATAACAATCATAACTATGTGCACCAAATAGAAGAGCACCCAACTATATAAGACAAGTTATTAATAGACATGAAAAATCAAATAAGCAATAACAATTGTAATAGGGGACCTTATTACCCCATTGTCACAAAGAGATAGATTAACTAGACAAAAATGTCAGCAAAGAAATATCAGAACTGAACAAAACCTGTGGACAAATGGACTTAGAAGATGTTTACAGAGTGTTCCACCCAACAACACCAGAATACACATTCTTCTCAGCTGCATATGGGACATTATCTAAAATAGACCATATACTAGCCCACAGAATATGCTTAAGTAAATGTAAAGGGGTTGAAATTATCCCATGCATATTAGCTAACCATAGCACAATAAAATTGGAAATTAATGGCAAAAGAAACTGCAAAAAAGCCATAAGTGCAGGGAAATTAAATAACACCCTCCTGAATAACCAATGGGCCACAGATGAAATTAAATAAGAAATTAAACAATATCTACAATTAAAAATGCAGATACAACATACCAGAACCTATGGGATGCAACAAAAGCAGTCCTAAGTGGGAAATTTGTAGTGATGAATTCTCACCTCATGAAAACAGAATGAGCACAAATAACCTAATGTTGCACCTGAAGCTTCTGGAAAAATAGGAGCAAGTCAAGCCCAAAGCCCATACAAGGAAGAAGATTATAAAGATCTGAGCAGAAATTAATGCAATTGAGACTAAGAAACCATACAGACAATTAATGAATCAATGCATTGGTTGTTTGAAAAAATAAATACAATTGATCAATTCTTTGCCAACCTGATCAAAAAAAGGAAAGAAAAGACTCAAAATGTACTGAGGTAAGAAAAGGGTGAAATCACTACAGATCCAAGGAAATTCAGAAGAGCATCAACACCTGCTTTGAAAATCTTTACTCTTGAATACGGTGAAAAACAGAAGAAATGGGCAGATTCCTAGATAAGTATGAATTATCAAAGCTGAATCAAGAAGATATAAAAATTCTGAATAACCCAATATCAGTTAATGAAATAAAAAATGTAATTTAAAATTACCAATAAAGAAAAGCCCCAGTTCCTGATGGATTCACTGCTGAATTCTACATGAAATTTAGAGAAGATTTAACGCCAATACTCCTCAAATTCTCTAATAAAGTGGAAAGGGGAGCATTATTCCCTAACTTATTCCTGGAGGCAAGTATTACCCTCTGTTATGGTTGATACATTGTGTCAACTTGGGGAATCTAGAGGTTTAGCTGAGTGACTCAGGAGCAAGCTGGGGTGCTTACTTTGTAAACATCCTGAGCCTGTGGAAGAGGGCATGGAGATTGTGTGAGAGCTACACGACCCCTGGGTGGGGGTAGGCTGTTTACAGTGTAGGGGAGAAAAGGAGGCTGCTTGCAGCCATTCCTCCCTTTTGCTCTGGTTGTTTTTGCTGTGCTCTGCTGCCCTGAACAGTTTGTCCTCTGCCATGTGCCACTCTCCCTCTAAACCAGCCAAGTACGGACTGAGACCTCCACGAACTGTAAGCTAAATAAACCTTTCCTTCCTTCATTTTGGGTGCTGGGTATTTTGTCTCAGCAGCGAGAGAAAAGTAACCAAGACACCCTCATATAAAAAATCAAAGACCCAACCAAAGAGAACTACAGGCCAATCTCTCTAATGAACACAGATGCAGAAATCCTCAATAAGATACTAGCAAACAGAATGCACCAAACCATCACAAAGATTTAAATACCACGACCAAGTGGGATTCATCACAGAAATGCAGGATGGTTCAACAAACACAATTCAATAAATGTAATATACCCTATCAAGAGAGCCAAAGACAAAAATCACATGATCATCTCAACTGATGCAGAAAAAACTTTTGACAAAGTGCAACACCATTCATGATTTTTAAAAAACCCTATAGAAAACTGGAATATTTACCTCAATCTGATAGAAAGCTATTTATGATAAACCAAGAGCCAACATCACACTAAATGACCAAAAATTGAAAGCTTTCACTCTAATCAGGAACTAGGCAAGGATGTCTACTATCAACACTCCTATTCAGTATAGTTCTGGAAACATTAGCCCAGAGTAACAAGAGTGAGAAACAAAATACCTTTCACTCTAACACCTATTTTGTTTAAAACTGTTATCAAACTCATAAGGGCCCCTGCGAATGTGTTCTGTTCTATTAATGAAGTCATCAATGCTGTAATGATCCCATCTTAAACAGGGAATCATTATGAAGTGAAAAATTAAATCAATGATCAAGGGACTGGAGATATGATCAGTGGCACAGCACCTGCATGGCAAGCACACGGTTGTGAGTTTGAGTCCTGATATCCCCCAAAAATCAGTCAGTCACTCAATGATTAAGGGACATGAATGAGTGTTTTCTAACCTTTCTCGAGAAAGAGAAAGAAAGAAGATCAAAGGCCAGATGGGAGCTGCTCATTTAAACTATAATGTCTAGGACTTATAAAATACATGTACTTAGGAGATAGCTACCCTTGCTGTTACCCAGAGATCAATTCTCTCCACAGTGTCTTAGGATGAGGGTTTTTTCTGCCAGTGGTGTGAAAGACCCTCACCGTAGGCACTATGTGTCTTCCTGGAAGAGTATGTTTTCTGAGTCCCTTCTAACCCAGGAATGGGGGTATGTGGTCTGAAAGGAATGCCCATCTTTTCTGTCCTCACAGATGACCATTCATCTTCTAAGGGTTCAGGAGCCTTCATTTGGAAAGGAAAATGAGTCTCAAAATTGGCACATGTGACATCTGACAGGTTAGGAGTTGTATTTTCCCAAATCATAATGGAGATCTCACAGAGATAATTGGAAGGAGGTAAGAGTTTGCTTTTCTCTGATTGCACTGCTCAAGTGTTTTGACTAGATTCTAGATTGTGACTTGTTTAGGTAACCAAGAACTGTCATCTCTTATTTGTGGGTTGCTTATGCATTAGTATTTTTTGTTTTGTTTTGTTTTTGTCAAAATAGTAGTAAGCTTATGTTGGGGGCCTGGAAAGAATGTGATGCTTTTTTTGAGTCTTCACTCTCTTCCACTATGTAATTCAAGAGGCAGATGGCCTTGTCTGGCAAGTAGACCAGTTGCAACACATAGAGGAGGCCCTTGAGCAACAGCTGGCTGCTGCACAGCTCACGTTGCGAGGCATGAGAAGCAGTACCTCCTCTAAAAATGTCTCCAGAAGCACAAGTCCTCAGTTTTTCCTCCTGAGAAAATTCCCTGGTTTTGCATGTTAACCCAGCTATTCATCAAAAGGTGGAGGCAGAGGAATCCCTAGACTAGGGAAGAAGACTGGTAGGGAAGCCTTCCTCCACCCAGTACACAATGTACACTACCCATACAGCTATGATGTGGGAGCTAGAAAAACAATTAAAGCAGAAGATGGATGAAACAGTGCTCTCATGGCTGCTACAACTGTGGGATAATGGGCTGATAACACACAGTGAAGCCCACAGAGATGTTCCAAATAGCCAGCATAGCCAGCACTCCCTCTATGAGATGGGTTCTGCAGGATATACGGCGGACAGACTCAGAAGCAGGTAACTGCACTGTGATAAACTGATTGATGGTAGCGGCTTGCCTGGTTTGAAAGAATCTAGAGCAAACCACTAAATGAACAACCTATCAGACTTGATAACTGTGCTATGTGAAATGGCCATTTGGCAAATGATGCTCATGCTGCAGTACCATAGGAGGAACAGCCCAGAGGAGGAACTGCTGAGGGCATGCATGAAGGACATGGTCCTGGAGAGTGGGCCAGCTGTGTTTTGGGTCAGTGGCCACCCTTGTAGCCCCCTTTACAGGTCACCCAATCCATGATGCTGTGGCTGCCTTGGCAAGGCTGTGAGATGTGGAACTGAGGGCACCGAGGTAAGGCGAAGTCTCTAAAAACCATACCAGCAAAGGAGAAAAGGAAGGGGGGCTCTAGGGGAATGGGGCCATCCCTCCAAGGGCTGGCTGTGGGACCACCAAAGGTTGGTCGGTATCAGATCTGGACAGACCTGTTGGCTGCCAGCCTAGCCACAGATAGGTTAGAAATGCAGCCCTTGGATATGTTGCTGATTCTCTGGAGGCCGTTATGCCCTAAGCAGCAACACTGGCCGATGGGCCAGGACCAAAAGGCAAAAGCAGCCCGAGTGAACCAGGAAGAAATGACACTGGCCTTAGGTGCTCAGGTCTTGAGGAGACTGGAGGCCACATGTGACTTGACTATTTACTGGTCCCCAAAAAATGTGCAGCACGTACTAGCCTTGGTGGATACCAGAGCTGAGTCAGCTCTAATACATGGCAACCCAGACCCTTTTACAGGACCTACCGCATGCACAATGTGGGTATGACATGGTTCAAACTATAGTCATGTTATAGGATTACAAGTATAGTTGCTCAGTTAATATTGATCCAATAGGGAAATGTGTCACATAGCAAGGGTATGTGGAAAGATCAAAGGAATTATTGGAAAGGGAGGGGCGTATGGGTTTAGTTAGTTATAATCTGTGGAATGAACCACAGGACGTTTTGGTCAGAGAAACTGTCTACAATTGCACATTTCCCACAGCAGCACAGTTTAAGCTGTGCACAGGAGGCAGAGAGCAGAAGAAAGAGAGGTTTTCCAGGCTCACATGAACAGAGAGCGGTGCGGAGCTGAGAACTTGGCTTCTCCACCCTGGGTACTTTATGCTCCCTGTGTGGCTACACTTGTGAATTCAGACAAACCTCTTGGATCTCAAACATCAGCTCCCTAATCCCTATGTTACATCTGTAGGACTCCAGGAATCCATAGACTCCTAGGATGGCTAGAACAAAAGCTGAAATCAAGTTACAGGATTAGCAGAATTACTTCAAGTACTTCTGGGATGGCAGATAAACTCTTGTGAAAGGTTAGATGCTGCTGCCAAAGTCGGTAGTAAACTGAAGTAATAACCTGCCCTAGGGTTTGGAATAGCAGCCTTCCAACCCTGGCCCATCAGGCCCAGAATTCCAGGGATGCAGGTGACCTGAGGGCGTGTGCTTGAGAAAGAGAAAATCTGGAAGAGAATGAGGCCTCCAGATTCCTGCTGACCGTTCAACTGTCTGGTAAAGGCTGAGAGCAGACAGCTGAGAAAGAAACCTGAATTTTCTATAGGAAAAATGCTCTTATAGAGGCTAGATCTTTCATATTACAGATATAAACCATATATCTAAGTATAATACAAAAATTAAAAATAAAATGCTTTGATTTTAGAAGCTGGGGATGTAGCTCAGTGGTAGATCTCTTTCATAACGTGCACAAGGTCATGGGTTATACCCCCAGCATTGGAGGAAAATGTTCATAAGCAATTTAGAAAATTCAGAAAACATAATGAAGAAAATAAAATTATGTTTTTTGGTATGGCTCCTTTTGGTCATCATCTGATTAGGTATATATATATTGTATAAAATTGAGGTTTGAAATTACATACCTTGACTTTCCCATAGTATATCATGAGTAATTTTCCATGTCCTTAACTATTCTTCAAAACATTGTTTTCAAGTTACAAAGCATCCTGCTGGATAGCTGGAGCCGTATGTCTTTGAACTATTATTTTTAGGGTTTTTTTGAAAATTTTTATAGCTATAGCTGTGTGACCTTATACTTTACATAAATATGTGTGCACACCTCTTACTATATCCTGAGGTTAAAAACCTAGCATGGAGTAGTTACTAAGACTCTGTATTTTCCCTTGGTAGGGGGAACTAAAACTCCCTTTTCAAGGCTCTTGAGAGTGAAGAGGAAGAGCAGAGATAGCTAAACAGAGGCTAATCATTACCAGGACACAACACTAAAAGGTGAGATTTTCAGTGATGATAAGTTAGAGTTAGGGTTGTGGATCAAGAAACAAACCCCAACAATATGAAGAAATACATTTAATTTAAAAAGAATCTTACAAATTAAAAACCAAGATACACGTTATATTCCATGCGACAAGAACCTAGAAAAAGGCAGGACTAGATATCCTAATTTCAGACAAAATGAATTTCAAGTGAAGACTGATCAGAAGAAGCAAAGACGATCACTACATACTTGTTAAGGGAAAAATTGAACAGAAAGACATAAAAATTATAAACATATATGCACCAAATAGTGATGCACCCAACTACATAAAACAAACACTACTAGACATGAAAAATCGTGTAAAGACCAGTGCAATTGTAGTGAGTGTCTTAGTTACTTTTCACATTGCTAAAACAAAATACTTGACACTCAGAATTAAAGAGAGAAAGGATTATTGTAGCTCACAACTTGCATTCAGTTTCTAGTTGGCTGGGTTCAAGGCAGGATGGCATAGCAGAGGAGAAATAGTTCACAGCAGGTAGAAGGCCACAAGTACCAAAGAAGCAAAGCAGCAAGTTGTGGCGGGTGCCTTCTTTGTGTCCCTTACATTCGATTCAGGCTACACACCCTCAGGAGGAGCAGCACTCACACCCAGAGAGGGCTGTCCCATTATCCACATGCAAAATTATGTCAAATCAATCAGCGGACTGGTAACCACACACCCTTAATCCGAGCATCACACACTCTAGATCCAGCCACCTCTGAAAGCCCCACCTATGACTGCATGCAGCATTGGGAAGACATCTAGACAGAAGCATAACAACGAGGGACCTTGCCAAGTGTGGTGGTGCATGCCTGTAATCTCAGCATTCAGGAGGCTAAAACGGGGATTGCTTTCAGTTTGAAGCCAGCCTAGGCTACAAAGTGAGTTCAAGTTCAGCCTAAACTGCAGAGCTAGACCCTGTCTCAAAAAGACCAGAAAAAAAAGAGGATCCTCAATATCATACTGTCACAAACAGAAGATAAAATCAACAAGAAATATCATAGTAAAACATAATAACCTTGTTTAACACTAATTCTAAAACCACAAAATGACACAAGCAAAAAAACAATTACAGGCCAACTTCTTTAATGAATATAGATGCAAAAACTCTCAGTAAGATACTGGCAAACAGAATGCAGCACACCATTAAAAAGATTCTAAATTATGATGAAGTAGGATTTATTCAAGAGAGGGAGAGTTGGTTCAACATAGCAAAATCAATAAAAGTAATACACCACATAAACAGAAACAAGAACAGAAATTACATAATCATCCCAATTGATGCAGGAAAAGCCTTTAACAAAATCCAACATTTATTCATGATTTAAAAAAAACAAAAAAATCTTTGAGTCAGGCATGGTGGCACACGCCTATAATCCCAGCACTTGGGAGGCTGAAGTAGGAGGGTCACTGTAAGATCAGGCTAGTCTGGGCTACATAGTGAGTTCAAGGCCAGCCTGAACTAGACATAGTAAGACTCTGTTTAAAAAAAAAAACAGGGCTGGGATATAGCTCAGTGGAATAAGTGCCTGCCTGGCAAGTATAAGGTCCTGAGTTTGATCCCCAGTACTGAAAAAAAAAAAAAAATCTGGAGATAATAAGAATAGAATTTTTTATCTCAATCTGATAAAAACCACCTATCACAAAGCAAAGGTTAACAAAGCAAAACTGAAAGTTTTCCCTCCAAAATCAGGAACAAAAAAAAGATGTCTGATGTCTGCTATCACCACTCCTGTTCAATATAGTTTTCAAAACATTTGCTGAAGCAATTAGACAAAAGAGAGATAAAAGGGTATGGATAGGAAAGAAGAAATTAAATTACCATTATTTGAAAATGACATGATCCTATACATAGAAGACCCCAAAACTCCACCCAAATATTCCTGGGATTAATAACCAAATTCAGTAGCATAGAGGATACAACGTCAATGCTGAAAAATCAATAGTGTTCCTGTACGTTCACAAGAAACTCACTGAAAGAGAAATTAAGAAAAAATACCTTTCACAATGATATTAACATATGAAATACTTAGGAATTAACCTAACCAAAGAAGTGAAAGACTTCTACAATGAAAACTACTGTAGTCTGATAAAGGAGATTGAAAAGGACATTAAAAAATGCAAAGCTATCTACTGTTCCTCCATAGGAAAAAACAATATAGACAAAATGGCCATACTTTCAAAACTTACAGATTCAATGCAATCTCAATCAAAATACTAATAACTTTCTTCACAGAACTATAGAAAGCAATTCTAAAATTCGTATGGAAACAAAAGAGACCTAGAATAGCAAAAGCAATTCTGAGCAACAAGGATAAGACAAGAGCCATCACAGTCCTGGACCTCAAGTTGTACTACAAAGCTACTGTGATAAAAACAGCATGCTATTGGGAAAAGGATGTGTGTCAACGGCAACAGAATAGAGGATACACAGATGATCCCAGGCACAGTCAATTACTTTATCTTTGACAGGGCTGGGAAAACTGTCTATCCATGTGTCAAACACTGATCCATATCTCTCACCCTGTACTTAACTAAACTTAAAATGTATCAAAGATCTAAATACTAAACCAGAAACAATCTTCTGAAGACAAGATAGATAAAATTCTTGAAGACTTAAGCATAGCAAAGACTATTGGAACAGAACTTCAGTTGCACAAGAAATAATATCAAGAATCAACAAATGGGATCACATCAAATTAAAAAGCTTCTATACAGTAAGTGAGACCACCAACAGGGACAACTTACAGAATGGCAAAAAATTTTACCAGTCACTCCTCAAAGTACTAAGATCTAGAATATATAAAGAACTCAAAGTATTACCCATTCAAGAAAAGGGCCACTGCAGGGAATAGACAATTCTCAGTTGAAAAAATACAAACCACCAATATATATATGAAAAAATGTTTAACAATGCTCATCATTCAAGAAATAAAAATTTAAACAACACTGAAATTCCATTTCATTCCAGAAAGAATGGCTATACAAATGCTATGGGGAAAAAGACACCTTCTTCACTGTTGATGGGACCAACAATGGTACAACCATCATGGAAATTAGTGCAGACATCTGTCAAAAAACTAAAAATAGAAATTTCATTTAACCCAGTTTTTCCATTTGTAGATATCTTTCCCAGAGTTAAAGAACGGTCCCAAGAGGGCAGAGTAGGGAGTGTCAGTAACTAAGCTTCTCCAGGACGAAGTGCCTACAGTCTGGAAAACAATAACTGCAAAAGGAACTGAAGTGAATGGAGAACACATGGGAACCTTTAGGGAACTGACAGAAGAGAAGAAAATAGGATTGACACAGGAAAGAAAAAAACAGGTTACACCAAGGAGGAGAGACTTGCAGTGCCTCTGGTCGTGGCTGGCTAGCCCCCAGCTGGAAGGCAAACTGAAGCGAACAACTTTTCTGCTCGTGGAGAACTGGAGAACTGCACTAGAACGGGGAGAGTCTTCTGCAATTGGGGCAACAGGGAGAAGAGAAGACACTGCTCCTTGAGCAGCCTTCCACAGTCAGCAGCTGCTGAATTATCTCAGTAAAGCGTCACACAGAGCAGGAGCTGGCAGGAATGCCATGGTTGGGAAGGGCCTGATGTCTGAACCTGGATTCGAGAACAGCTCCAGCAGTGGTTGTTTCACACTACCAAGTCCTCAGAGTGGGTGAGGGAAAGACAGTCACAGGAAAGTGCCAGCAGTCGGAGAGCAGACTGGGAGACGGCCTGCTGAGAGGCAGGCACTCCTGCAAAGGGACTTGGCTCTTACCAGAGGCCGGTTTCAGCCTCAACTACACGGGGATTGGAAGCTCATAGTGCTGCTGTGTTCCCACCGTAAACAGAACTCTACACCCAGCACTGTTCCGGGGGCAGACTGCTGCCTTAGACTTCCAGCTTGAACAAGGACACATTCTCCCCTGAGCTCTGCTCCTTAACCTAGCCGGAGGAGAGGGTCACGTGTCCAAAACAATAGAAAGCTTTCTTTTATTATTATTTAACTGTATTACTTTTTCAGTTTCTGTTTTGCTATCAAAATATTTTTATTCTTTGCTAGTTTTTTCCTTCTATACATTCTCCCCAATACTTTTATTTATTTTACCTTTTTTTCTTTTATTTGCATATCTGTGTGCGTGTGCTTCTTGCCTTTTTTCTCCCAGTGTAATTTTTAGGGGGTAAAGCTCTCCCTTGCCCCTTTACGTCCTTTTATCCATATCTCTTCAACTGGCTTCTTCCGGTGTGTTCTTCATTCTCAGTCTTTGTGTACTTTCCTCCCCCTTTACCTTTTTCTGTAGTATTTTATATCAGTCACAGAATGTTGTCATTTGTTTCCCTTTAACTTCTTCTGTAATATGTTGTAGCAATCATAGAATGTCTTCCCACCCCCACTTCTCCTTATCAGTTTTGTTCCCAGCTTTCCTTATCATTCTCCTCTAAATATGTAAGAGCATGCCCTTATCATCAATAGGACCCTTTGCCCCTCTTCTCTTTCCACCTTCCCATAACACAGAGCTGAGGATTTAAAATATACTTTTTTCCCTTTTTCTCCTTTTTCTCTCCTCTTCCTCCTTTTGGCCTTACCCAGTCCCCAACCCCTGGGCTATAGATAACTGATTGTATAACACTGCTGTTAAATGATATTTTCCATTGGTGGAAGAGACACAGACATCACAGTGCACACTAACTGTGAGTCAAGACTTGGTGCCAGGAGAGTGTAGAGTGAAGTATTTCAAGCCCTACGAGAAAAATAACTTCTAATCCAGATTAATTTACCTAGCAAAGCTATCCCTCAAAATGATAGAGAAATAAGGTATTTCCATGAAAAAGACCAGCTCAGAAGATATACGAGTTCTAAACCAGCTGTAGCTTTAAAAAAGCTGCAACAGAAACAATGAACTGGACAAAACTAAAAGCACAGAGGAAACAACGAAGGATATACCAACAGATAAAGAAGTCAGTGATAGTAAATAACCAACACACCTCATAATACCTCTCAGTGTTAATAGCCTGGACTCTCCAGTGAAAAGACACAGACTGAAAGAGTGGATCAAAAACCAGAATCCAACAATTGTGTTGCATTCAAGAAACTCATCCAATCCAAAAAGATATTCATAGACTAAAAATTAAAGAATGAAAAACAACATTTCATGCACCAGGACCCCCAAAACAAGCAAGGGTAGCAATTCTAATATCAGAATATTGGTAAAGTTCAGTTTAAAACTCATTAGAAGAAACAAAGAAGGTCACAACATCCTAGTTAAGGGAACAATCCAACAAGAAAACATAACATATAGATAGATAGATAGATAGATAGATAGATATCCCAGTGGGGCACCTATTTTAAAAGAACAAAAACTGTTGAAATTAAAAGATCAAATAAACACTAACATAGTCATAGTGGACAGATTTTAACACCCCACTTTTGCAACAAGACAGATCAATTAAACAAAAAAAACCAATAAAAGAATTTCAGAGCTAAGCTGGGCATAATGGTGCATGCCTATAATGCCAGCACTCATGAGGCTGAGACAGGAGGATTTCCATGAGTTTGAGGCCAGCCTGGCCTACATAATGAGTTCAAAACTAGTCTGAACTATATATCTGTCTCAAAAAAAAGGAAAAGAAATTTCAGAGCTGAACCACAACCTTGAACATATGAATTTAATGGATACATATAGAGAATTCCACCCCTCTAGAATATACGTTATTTTCAGCAGCATGTTATACTTTTTTTCAAAATGGATAACATACTAGTCCACAAAGCCTGCTTAAGTAAATAGAAAATAATAAAAGTTGCCCCATGCATGCTATCAGAGCACTGCAATGAAAATAGAAATCAATGACAGAAGAAATTTCAGAAAAGGAAAAACTCCTGAAAAATTAACAATATATTCCTAAACAACCAATGAGTTGCAGAAGAAATCAAGCAAGAAATTTTTTTTTTAATTCTGGAAGTTTACAACAATGACAGTACAGATCATCACAACTTCTGAGACACTATGAAAGCAGTATGAAGTGGAAAATTAATTGCAATCAATGCCCCTATTAGGAAAACAGAACAAGTTGAAATAGAAAACCTTATAAGAAATCTTAAGACACTTGAAAAACAATAATAAACCAGCCCCAAACTGAAATTACACAGGAAAATTTCAAAGATTAGAGCAGAAATCAATAAAATTGAGACTATAAAAACAGTAAAAAAAAATCAATTACAAAGAGTTGGTTCTTTGAAAGAATAAAACCTGTAAGCCCATGAGAAAGTGAGAAAAGACTCACATCAATGCAATTAGACATGAAAAGGTGAAATCATAACAGACACTGTAGAAATCCAGAAGACAGTCACTATTTTGAAAAATTAGCAAATTTGAAGAAATAGATTCCTAGACAAATAGAAACTACCAAACTAACCCAAGAAGACATAAATTTGCCTAACAACCCAATTATAAGCAATGCAATTGACACAGTAATAATGTATCAATTCTAAAAATCCAGGACCTGATGGATCCACTGCTGAATTCTGCAACACTTTCAAGGATGTTACACCAACAATACTCCTCAAGCTCTGCAAGGAAATTTAAAGGGATGAAGTACTCCCAAACTCATTCATGGCACCCACTAAGAGGTGTTGTTCCTCTTCCTCTTTTCTGAAGGAGAGCCTTCCAGTTTTTAGGCAGGCATGTGATGAGTTTTCAAGTTTTTACTTTATCCCCAAAACAAGCAAAAAGCTAAGAAAACCCAAAAGCTTGCAAATTTAACAACTTTTCTTAGATTAATCGAAGTGAGGTCACAGTAAGACAGACAAGAAGCACCTGGCTGTCTCCTGTCCTGTGGTTGGGTGAATGGCTGTGGTACCCTTCTGCTCACTCCCCTTAGCTCTCCCTATCCCTAACCCTACTCCCCAGTTGACTAAGGCAGCTTGCCTCAGTGCCCTCCCTGGTTATTTAGGGCCACTCTCCTCCAGGATGCTCCAACAGGAGTGCAGCTTTACTGTCAGCTGTAATGCCCCTGTTATTAACACTCCCAGCCTTCCCAAGCCCCAGTAGGCTGCAGTGAACACAGCCAGCCCTCCCAAAGGCTGGTTTCAGACTCATCATTTTTTCTAGAGATGCCATAGCTGTCAATCAAACAGCTCCCGGGGCCAATCCCCTGACTGAATCATTGCCAGGACAGCTGCAACAGTCCTGGAGCCTTAGACCCACTTAAACCAATAAGAGGCCTCCATATGGGCCAGTCATAAGGCTAGAATTTGAACCAATCACAGGCCTACAGATGGACCAGTCACAGGTCTGATCTATTATATAAGTACCCCTTCCCTGACATATACTAGTCTCATAAGTTTCCTTGGGATATATTGATGTGTGACTCTGTGCTGCTGTAAGGTCCCATCAAAGAGTCTCTCCAGTGGTCCTGTAAATCTTCCTGATTTATTTCTCAGGCAGTATGGGCTTGGAAAGTTCCTATAAATCTACTCAGGAATTTTATCCTGAGTAGTGTGGACAGAGTGGCCATTTCAAAAGAAACCTATACACACTAAGACCTGCTAATCCTGAAGAGATCCAGAGGCCAGCAGCCAAAGATTAGTGACAGCACTAGACCAGCACCTGGTAGTGTTAATCTGCAGTGTCTGGCACAAGCTGGCACCAAGTGACAGCAGACCGGAGTGGCAGAGACCAGCATCTTGCTAGTTTCCTGATGCCATCTAGCATAAGACAGAGTCAAACAGTGGAGGCCAGTGACAGCTGTATTAACTGATGGCATCCAGCAATATTGGGCATCACCTAGTGGCATCAGGACTCCTAGCAGAGCTGCACTTTGCCAATTTGTGATTTCTATCTGAGCTGAGCAAAAGAATCCTCAATTGATTGGCAACAACAGGGTGAACTATTGCCCTAAACTTGGAGAACCTGAAAGGCAGATACAAGTAATCACAACGTACCAAGACAGAAATCCATGGGCAGCAACCAGTGTTGGGGTGGGGAGAAACCCGAACTACAACTGACGAAGACTTGGATGTTCAGGGTAGACAGTCTGAGAGTAATTTTTTACTCTCATCAGGGGGCAGCATATCATAGGAGAGGTCACACACTTTTGCGAGTTTTACCTTCAGAAGCTCGCTCAGGCTCACACAGAGGACGCTTGGCAGTGGGTGGGAGGATCACATCTGCTTCTGGAGGATGAAGGAAAAACCATTTTGAGATATACTATAAGTATTCTTCACGACAAGGCCTGCCCTAAACAGAAACTACGTCTCTAGAGTCTGACCCGCCGAGGTTTTATCAGGGCCTAACTGACCCAGGGAAGGGAAATTCTCCAGCAGGATTTACCACCCTGCACCACACTGTTTTCCCACGGGAAACAGAGAGGCACTTGTAAAATCACAGCTAGAGGTACTTGGCTCACAAAAACACTGAGGTCTAACCATAGGGCCACCGATGCTAGCAAATGCTTCCCCTGCCCCTGTGCCTCACCCCTCGTCACCAGAGGCCCACAGTAGTTACCGCTGTTTCTTTCCCTAGAAGTCCGCGCAATCTTTCAACAAAAATTGCAGGGCAGACAAAACAGACAGAAAACACTGAGGAGACAGAATAAGCATCCAAACCGAATTCAGATATAGCAAGAATGTTGCGGTGTCAGACCAAGAATGGTTTGCTTTTCTGTTTTCTTTCATTCTCTCTCTTTTCCTTCCTTCTCTCTTTTATTTATTTATTTATTTATTTATTTTAAAAGTAAAAGAACAAAAACACTAACAAACATACACATAGTGGCACAAGAACAGTACAAAAACTGAACTACAGGTGGCAGGGGATCGACAATGGTTGTTATATTACACGTTGGGAGCTTCAAAGTGTATACTCAGGACAATACAAATAGACATACAAGGTTGATCAAACAACTAATCACCGATTGTTTCCCACATCAATATGACATGAGACAACAGTGCAACCATGTCAGCCATCCCACACCTTCCTTCTCTCTTGAGACAGGGTTTCACTATGTAGTTCAGGCTGGCCTCAAACTCACAGTGATCCTCCTGCTGCAGTCTCCCAAGTGCTCACATTACAAGTGTGTACCACCACCCTAGGCACTGTTTTGTTTTACAAATGAAAAAAACATTACATTTTAATTCCCCATGAGTAAACTGACAGGAAAGTGCAAGCCATCATGGGAAGAACATGGGAATGGTCAAGCGTGAACCTATAGAAAGATAATTGTCTCCAAGATGAAGAAGGACATTCACCTGACTACCCACATCTTTGAGCCTCTGCTTAGCATTTATGCAAAAATACAACCACTACAATTATTGTTACCACGTTCTTTTGCCCTTAGGTGTGAAACACCTGAAAGCTACATGCTGAGTCATCTAAAAACATTAAACTTTTCACTTTGATTAATAGTAAAATTACCATTATTGAATCATTGTCATTCGGGTACATTACCAGCTATTTTAAATAAACATTGATTTTGAAACAATGGACTTTGAAAAGCTTTACAAGATTTTTCAAATATCCCTGGTTACATTTCTATTTATTGACTTTGAGTGGAGGAACCTCTCAGACTGCTTCAAAGCTCAGGGGCATCTGGGGACCCCTGAGGATGTGACCCTGCTTGTCTAGTGCAGGTGCACTGTGGCATAACATTGATGCAGCCAAGACTTAGTGCAGGTAAGCACGCATGCCCTGGTTGCGGCACTGTGTAGGAATGTAAATATGAGATAACAACCTGTGTAAGAATTATATAATACAGATGCAGGCGGTTCTTGCTCTTGTGCTCTTGCTCTGGCTCTCTGCCCTTGCTCCATGCTGCCTGCTGTTGCTGCTGATGTCTTGCACATGTGTGTTCTTTAACCTGGGACCTCACCTGTGAAAATCTCCCTTGGGCCCCTGAGCAGGCTGACACTATATATTTCTTTAAAACAAGGCAAAAAGACTGTGTAATACAGAACAGCGGTGAAACAAGAAAAATGTGTGCTTTTCACTTAACAGTACATAAGAACTGTGATAAAATGATACTTGGACCACCTTAGTGTGATGCATGGGGAAACACAATTCATAGTACAGAAAATGTGCCTCACGAAGACATTACCGTTAAATCTGAGGTTTGCACTTCACCTCAGTTCCATGTTCAGGCTACCACAATACTCCCACTGATGTCTTTGGGAGGCTCTAGGCACAGCCGCTGGCATTTTTCATCCCATAGTTAGCAAGGTGTGCAACTCACATTGAGTAAAAGACGACGGGTTTGAGGCCAAGTCCTCAGTCTGAAGTTTATCTCAGTCTACCCTACCAAATAACTTGTATAACACAGGATCTCCCCTTCTGTGCTGGTGCAGTTTCTCCACTAAAAGCGGATCAGACCCAAAATAGAAGAGTTTGTTGTTGTTGTTGTTTGGTGGCTTTTGTTTTGTTTTTGAGACAGGCTCTCACTGTGTTACCAAACTGGCCTTGAAATCCTTGGCTCAAGTGATTCTCCTGCCCCAGTCTCCAGAGCAGCTGAGCTACAGGTGCAAGCCACTGTACTTAGCGCTGGGGACTTTTTAAGTCATGTTAAATTGTTCGGTTCTGCTTATCCAACTATCCGCAAGCATCTTCAACTTTCAGCATTACTAAACTTGATGAATGGTATGCATATTTCCTAAGAAGGCACAAACATCTGAAACCTTGATAACCTTCTAAACTTTGACGTAATATCATTCATTGTCTTACATGTTTTATGTGTTTTCTGTCCTACTAGTCTGGTTATTAATCTATGTGTATGATAATTAAATTTTTTTAAGACTTACAAGACTACTGAATACGAGGCTGGCAAAATATGGGGTAGGGTGGAGAACAGTTCCTTTCAGAACTGAGATGTGTTATGTACATGTATCAGTTCCCTGCAATTAATACAATCATTCTGTACTGCAAACATGAACTAATAAAAATTGTTTAAAAAGAATGAAAAAATCAAAGATAAAGAGACAAATCATGAAATAAGGGAGGGGGGAAGACAGCTTACAACACAGAGGAGCAAAGATAAGAATTACCTCTAAGCCACGCCTCTAGGAAGCATGAAGTACAATATTTAAGGTGTTGAGAGAAAAAAATCTTGCCAATTAGAATTCTGTAACTTGTGAAATTTTTCTTCAAAAGTGAAGGAGAAATAAAAACTTCTGGTAACAACTGAGGGAATTTGTTAGGACTGCCTTAAAAGAAATATTCTAGGAGTTTTTCAAAAAGAAGGAAAAAGATGTAAGATAGGCAGAGAGATGTAAAAGAACAGTAGAAAAATAGAAGAGGGAGAAGTCTGGGGCCATTACTGCCTCTTTACAATTGAACAGCAAGTGTGGGCTCAGGAAGCGTCCCTTAATTAACCGATCAGCAGACACCAGTTGGACCAATTAAACAGAGGAGTAACTCACAGGAGAGAAGCACAGAGAGAAGGCATCTGGATAATTGCACTCACGCGCTCAGCCTCTCTGGTTTCAGCTTGTTTTCTAACGGAATGTCAGAGATGATGGCTTTATCCCACTCATGTGTATCTGTCTGAAAAAACCCACAGCTGGAATCTCTGGCAGGCGATAGTCAGGTTAAGCAGATTTTTTAAAAACAAAACTAAAATGCTACATCACAAAGAAAAACCAAACATTGGGATTGAGTTTTAACTCTTGTTCTTGTGGGGTTTGTGTGTTCTGTTCTGTTTTGTTTTGTTTTGATCTTTTTGAGACAAGAACTCCCTCTGCAGTTCAGGCTGGCCTTGAACTTACTTTGTAGCCTGGAACTCTCAGTGATTCTCCTGCCTCAGCCTCCTAAGTACTGGAATTACAGGCATGCACCACCACACCAGGTTAAGTTTTTATCTCTTAAAATGTCCTACAGCCAAACATAGGTTTCTCCTGTAGACTGAATCAGGAAGAAATGAGGCATAACTCTGACCTTGGGTAATATCAGTCTGTATCTCTTCCCCTTTTCTCTCCTCAGAATTATCCTTGAAATCACAAGCTCCCTCTGCAGAAGGAGGAAATTGCTTCACTCTTCATGGCAGGGACAAGTTCTGTCAAAAGATTGATTTGTTCTTTTCACACAGAAGCTTTTATTTTTTTGGCCTGGAGGTGATTAATGTCTTTGTTGTTTAAAGTGTGGGGGCTATTTCCAAGTATTTCAGGGTATCAGCAGGAAAGTAGAAGTAAGCGGGGTTTATGGAGAACTAAATGCCCCTATTTTACTGGAAGAGTCAAAGGCCATTGTCCCTAAATACAAAAAAATAAAGAAATATGAACATATCCTTAAAATCCAGGCCTCGTGTGATTGTAGGTTTGGTCAGTACGCAGGGAAAGCTGAAAAACGTGCCTCTGCAGACAGGAAGGGGTCAGGAGCCTCATACTTACAGTGTTTATTTTTACCATAACCGTCCTGACCCTTTAGCCCTTAGATGCTTAAGAGTAAGGAGGGAGACATGGAGGCCACAGCTGTGGCCCGGCAGTGCCAGCACCCAGGCAGCACTCAGTAGTCTTCTCCCTTCTGAATACTGTGCTTAGAAGGGGCTGATCAAGGACCGGGACAGCGAGTAAGCCCTTTCCCAACATGAAACTCCCACTAGGTGCTCAGAGCAGTACCTGTCAAGAGCGGCACCTCGCTGTGGGTGACGATGATTGGGCAGGGACAGGGGGACTTTTTTTTCAAATCAGAGGCAGAAAACACACTGAAGCAGACAGTTGCTTTCCTTAGTGTTGAAATATTGTCCCGTTTTCTCTGATCGCGCTGCTTCTTAAAAGTAACGGCAGACGGACCTGAGTCACAGTTTAATTCACAGCTCAGTTCCTCTCGCAGTGCTCTGCAAGACACAGCACGGGCTTAGGAGAACTTTGGAACTTTGAAGGGGCAAATTCTGGCTCTCTGAACCCGCGGAACCGTGACGGCCGCTCTTTGCCAGGTGCTGCGGGGGGCAGCTCCGGCTTTCTCTGTGTATCCCTTCTTTCCTGTTTTGGCAACAGCAACTTCAACTCCTTCGGAATTTCTCCTTTTCTGGTACCTTGGCGGGGCACTAACCCCCTCTCCTGCCCCAAGCCGCTGCATGTCGAGGCAAGAATACGCCACGAGACCCACACTGGCCAAACACGATTGTCCAAGGAACCCGAAACTTGTACACAAAGATGAACGTGGCCGAGGCGGATGCATTCCCAGGGGCAGCAGCCTGTAGCATCATCCATCAGTCCTTATTATCTGCGTCCACAGAACTACTTTATTCTATTCTTTTCCATGGCCTGACTCGCTCAGTCTTGATTTAAAGTCTGATTGGCCTTTACATCTGTGGAACACCTTTGTACCGTTCGTTCACCAGCGAAAAACACCTTAATTTCATTATTTTGTTAAGTACCCAGATTTGAGTTTTTGTTGCTTGTAACCAAAGAATGTGATGAATACAAGAGTTTAACCCCATGCAGGGCACATGAGGCCTCACTATCAGCTCTGGGAGAGGCCATGTACTTGTTTTGAAGATGAGACTGATGCTGATGGTCATGCACACCCAAAGACACACACCCAGACTACACTGGGGCAACCGATGTCTTGCCAATCAAATTGCTGCTTATAGGTCTAACATCAAAATAATGTACGGTTTACACACAATTTTTACACACAATGCAGACATTGTGGCCACTTAGGAGGTACCTTCATGACACTGGGAGATAACCTGAGTCTGGTCAGCCCACTTTTTTCCCTGTTTAAGCCATTTTCTGTGTATTCCTACCACTCTAGAGGCCAGGAGAATCACAAGCTTGAGGCCAGCTGCATAGCGAGTTCAAGGGTGGCTTGAACTACATAGTGAGACCCTGTCTCAAGAAACCAAGAAACAAGCAAGCAAACAACCACAAGCCTTCCTCTGACTTAAAACAGTCACAAAGTCAGTCCAAACCCTCCGTGAGCTGTTCTTGGCCTCAGTTTTGCAATCTTTATTATACTTGGAGCTCTAGCCACAGAGAATTCCTTGCAGTTCCCCAACCCCACTGGCCTCTCCGTGCGCACCGTCCCTCTACTCTGTGTCACCTTCCCGCCCTCACTCCAAGCTGTGACTGGAGAATAACCACCCACTGCCCATCTGACGCCTGCAGAACCCGTTTACCTTTTTCCAGACTCTAGCGAAACCTACTTCCTCTCAAACTTTTGATGCCCCTACCCAGAAGCAATACCCACACAACTCGGGATGAGAATCTACGGCAGCCCAGCGACCTGATGTCTTAGTGAACGTAGACCGGCTCCTCCCACGTGGCATAAGGAGGAAGTGCTGTCTGCAGTCCACCTCAGTTACTCCAGGGCTGTCTACTTTCCTGCCTGCGGAGTACCAGCTCTCTTTGACTTCTCTACAAAAGGGATCAAATCCCGTCGGTAGCAACGGCTTTAGGATGTGTTGGAGAGATACTGAAAGCTCTTGTGGGGAGCATTAAGGAATGTTCTACACCCCAAAGACGATGAGTAAGGAGGATTCTGGTCTTGAGCACAGTGGT
The DNA here is from genome assembly GCA_004027595.1 of Dinomys branickii. NCBI lineage: Eukaryota > Metazoa > Chordata > Mammalia > Rodentia > Dinomyidae > Dinomys > Dinomys branickii. The sequence goes on along the minus strand of PVLD010000577.1, from coordinate 12,647 downwards.
AAGCGGGAGGATTTTGAAAACATAGAGGAGTCTTCTGATCCCTTCCTATGGTGCAAGTGGACCAAGGCCCAGTAGGTGGCAGCAGAGAACCAGCCAGTGACAGGCAAGGTCCTAAGCGTGCAAATTCTAACCCTGGGGCAGAAGAAGCAGAGTCAAGCAGTAAGAGGTGGGCAGTCTCACAGAAACGATTTACTTTATTATTGCTAAGAATGTTCCGTGCCAGATACCGGGTCAAGAAGGAAGCATCCGGTTCTCACAAGGAACCTGGAACAGACATTAGCCCCATCTTTAGATGCCCACACGAGGCTTTCAGAGGTTTCTGTTTTGCTCAAGGGCACATGGATTAAAGAGATGAAGTTCAAGCAGTGTGGACTCGAGCCTCTGGTGCTAGCCAGTGAAAAGCCAGCATTCACCAGAAGTGCTGAGGTTGGGAGTAGGTAGGACTTCACTTAGGAGCCTAAGCAGGGGAAGCTTCTGGGAGTCCCCTCAGGCCTTTGCACTAGTTGTTTTGTCTGACATGTTCTTCTTCTGCCTGTTGAGCACCAACCCCCCAACCCCCACCCCCACCTACCACCCACCCTTTGCTGGGGATTGAACACAGGATGTGACATATGCTAGGCAACCACAGTGCTGGGCTACACCCCTAGCTCTTCTTCCTCTATCTTTTCATGCCTTGCTCCTTCTGATTTAGATCTCAGTTTAAATTTTAATTTCCCCCTTTTCAGCAAGATTTTCCCGTCTCTTATAAAAAAAGAAAAAAAGGATCAACCCTTCTTTCATTGGTCCCTTGTCAATTCCAGTTTCCCATAGGCTGACACTGCCTCACACAGGACAGCGCTTCCCCACAGCCCAATGCAGGAACTGAAAAGTCAGAGGATCTGAAAGGGATGGAGCCCCAGATGCTATGTGGCCATTTCACCCAAGTCCTCAGCCAGTGGAGACTCTCATACTCCTTCATTTTACTGGGGGTTTTGCTTTATTTTTTTGTCCACAATAGTTATGGAGACACAGCAACAAGTAGCTATTGTGTCCCATTAAAATGATTGTGGGCTGTACACTTTTGACTTCTTGTAGGGGAGAAGCAGCCCTGATTTGTTAGATTTCTAACCAGGTCATATTGCACCTTGGAAAAGAAAATTTCGTAAGTCCCTTGCAAATACATGGAAACTCACTGTTGCCAGTGGACCCCAGGACCATTGCAAAGAACTCAGGGAGCCCAGCTCTGAAGATTTCAGGGATCTTCTAATTCCTCTTCTTGAGGGATAAGTGTGGGACTCGATTATCTCCAGACCTGAGCCTACAATCTCTTAAATTCTTTGAGGTCAAGATGAGAGGGGATATAGGGTTCCTGGTTAAATCTGGATTTCAGACAAAGAAAAACAACTTTTTTATCATATGTCTTCATGCAGTGTGGGAGACATTTATATTAAAAATCATGGATGTAGTTACACTAAAAAACTGTTCATGGTGTATCTGAAATTACAGTCTCACTAAGAATTCTATACATCTTATCTGGCCACGCTACAGGGGAGGGCTGGCCCTTAACAAACGGTTTCCCTTAGGAGGAAGCTTTCAGATCTGGGAAAACAAAGGCCATAGTGAGCTGTGATTTTTTTTTGAAGGGTGAAATGAAGTTGGTTTCTTTCACGCCAAATAAGCAATCACAGATGACTCCGTCAGGAATCCGGACTCGTGACCAGCATGGGACTCAAGATCAAGAAAAAAAATTTGTTTAAGATTAAGAGTCAGAGAATCAATCTTCACACACACAGTCAAGACCAGTCAGCGAGTGAAGGGCAATCTCGCTAAGGAAGGTAAGAACATTGCGTCTCTCCGGAAACTTAGTCCTATTTTCTCAGAACAGGATGCAGAGATGCTCGTGGACATTCCCACTTCCCTCGGGGCCTTCACCGTCAGCAGGATTTCTCCTCAATGTTTATAAGCCTCCAATCTCTGAGGGCCCACCAAGGCTCCCCTCAGATCTCTCAGTGCTCTGTGACTGCCAGCAAGAACAGCAATTACTTCGGAGACTGTCTGCTGGTGATAAACACTCTCCCTGCTCAGGATGTATTTATTCTTTTTGTGGGGGTGGATTTTTTATTTTATTCTATTTTTTGAGACAAGGTCACGCTATGTAGTTCAGGATGGCCTTGAACTCACTTATGTAGCCCAGTCTGGCTGCAAAGTCACAGTGATCTTCCTGCCTCAGCCTCTGAGTGCTGGGATTACAGGTGCATGCCACCACGCTCGACATGCTAGTGACATTCTGTCACTTGAAGGAGTGCTCCTCTTGGTTTGAGCAAGGTGAGGGGACACTCCCCTACACTGTTTCCCAAGGCTTTGAGCTGGAGGTCTAGGTGTACGAAACCATTTTAAAGCAGAACTGAGTTTCTCGTCTGTAATTTGAACAGGGAGCTTACCCCCACATTATCCACCTGAGATGAACAGTGAGTTCAACTGTCATGTTTTTTAACATTTGGGAAGGACAATTACACATAAAATGGTCCCAACAGAAAAAAGTCACATGGTGAAATTCCCATTTTGTTCTCCCATTCTCCCTGTTGTTCAAATTGGAGCTTGTTAAGATAACTGTATGGGGATTAGAACTTTAATAGTCCCCAGAAAAGTAAGAGGGGAGAAAAATACACAACAGCAAGGAGAGAGGCTTCTACTGTTGACTTTTAATGAGCTCATTTTTATCCTGAGCACTGTGGTTCATGAGTTTGTTGTTGTTCTTATTGTTCATTTGTATGTATTAGAGCTTGCTTTCTTTTCTTTCTTTCTTTCTTTCTTTCTTTCTTTCTTTCTTTCTTTCTTTCTTTCTTTCTTTCTTTCTTTCTTTCTTTCTTTCTTTCTTTCATAAGGCTTGAAGTGGAGAGAAGTGAAGTTGATTGAGGGGAGGAGCAGAAACTGTTAGACGTCAGGTCCGGGGCTTCCTGGGCGAGGTGCACATGGATAAGGCAAGGCACAGGTGCAAGTGGTTTCCCTTGTCAGAAGGCAGACTCGGTTAAGTTTTAAAGCACATGTGTGCAACTCACAATGCACACATTCATTGTGGGCACCGGTACCATCACCTCTTAGTTCTTTCTAACTTCCTTTCCCCAAAGGATGCTGTGCTCTCTGCCTCCTGCTACATATCAGACTCTAGAAAACACATTTATCTCATCACAGCCTCTGTTCGTCCAGGTATTAGTACCAACCAGCAACCTGCGAGAGAAATTACTTCTCCTGTTAACCATTGCTCTGGGTCAGGCAAGCTAGAGAAGGAATAAAAATCCTCTTTTTCTCTAAAAGTTTATAGGATGGAGTCAAATTAAAGGCAACATTTTTTTTTTTTTTTGCCAAGTAAAAACCCAGTTCAAAAGTTTTTTTTGTTTTGTTTTCATCTGTATTTTCTTCAAACTTACTTTTCCCTTAGTGGAAGAGGTGAGAAGCCCAAGCTAAGAGTATTTCTAAAGCCCCTCATGTAAGTGAAGAAGTACAAATCCTTTCAGAGAGAAACCCAGGCCCAGGGTCCTGTCAGTGTTGGTTACTTGGCAACAGTGCCTGTGCGGGTCTTTATGAAATGATGGGTAGGTTCACTGAATTCGCCAAATGGTGTCTATGTGGCCCCTCAGGTGTGCTGTGCTCTGATCCCACAAGATGCCACAAGAAGACGGTCACTTCAACTATGGTCATCCCAGGAAGGGGCATGGCCACGCCTACATCACAACTGAAGAGTAAGTTCAAAACCAGACCTAGTGCAGTTCCCAGTTTGCTGTTTGCCCGCATAGCCTGCTGACTCCCACCTCTCCCAGACATTTGTAAATTTCCCTTGTGTTTATTTCCCCACAGAGTAAAAACCATGGCAACAAGGGGAGGAGACTTCTGGTTTTACAAAGGGCTCACTCAAGTGTCTCTGGGGCCTACGCAGCAGGAAGAAAGGAATGATAAAAGTGGATCTTCTATTTTTGTGTGCATTCATAGCTATTGAGACTTACTAGCCACAGATCCCCAAATTGAAACACTTCTGCCTGGTGTCAAGATGCTTCTTTCCTCAGGCCTTATTCTGTCAGCTCTTCTCAGGCTGCTGCAGGTGACTGGTAGACAGAATGAAGCTCAGTTGCCAAAGAGCCAGTGTAGATGAGGGCGGGTGTGTGGAACTCAACCTGCAGACTAACTCCAGGATGAAGATTGTTGTGTTGCAACATTACAGAAAGGATACCATATTATTAAGAATTTAAAACAAGAATGAACATGATTAGCATGCATTATATTATAGTCCAAGATACATACTGCTTTTCTCATTGAAAAAGCTAATAATCCGGTGGGAGAGTTGGGCGAGAAAATAACTTTAGCAGACGTAAGTGCTCTTAGTTGAGCATGCTGGGTGGCACACACCTATAATCACTCCATCCTGGGAAGCTGAGGCAGGAGGATTGCAAGTTTGAGTCCAGCCTAGTGACTTAGCAATTTAACTGTCTCAAAATAAAAATAGGGATGAGGAACACAGCTCAGTGAGGAGGGCCTGGGTTTAGTCTACAGTGTAACCCCCCCAAAAAGAAGAAGAAAGAAAGAGCAGATAAGCAAAAAGAAAAAAAGAAAGAAGGAAAAGAAAAAGCAGTGCATGTTAGGGAACACAGACAGACTGTAGGACACTCTGGGGGTACCAGGAGTGGGGTGGGGTGTGGAGGTGGGAGGGAATATGGCGGTAGGACAAGGGGTTCTATTCTCTGAGCGGGGACTTCAACAGGATAACAAATCAGGTTTTTATAGAAACAGGGGTGGCTCTATCTCCTAACAAAAAATTTTCAAGAGTGAAAATAAACTCTTGGGGAGGACCTATTGCATATGGTATTAGTTAGGACACCATTTCAGTTTCTGTACTATGACTTAACAGTCTTCCTTATGACATCATTTTATGTACCTGTCAGGTCATAGTCCAAGAGTATAAAGTCCACTGTTCATTAGTTTCCTTCTCTCTGGAAACTCCCCTTAGACACTGTCTTTGTTTACACAGTCCAAGATGATACATCATCAACGCCATATCTCACCCACAGAAAGGGGAGACAGAGAGGGCTAGGACCATACCTCTCAAGTGACACGCATCACTCCTGCTCACCCCTCACACAGTCACACTCACCCTGGTGCATATCATCTTTGCCATGTTGTAGATGAGGAATGACTCAAAGAAGCTAGGGAATATACAACTGTGCATAGTGATATCGTGGTTTTGATACAACTCTGTTTGCCCATGAAGCATCATACAGGTCAGCACAACAAGTATTTATACAACTCCAGCCAGTAGCAGGGAAAGGTAGAGATCAGTATCTGGCATTCCATGGTGTTTCATGCTCTCCATCTTTCGGTGTGTTGTGTAGACAACGTGACCTTGCATGAAGAGCTGCAACAGAGCTCTGTCTGTGTCAGGAAGTTCAAGGGGAGACCACAGAGTCAAATCAGAGCACAGGCATGATGGGAACTGGATCAGATGCCTTCAGTCACAAGAGCCCTTGAGTACTCACTCCTGTGACAGCTTCATTTTAAGAAACAGTACATTTTGCAGGACAAGCACCAGCCTGGGAGACAGGAGACCTGGATCTGTCCCTGTCTCCCTTGGCTGGTGTCCAGTGCCAGTTACTGTGAATGCTGGTTCTGCCCCTTAATGGCTGTGCAACTTTGGCTATTTTACCAACCTAATGTCAGCTCCGAGATGAACACCACACACAACTCAGGATTGTAGTGAGGTGTCTCAGCTTCTTGAGCTATAAAATGGGTAGATTGGCATCCACACTTGGGTCAGAACTCACATGTAGCATTTTCACCTTGTGGTTCTCTCCATTTCAGTGGGGGTTGGACATAACCGCTTTGATGTCTAGTAGTCCTGAGATTGTCTGGTAGGTGGCACTGGGCAAAATTTTCTCCAGAAGCCTTTGTTCAACCTTGCTCTTTTCTTACGAATTTTCTAGTTCTGCAGAGCCTTCTTGGCAAGTGCTCAGGCACAGCTAACATGTGGTGCTGTGCACTTTGACCGTGCTGTGGGGCAGAAAATCAGGCAGGTGCTGACTCATTGACAGCTTTTTGCAGGCAATACAGTCCCAGCCTCTTCCCAAGCCTTTGTGGTAACTGTAACGCTTCCCAAGGCGGCTGGACACAGGGCCCAAGAGAATGATTTAGATCCCCAGCAGACTGGCATTCTGGTGCTTAGGACCAGATCTTTATGCAGGAACTCTGTATCTTTGCCCTGGGTTTCACTCAGATTCTTCTCACGAGCGCTGCATGGGTGAGAATGGTTTTGGGCAGGGCCCATCCGGGGGCAGTGGTGTACGTGACAGACTACTTGGGAAGTACATGAGAAAGATTGATTTATGTTTCATCACACTATGGGTCAATATTCCTGTGCCTAACTGGTATGTGTCTCTGCCAGAGCTGCAGGGATTGGCATCCTGACAGTGATCCTGGGAATTTTGCTGCTAATTGGCTGCTGGTACTGTAGAAGAAGAAGCGGATACAGAACCTTGACGGTGCGTTAAGTTCCCACTGCTGGAATCCTTCGGATCCAGGACCCCTCCTTTCCACTTCCTCTGAATCTAGGGAGTAGGATAACATTCTCATGGTCCCCTCTAGTTCTACTTGCTGCTGATGAATTTTTTTGTTGTTGTTGTTTTGAGACAAGGTCTTGCCGTGTAGTTCAGGTTGGGCTTGAGTTTACTATGTAGCCCAGGCCAGCCTGAAACTCGCAGTGATCCTCCCATGTCAGTCTCCACGTGCTGGGATTACAGGCTACAGCACCATGCCCAGCTTTTTGCAAGCAACTATTCCTTTCCTTCTGCCCAGATATGCACCCTACCCAGGAACTTGCCTCTTCTCTTTGGCTCTACTCAAAGCAAATTTAAGTGGCTAGCTGCCACATGCAGCAGAGTACCAATGGTTTGTAGGGCAGAGGAGAAAGGGTTTGTGGTCCCCTTAACACCACACCAGTATATTAGAATCCTTGGGTCTTTCCAATTCTAGAGATTATTGTTGATTCTGTTATCCCACTTAGTGGCATGCCTCTCCCTCCTTGCCTGCTAACATCTGTCAAAGGTTACCTAGGAATTTCAAGTTCTTCTAATTCTGTCATACTCAGTAGTCCAGGCTACTGAAGATCCCCGTGAACATCAGCATAGCAAGAGAACTGTCCTTCCATTCAACAGTACAACCATATTTATTCATTTTCATTGCCCCCATCCTCCTTAGGTAGCCAACATTTAACATATCTTTTTGTTCTTTACGCACATAACCAAGAAGCTAACACAATGACATGGTCTACTCTTCCAGCATCTGGTTCTCCCAAAGAGTGGGACACATCAATCAAGCCTATAGACTATAAATAAACTTCAGGTTTCAGCAAACTCACTTCAAAGCCAGGTAGTACTTTAACACTGAAGCATCCAACAGCATTCTCCATGGTGAGGGTGCAATGAAAGGAAAGTTGCCATTTTCTCTTTTCTTATCACAGCTATGAGGGTTTTCACATTGGTGCATGATGGAAAGCTGTCTTCACAAAAGATCTTGGAAAGTCTTATTCCTCATTTGGCACGCACTTCATTCAGAAGAGGCTCTGTGAAGGAGAGGAGTGCTAGCGTGTGCAGAGGGCAGGAGCACAGCAAACTGAAAGGAAAGGGATCCTAAAAGAGGCACTTGCCAAGCTTTCCCTCCTCACCAAGAAACTAAGCATTTTGTGTCCCTTTCTCTAATGCCTTACTAGAGTGTGCAAAACATAAAACGTGAATGTCTGGGCAAACTGGAGGCTAACACATCACCAAGAAGAGCCTTCTGGTCTGTTTGTATTTCATGAGAACGAGCAGCAGATACTGAGTCTGAACAAGAAAACTCCAAACCAACACTGGAGGAAAGCCTTGACTACAAGGTTAGGGACAGAACCCCTGATTTTATGATATTTCTCTGTGGTGGTCCACAGAGGTCAGTAGGGGTAGGACTTTGCTTTCCATCACAGAACTCTTATTTGTGCCTCTAGCATGGAGTAATGTCATCTTGTAACTCACTGTTTACCTTTTACCTCTTCCACTCCTGCTTTTCCCATTTATGAAGCAGGACACTGTACCTCCAGTGCTTAGCACAGGGCCTGACACAAAGCAGTTAATTGTGTGGCATCGGGGTTTGATTTTATTGCCTACCACTGACTTGCTTGGAGACCTTAGATTTTTAATCTCTCTAAATCTCATTAGCTCTATTCTACACACAGACATGGTGGAAACGAGATATATAACACAGCCAGATTTTATGTAATATACTTTAAAAAATATTTTTATTTCATCATATATTTGCATAGCAAAAATACAATGATTTAACCTTTCAAGAACATGCTATAAAAACTCATTAGGCTGGTGTTTGCTTCCTAATCATCCATAATTATTAGCTTGATGCTTGCTTTTTCTCCTTTATGCTTCTATGTTCTCATCTTAAATTCATTCCCTTTGAAGAGTGGCAGAGAGCCTTACTAGTGTTCACACATGGTAAACATTTGATTAGGAAAGTTTAAGTTCAACCTACCATGACTCCATTACTCCAGATGTAAATCAGTACTTGCAGAGTGTCTCTGGAATTTTTATGAGACAGAAATGTGTTTAAACTTCCTGATTCTTCATACTTAAATGCTCTCATATTTATTTTTTAAATTAATATTAAAATTTGTTTTGAAATTTTTATATCTCCAGGAAAGAAAGCATCAACTGTTAGGAATCAACAGTCTAAGAAATTTAGGCAAAATTATGTGTAATACTGCATTTAATTACATCATTACCTATCGTTCTTTGGTGATTTTATCCCATTAAGCAGAAGAACATAAATAATAAATACAAGTTTTGGTTTCCTGAAGCTTAGCAATCTTCACTAAAGTTTGAAAAGCATACGTTCCAACTTTCATTAACCACAGAATTGTAGCAAGGTTGTTTAAAATTTAGATTGCCTAAAGTTTGTTCCTGAGTTATCAATTTCCCTGAATGCTGAAAAACATGTTTTAAAAGGAGAGACTGATTTTTGAAGGAACATGTTTTTGTTGCAGAAAGTGGAAAATTATTTGTAAGAAACTGGAAGTTGTTTTTCATATTTACCAGTTTTACATTTTCACCTGGATGTTTAGGGCATACTTTTTGGGTGGGTTTTTTATTAGAATTTTAAGGCCCTGGCTAACAGCTCACTTTGTATTTGTATCTCATGGTATCAAATCTCTGAATGCATGGTCGGGGCCACCTGCACTTACTAAAATGCAGACTCTCAAGCCATGTCTGGTAGTTAGCTGCAGGAGTCAAGTCTTTAATACACACACCAAGTCTGAATGTAAATGCAGAGAATTAGCAGTGGACTGACTATGAGTGGCTCACGTTCATACTCTGAGAGATGACAGTTTTCTTTCTTCCTGGTCAGTATGCCTTTTATTTCCTTTTCTTGGATTATTGCATTAGCTAGGACTTCCATTATGATATTGAAAAAGCAACCATGATGGGGGTACACCCTTGTCTAGTTCTTGACATTAGTCAGAGTTTCACTTTTCTCATCAGGTATGATGTTAGCTATAGTCATTTTTAGATATTTTTAGCAAAGTCAGGGAAGTTTCCCTTTACTCCTAGTTTATGAGAATTTTAAATCATGAATGGATTTCAAGTGCTTTTCCTGCATGTTGCTATGATCATGTGCTTTTTCTTTATTTTATTGATGATTTAGTTATGAATTACAAACATTTTTTTCAATGTTGAACCAACTTTGCACACCTCAAATAAATCTCATTTTCTCATGATGTGCAATTCTTTTATACACTGTTGAATTTGATATTTTGTTGAAGATTTTTGCATCCATGTTCTCCTCTTGTACTTTATTTTTACTTTCATCTTAGGATAAAGCTGCCCTTGTAAAATGAATTTTAAAACATTTTCTGCTTCTATTTCTTTTTAGAATTTTGAAACATTTTATTGTCACAATGTCCATCAAGTAAATATATTTATATTCATTTTATATATGAGAAAGCCAGGAGAAACAAAGGTTAAATAACTTATTCAAAGTCTAAGTACCCATAAATAACCGAGCAAAATATTGTAGAGAAGCAATCTCTTTTGCACTGTCCATGTTCCTAACCACTACTCTTTACTGCCCATTAATCATCTATTGTGGATGGAACTTAGGCAGAGGTCATTGATAAATATATTCTCAATGCTTTTATCTTTTGAAAGAGATTGTAGAGAATTTGTATTTCTTCCTTACATGTTTGATAGAATTTGCCAGTGAATCCATTTAGGGCAGGTGGTTTATTCTAGAAGGCTGTTCTTTTTTCATTTTTAATAATAGATATAGGACTATTCTAATGATCTCTCTTTCTCTCTCTGTCTCGTCTTTCTCTCTTCCAGTACTGAAGTTGAACCCAAGGCCTTCACATTGAGCTACATCTCCAGCACTCCCACTGCTGCTTAAAAAAAATTTTTTTTTGAGATATGTTCTCATTAAGTTGTCCATGCTGGTCTTCAACTTATGATACTCCTGCCTTAGCCTCTCAGGGTGCTGGGATTATAGGTGTACACCATCACACTTGGCTCAATTATTTTCTTCTGTGACTTTTGGCAGATTACTATATTTCATCTAAGTTTTCAAATTTGTGGGCACAGATCTGTTTATAGCTTTCTTGGGATATCTTCTTCAGTTTTGCAGTGATGTCTATGTTTTCATTTCTGATAGTGGCATGTATCTTCTCCTTTGCTTAGCTTGGCTAAAGGCTTATCTTTTCTAAGAACCAGCTTTTGCGTGTTTTGATTTTCTCTAACTCCTCATTTTCAATTTCATTGGTTTCTGGTAGTCTTGGTTTACACCTAGATGTCCCCCAAAGTCTCATGTGCTCGTAAGTGGAGCTTTTGGGAGATGGCTGGATCATGGACGTGTGATACTGGAAGTGGGTGTGATAATTGGATATGCTCACTGATTGGTTTAGTGTAGTTGTGACTGTGGATAATGGGAAGGTCCGCCTTGGGTGGCACCAACCAATAGAATTATAACCTGAATGGCATAAAAAGGGAAAGCAAGTTTGCTGTTTACTGCTTCCTGCTATCCAAATCATGGACTATTTCTCTTTTGCCATGCCTCTCTGCCATACTGTTCTGCCTTGGAACAAGCTGTGGATTGAAAGTGCTACAAACTATGAGCTAAAATAAACCTTCCCTCCTTCAATTTGTGTCTATCAGGTATTTTGTCCCAACAACAAGAAAGTAACTAAGACACTTGTCTAATTTTTAATTTTTTTTCCAGTTTACTTGGGATATACTCTTTTTTTTTTTTAGTTTTCCCAAGGTTGAAGCTTAAGCAATGGATTTTAGGTCTTTCTTCTTTTCTAATATAAACCATCAGGCTTATAAATGTCCCTTTAAGTGCTGCCTTTACCGTATCCCACAAACTCTGATGTTATATATTCTACTTGATTCATTTTAAAATATTTTCACATTTCTCGAGAATTTTTCTTTGACCCACGTGTTTTCTTAAAGAATGTTACTTAATCTCCACGTATTTAGGTATTGTTCAGTTATCTTTCTGTTATTTCTAGGTTAATTCCATTGAAGTCTGAGAGTAAACATTGTATGATTTCTATTCTTTTAAATTTGTTAAGATGTAGTTTATGTGGTAAATCTTGATACGTGAGTTACTTTTCTACTGCTCAGACAAAACACCGGACACCACAGCTCAGAGGAGGACAGCTGGGTTTGGCTCACAGCATCAGAGAGCTCATTCCACAGTTGGTTGGCTCAAAGGCAGGAACAACAAGGGGCAGGTCATGGAGGAGGCAGCTGCCCCACGCATGGCAGCCGGGAAGCAGGGGCAGAGGAGAGTGGCTGAAGTCAGGAGTACCCTTTCCAGGTCATTCCCGTGATCCACTTCTTCCAACTCACTCTACCCCCAAGAGCAGTCAACTACAAGCTCATCAATGGATTGAGCAACTGATCCTGAATATAATGCTCTCATGATCAATCGCCTTCCAAAGCCCCACCTCTGATCACGAGACTTTGGGGGGCATTTTATATCTAAACCGTAACACTTAGTAAATGTTCCATATGAGCTTGGGAAGAACATGTATTCTGCTGTTGTTGGACAACAAAAGTATGTAGATGTCTACTATATGTAGTTGATTGATGATTTTGGTGGGCTCAATTACATCTTTACTGAATTTTTGTCTGCTGGACCTGTCCACTTCTGGTAGAGGTATGCTGAAATCTCCAACTATAACTCCAAGTACACAGTGGATGTCAATGGTATGTCCTTGAAGTTGTAAGTTATTGTCTCGTATGTTTTGTTGCTGTTTTTAGATACATATATGTTCAGTACTGTGATGTCTTCTTGGAGAATGAACCCCATTATCATTATTTAATGCTGCCTTTATCCCCAATTTTACTTTGTAGGCTGCTCATTCTGAAATTAACATAGGAACTATCACTTTGATTAGTGTTAGCATGCTGTCTTCCTCAATCCATTTACTTTTTGCACAACTTTTAAAGTGGGTTCTTATATATAACATAGTTGGAACTTGGTTTTGATCCATTATGATAATCTCTATTAATTGATGTATTTAAATCACTCACTTTCAAAATGATTATTGACATAGCTGGATTATCATCAAGCATAAATATCACTGG
>PVLD010000576.1:150954-268607 GCA_004027595.1 Dinomys branickii | reverse complement strand
TGTGTCGGTGTGTATGTGTGTGCGCGCGGGTCCCTCTCTCTCTCTCTCCCTCTCGCTCCCTCTCTCTCTGCCCCTGGCTCTCGCTCACTAGCTCTCAAGGACGAGGTGAAATCCCTTTGCTGGTCATGAGGCGGCTTCAGAGACAAACAACACAATGCGAGTGCAAATAACAAAGGCAAAAAGACAGTGGGAACAATGGGGGAGGCGGGCAGCGCACCAGCCGGCGGTCACCGCGGCCCGCCCCGGGGGGCGCGGCGGGGCCGGGGCGGGCGCGGGGCGGCGCCGGGGGTCCCGCTCCCCCCAGGTCGCCCGGAGCTCCCGCAAGCCCACCCTGACCTCCTTCCTGCTGCGCGCCGCCCGGCCGCCCGCTCTATCCATCCGAAGGGAAAGCGCCCCAGAGTTTCCTTCCCCGTCTGCGGCAGAGTAACTAGATTGTAAATAACGCGGTGATTACCCACACCGTGCAGGAATGTTTAAAAAAAAAAAAAAAATCTGCCCTCCACTTAAAGGAGCGAGAAAGGCGAAATGGCAGGAGTGGAAGGAGGCAGGGAGAGCGGGCTATCTCCAGATCTCCATGGAGCTCGCATCTATAAATACGCATTCATGTTTAGTCAAGTCCCCTTTGTCAACTTCTTCCCCGCACCCGGACCTCGCCCGCTGCCCCGCCGCTATTACCTGCGCCCCTTCCGGCCCCCACCCCGGGGTGCGCACAGGAAGGCTGGGGGGAGGCGCGCGCGGGGGTCTGCGGGTGTCCGCGGAACCTTCCTGGAGGCTAGCAGCCGCCAGGCCGGTGCCCGGGCTGGAGCAGCCAGAGGTTCGGATTTTAAAGCGACCACTGCCTCCCAGAGCCCGGCTCCGCGCCTCGGGTCCCCGCAGCCTTCGCCTCCGCTTCGCACCCACCTACTCCTTGTGGGGGTGGGGGACAGAAAAGTTTCAAGGCGCTCTCATCTTTGCCTTAGGGGTGGTTGAACTGGTTTGATTTTGTGCAAGTGAGCCCCCCCCCGCCCGCAAAAAAATAAAAAAAAAATTTAAAAGCCCCAGTGCCCAAGAACAAGGGAATGCTATTTAGGGCGAAATAAGGCTGGGCACTGGGCTTGGTCGCGTTCTGCTGCGACACCTGAGCCGGCGCGTGGAGCCGAGAGAGGGACCCTGAGTTACTGGAGTTACATCACCCCAAGAAGAAACTCCGTAGGTGATGCTCGGAGCGGCAGCACAGGGGCTGATTTAAGCGTGTGTTCTGACAGCTCCCGCGCGGCTCAGGCGCTTATCTCTTCTAATCTTACTTGCATTGACTTAAAACAGCTGCCGGTTTGCCATGGGGAAAAAAACCTATTAAATCGCGAGCCGGGGTGGGGCGGGGGCGGGGTTCCTGACAGTGATCTCCCGGAGCTGGTGTCCAGGAAAGGCAGGGAGGAGGGGGCGGCGGAGGCAGCAGATTAAGAAGACGATGCTGGAGAGGGCGACTCAAACAATTCCAGCAACACGTTTCTTTTTATCGCGGCGCCCTCCTCTCCTTTTACTCTCTGCCGATTTGCGTGTTCTTTCCCCATCTCTGATTTTCTTCAGAAGCGCATCCATTGACTGCGCCTCGTCTCTGGGCACCCCCAGCTTTTCCCAGAGTGCAGCAACCAGACCAGGAGATCAGCGACCCTACTCTGTTTACTCTCCGCGCTCTTGGAAGAGCAGGGCTCTGGAGGCGCTTGGGAGCGAGGCTGGGGGCTTGCCTGTCGATTCTTGATGTGTCTCCGACTTCTGGGGCGGAAGTCTGCGAGGCAGTTAGTAAGCGAATACACTTTTGGGATGCACGCAACACGTCCTAATCACAATATATTCGCCTAGAAAAGTGATACATCCTTTCTGCCGTTTTGTAGATGCGTTTCTGAAGGTGGATTGCTGCTACCTGAGATTTTGCACTTGTCTAGGAGCAGAAATTTTCTGGGGGTGTTTGCAATTGATTATTTGGTGCCTACTTTCTAAAAATGGCTAAACACCTTTCCCTGGGACAAAAGTGAGAAATGCAAATCTTAATAACTCAAGGCAAAAATTTCAAAGTGTAAGCACGGTTATTATCCACTCCCACAAAGAGAAGCTTCCTCTTCCACAAATATTTGATAGCATACAGCCCAGTAATTAAGAGAACAATCAAATAAACTCAGGGTTTTCATGAGGACTCTAAATTATCGTCGGCCTAGAATTTATAAGCAGAATCTATAATCATTTGCTGGTTAGATATAGCTCTGGATATAGCAATCAAAATCTGAATCCTTAGAGTTTGCTATATTTTTTTAACTACATAATGAGAGAGACCATGGATACCAACAAAATTCAAAGTGCTAGATTAATGTGAGATCACAGGGTATGTGAAAAAAATTCCATGCGTGTGCATGAAACACCTTTCCTATATACAATATTACTTTTCCTCACACTTAAAGCTTCAAGTCAGAGCCACTTACTTACATGGCATAAGAATTCACTGATAATTGCATTGTACCTTGAATTTAAGTGTTGCTTTTATTACAGAGATCTTAGCTTATGTTGAACAGCTTATTCTTGTAATACATATGAAGCTGTTTTCCAAAATTAGCTATTACTACATCAGGCCTAGTTCTTTCAATAAATATACAAGAGGCAAATCAGGCCCAATTATAATACATCATCCCTCACTACTAGTTATATAAAAATGTATAACATCTGAAATAGAATTGTCATTTACAGTGAACTTCCACTGGGTTTTAATATCTTTGGAACCATACTAAGTAAAAAAGAACATGCCTGTAATCTCAGCATTCCAAAAGGCTGAGATAGAAAGATAGCAAGTTGGAGACCGTCCTGGGCAACAGACATAGTGAGTCCCTGTCTCAAAAAACAAACAAACAAACAAACAAACAAAAAACCTAAAAAGGGCTGGGCATGTCGCTCAAAGGGAACACAGAAACATACTGGGTTCAGTGTGTAGTACTGGAAAGGGAGAGAGAGGGAGAAGGAGGGAGGAAGGGAGGGAGGGAGGGAAGGAGGGGGGAAAGGTCCCTTCCTGGGCCTCTGGCCATGGACTCCAACTGTGCTTGACCTAACCCACCAGGTAGCACAAGTCACTCCTCAGAGTCTTGGCTTCTGTGTCTTCAGTGTGACGGCTTCTGGGGCAGCCAGGCTTCCTACTGGCAGAAGCGAGGTTGGGCAGATGGAGAGGAGGTGCAGGGTTTCCAGCTGCCTAGTGAGATCCTGGTGAAGCTCCACTGACTCCACCCTCTTCCCTCTTTTGCGCCTACAGGCAGCAAACTTCCAACCACTGATGGTTATTGAAACCACATGTCCCGAAGACTAAGCCATGATCATTATACAGCAACAGCATAGCTGATCAAAAACTTCCAGTGGGATGTTTGTTTGTATTGGGTTTAAAAAAAAAAAACTCCCACATTTGAAGTGGGACTGACACATTAAACATCAGTGTTTTCCATTTATCAAGCATTTACTATGTGCCAGGCTCTTGGCCAAGTACTTTTCAAATATATTTGTGTCTGTCCTTCTTCCCCAAACTTGCAAGAAATTTTACATCTCTGTTTTTTTGCAGAGAGGAAAAGGAAGCTCAGAAAGGTTAAATAACTTGCCTAAGACCTTATAATATATAATATATACTGTAATATATAATTAATATTATATATAATTAAATATTAAAGGTATTCAGCAATATATATGAAATTGTCATATTTCTGTATGCTAGGCAATTTTATAGTCCATATACACATAAATGTATATATTTTGTGTATGTTTTATATACACGTAATATGTACATATGATACAGATACACATAAATATGCTACATAAATTTATGTGCCCATATGAGGTATATAATCTATTATTAAATAGCTATTCTTTAATTTCAGCAATCATACAGGAGTTATGTTATAGGTATACAACCTCATTTAATCCCCCACTACCACATGAGTTACGCTTGTATTATATAGCGTCACAGATAAGGAAGTAAGCAGAGAAAGGCTATGTAATTTGCTCAAGTTTATACAAATAATAGGTGATGGAATCTGGATTCAAACCCAAGTAATACTGTCTCAAGATACATACCCTTAACCCTCTTTTCTATATTGCCCTTCAATATATGCATCCAAATATAGTCAGAGATATAGATACACAATATACCTATATGTATTCATTGACAGACATATGCAATTTATAGCTATACACTAGAGCTATAGGTAACCTGAAATATTGATGATATTTGCCCAAGGTATTCAAGATTTTCCAAACAATATGGAGGCTATCCGAACACATTTACAGATAATGGGAGCGTCCTAAGAAATTCTAGATGTATATTTATATCTGACCATGGCCTACATGCATAAGGTTCATTTTTTTATTCATTTGAGCATGTGTGTTACAGATAGAAGAAACAAAGTAGTTGGGAGTCTTAAAGAAAAAAGAAAGGAACATAGTCTCAGTCCAATTTCTGTTGCTCCAACAAAATATCTGATACAACTATCTGATTTGTTATTTAAACAAAAAGGTTTATTCAGTTCAATGCTCAGTTTTGAGGCTGGAAAGCCCAGGGTCAGTGACTTCATCTGGTGAGGTCTCATGCTATGGCATGGCATGGGGGCGGGGAGAAATACATGGTAGAAATGTGTCCAACTAGAGAGGTAGCCTTGTTTCATAATAATTCAGTCCCTTCAGAGAACTCACTCCTCTAAACAACATTAGTCGATTCACGAGGGTTCCACCCGTATAATCCCCCACCCACCCAACTAGGCCCCACTTCCCAAGGCTGCTCTATTGAAGAATTAAGCCTCAACATGAGTTTTGATGGGCACAGGAGCATAATCAAACCATGGAGATACTAGTATGTATTAAAATGCCTCACTTGAGAGGTAGAGGGAAATGTAGATGGTACAGAAACCAAACAGTCACCTTAATGGTGATGAAGATCGTTATATTTTTTTTAATTGGAGTAGTTTTCCACCCTCACTCCATTAACAAAGGAATAAAATAAAATGTTGACTTAAGTTTAACAATCATGGACTCACTGACATCCTTCAAAGGAATCTTAAAATATTTGATAAGACTTGCAGATATGGGAACGATTTGTTTCTCCCATGGCCATTTTTACCAGTCTCACCAAACACAGTGTGCACATCAGTTTTTAGACATGAGCTTCTCCAAAGTCAACCAGCTTTTAAAAAGCATTTTGAGATGTTCTCTCTCTCTCTCTCTCTCTTCTTCTTCTTCTTCTCCTCCTAAATACAATATAAAGGTTTATCTAAGGAAGCAGAAATAACTGACAACCATCTTCTGTGAGCATTCTTAATCCTGATAACGCCTGAGATACAGGCATCTAAACCACTAACTGTGCTGGACCTACGTGTCTCTTTAGAAAAGCTGGAAAAGACACTCTACCCCTAGCAGATGCCACACACTAAGCTCTTACTGAAAAAAACTTTTAAAGCCCTATTACAGATACATATGTTTTCATTTAAAAACTACTATGAAATAGAGTGTTCTTTTATTTAAACATTCCCCTGTGGTTCTACAAATTAAGGATCGGTAGTACTGTATTAACAGTTCAACTGAGAGCCAAACTGAACTGAACTGGTTAAAAATAGTTGGTAAAACTGCCAACAATGGTTTTTTACTGATGATAACAGAAATGTGGGGCAGCCTATACATTACAAAAATGAATTCTAATTTTTTTAAACTTTCCCATTTGAGTATATATTTTGGAATGAACTACTTTTTATGTCAGCCACAGTTTTGCAAAGGGGAAATAATGTATAAAACCCAAGTGACCAAAACCACAGTCACATTGCTCTTATTAGTACAGAGTATTTATTATGCTGATTGTTAATTTTTCCTTTCCTGGGAGAAGAACCAGAGGGAACTACAAGATTGGTCCCATTCAAGTGAAACAACGTGAAGTCCCCACATCTTGTCTCTTAATTTACTGTTTTTCAACTGGACTTCTGGCCTTTCGTTTTAAGTAAGGAGCACACAATGCAAGGGCAGGGGAACTAGAAATATAAAAATTGTTTCTCTTCGTATGTGGATTTCTTGCAGGCTTAGCTTGCGCAATATAGTCAGTGTTCTCAGTTGCTGCAAATTTTTTTTTTTACAAATATATATGGAAGAAAAGCACATGTAGAGTTACATTGCTTTTATTTATAATGCAAAGATAATGACTGATAATACTTTGCTGACTTCAAACTGATAACAGAGCTAGTTGTCATGCAAGGAGATAATATTTTACCTTTGAGTTTCAATGAAGTTTAGACATTTGGAAGTATGACCTAATGACGGTTCTTCCGTTATTACTTGAAGATGCTTGCTACTGTGTTGCTAGTTGAGTAATTAACATGTGAAATATGGCAGAAAAATGAAAACTGAACAAAAGCATATACCACAAAGACATCACTTAAGATATCTTTCTTGTTGGAATCTCAGCAAAATCATTCAAACAGCAAATGACTTTTCAGTCCTTAGATATTTTGGGACTTCCATTCTCCATCTCTTCTTGATGCTCATAAACTTAAACAAATTTAGAGTTTAATTAATAGGTTGACTTTTTAAAAGAATGTATTACGTTAATATACTCTGAAAGCTAAGCTGTTTTCCATGCTTACAATGATGATTTTTCAGGTTAGCTTCGCTCCAGAATAATCCACAGGATCACTACTCCAATTATTAGATTTTATCATGAACTGCTTCAGTTATTTCAACTGTTTTCTTCACCCAACAATATACTTTTTCAGCTACTTTTAATTTTCTTTGCATAAGGAGGTGAATTGTCAAGCTTTAATCAAAAAACATATTTGAATCCTGTAGGTAGCTTCTAAATGCTGAATGTTTACCTAGAAGTAGCTGGGGCCAACCATGCACTTTCCTACCTTCTTATGCAGGAAATTACAACATATAAAGCCCTATAAATTTTTCAATCCAAAAAAGAAATGAAAGAAATACCGAGATGGTTTGTCAAAAGCAAGACAAGGAGCAAGGGACATAAATGAGCGTCTTATTGTTTGAAGGGGTGAAAGTGACTTTGAAATGGTTGTCTAGCAATATGCATAGCTAAAAGGCCTGGGAATGCTGAACTGGCTTGAAAACAAGGTGAGAAGAAATCCTCAAATTAGGATCCAAAAGACTATCTGGGTTTAATATGAAAAATACAAAAACAGATCTGAATTACAAGAAACAACAACAAATGACTAAATCAGTGGAAACTGAACCAGAACAGAAGAAGATGGATGAGTGAGTGAATAACCATCACAAATGTTTTGAGAGCTATATATTGATCAACGGTTTTCCAACTTCAAAAAAAATAGAATTAGAGATAACACAGTGCACTGTAGTAGAAGTTAGAAGGCCTGGATCTGAATTCCATCTTATTAGAAACTAAAAATGTGATTTTCGTTATAGCTTTTAAAGTATGAAAAACTGAGATAAAGAGTTGGTAGACCCGGGAAATGGGGCCGGGCGTGGTGGTGCACACCTGTAATCCCAGCACTCGTGAGGCTGAGGTATGAGGATGGTTGAGAGTTCGAGGCCAGCCTGAGCTGCACAGTTAGACCTTGTCTCAAAAAGACAAGAAAAAGAAAAAAAGACCAGGCAAAAGAAATGCAGCCAGGAGTGAGTTCACCACAAAACGTACATCTCACTTTAAAGTTCTCTATCTTTTATCAGCATTATTTATTGAAGACCTACTCGTTCCAGGGACTGTGCTAGAATTGAGTCATATATTCGACTTCAACCTCTCCAGTGACCAAGAAGGAGGAAAAAAAAGTGTATTTCAATATTTATAATTGTTAGGTAGAGACCCAATTATTACTGACACCAAGATCAAATAGTTTCCTGAGGGCTTTCTTCTCAAGGACACTGAGGAATGTTAAGAAAAAGTTCCTATCTGTAAAAGCAGTGAAAAGTCTCAGGGGATTGTTTCTTACATTCCTAAAGGGCTCTCTAATCCTACAAGTTTTGCTGCACACTAAGAAAGCAATACCGTGACCAATTTTTACACAGGCCATTTCTTGGAGTCATGCTCATGACAATCCAAGACAGAAAGATGAAATAATGCCTCCCTCCAAAACAAAGTATGTATGCTTACCGCTCACTATAAAAGTACTGGATTTTCCAAGGTCAGTGTTCTTCATCTAGTATGCACACGGACTCTATACAAAGTCTCTAACCTTGACCATTCCTAAGCATGCTGAGTCCTTTCCCTAACAGCAACTTTGTGCCACTCTGATTGGTCTACTCTTTAGCTGGAAGACCAGTCAAAAAATACAAACTTAACTCTGGTTCAGCTGCCTGGGATGTCTCTTGAGACTGACAAGGTCATAGATCATAAGGACGATGGCTGGCTGTAGAACAGTGTTCACTGAGCTCCCCTACATGACTTGTGAGGGTCAAAACTGGGAACATTTTGGGTCTCTGCAGGTTTTGAAAAAAAGCTTCGCTTTGTATTTATATCACCTTTCTAGACAAAAGGTCTAGGTCCAAGTCAGAGATGATAGAGAAAAGAGAACCTGTAACTGTTGGAATGAAGACATCAGTTGCATGACTTTAGAAGGAGAATAGCCCTGGCACTTGGAGACGCAACGCTTCAAACCTAGAAACCTGCCAGGTATGGGATAGGAAATAACTCTCTCCTGGTCTCCTAGTTCCCATACCACTTCCTGGCAAAAAAACAACCAGCAACCTGACCCCACTACTGGTGTTTCTTCCACATCTTCATCCTACAAAAACAGAACAATTCAGGTGGTCCTGTGTGGCCACGAACTATACTGCTGCGACTGATACATTCAGAGAAGCTCCAGTAGTAGGTTGCTCTTTTAATATGTACAAACATGCAGACTGACATAACTCTGTTTCATTCTAAATGATACAAATTCGTATCTTCCCCTGATGGCCTAGCATCTCTGGGTTTTGTCACATACAACATGAAGGTTGTACAGACCTGGTGTGCTACTCATGTAGCTTAAACAAAACGAGATTAAGCAATGTGAATCAAGTTTCACAATGCATCCTTCAGTGGAGTGACCTGGGTTAACATGTAGGAGAAAATATGCCGTGGAATGTCTCTCCAATACAAATTATCGCTGGGCATATAGCTCAGTGGCATAAGCGCTTGCCTGGCAAGCCTCAGGTCATGAATTTGATTCCTGATACAAAAAAAAGATATAAACAATACAAATGATGGTTAACTGGCAACTTCTCCTAGTTATCAGCAACAGTACCAAGATCCTTCCTCATGTATTAATGAGTCCTATATTAGACTTTACATCTTTTGTCTTCTATTTGTTTTGTTTCAATCCCAGGGGTTAAATCCAGGGCCTTCACTCTGAATTACATTCATAGCTCCCTTTTTACTATACTTTTTTATTTTGGTAAATTTGGACTTGAACTTTCAATAACCCTGCCTCAGTGTTCCAGAGTGCTGGGATAGTAGGCCTGCGCCACCAGGCCCATTTGTACTATATCTTGACTGTCTGAGATAAGGCCTACCGGTACATCAGGGAGTTATCCACAGTTGGCTGAGACTTTCCTCTCTTTGCTGAGACAAAATACCCAATGCCCAAAATGAAGGAAGGAAAGGTTTATTTAGCTTACAGTTCGTGAAGGTCTCAGTCCATACTTGGCTGGTTCTGAGGCAGAGTGGCACATGGCAGAGGGCAAACTTTTCAGGGCAGCAGAGCACAGCAAAAACAACCAGCAAAAAGGGAGGAATTGCTGCAAGCAGCCTCCTTCCTTCCCTTACATTGTAAACAGGCTACTCCCACCCAGGGGGTGTGTAGCTCTCACACAATGTGGTGCCCTCCTCTTCCACAGGCTCAAGATGTGTACAAAGTAAGCACCCTGGTTTCCTGCTGAATCACTCAGCCAAACCTCTAGACTCCCCAAGTTGACACAATGTATCAACCATAACACTGAGACTGGGACTTTTGTGGGCATGGATGAGATCTCTACACACTTCTGGTTGGCTTTATTTTAGTGCCAAAGTCCAGTTAATGGAATACTTTCATAAATGCTGTATGAAACTGATCAGATCCTTTCCCCAATCTCTGCAGCCCAAATGTGTCAGAATGGCCAATGAAGTGGTATACACATAGAAATTAACTGAAAGTCAAGGTGGTATAGGGTTGAGCAATGGATTGTTAGCAGAAATAGTCCTGACAACTGAGTCTAATGTCTAGGCTCTGGCAATCTTACCCACCTTGTTGTCTAAACCAAAAATGCAATACCCCAGGCCATTACTCAAAGTTGTCTGTAAGGTACAACCTTGAAGGATAACCTCAAAGACAAAGAGCAGCAGACTTGCTTACTCCTTTCCGTAAAGATGGTGCGTTCTCTAAACTTGGGGACACACCCTTCTATTTCTTCCCTGGGGAATTTTAATGCAAGAGGAACCAGTGCAAACATGGCAATTTTCATCCTGCTTGCAGTGGCATGGGTAATAAAGTTATTGATCTAACTCAGAAATCCAGTGTGTTCTGTGCTGGTATCCATGAAACTTCAGTAAGCTGACATCAACTTTTAAGGAATATAAAATCGTATCCACATTCCTAAAGAAGGACCAAACCACAACACAGTCTCACATCATCAATTACTAAGGTTCCCACCCTCCACTGCCACTACATCCCTGTTGTACTGGTCCTAGGTAGCCCATCAGCTCCAGAAGTTGTAATTATTTTTTACTGTTCATATCACCTTCTATGAAAGCCATATATGAATCATGTTATGAGGGGTCCTGGAGATAATTTCTTAAAACCTGTTTCCACAATGATTGTCTTGCATCCCCCCAAATAGGAAGCTACTGCCAATCACCTACCCAGGATCAATTTTTCCTTTTTCATTAAAGAAGACATGATTTTGTTGGAAACAATAATGTGTCCAAAGAAATTCCCTACATTTCTAGTCCTGGACATGATTTTGTTAGAAATAATGTGTCCAGGGAAATGTGTCCAGATAAATACCCTACATTTCTAGTCCCACTCTGTAGAAGCAGCCAGACAGTATCTATTCAGGATACACATTAGCCAGACCAAGACTTTCTCCAAATCAGTCTGAGGGCCTGCTTATACAATTCTGCATCCTTCCCTCTCTCCTTGCATAGAACTAGCCTTATCACATCTGCCTTTACCTGCCCACTCATCCTCTCCCTGCATCTCTCCCAATAAATCTCTTGCATGTCTAATTTCGTCTTGGCATCTGTTTCCTACAGGACAAGAGCTAGCAACCCACCCTAGTCCAGGCTGGCACCGTTTCTATGTGTCTTATTCTAGCAGTCTTCTCACAGGCCCTTGGCCTCCAGTCTTCCTTGCTCCCAGTGATGGAGCTCCTCATTGCAGCCCGAGTGATGCTTCTGAAATGAAAATCTCATTTTCTCAACCCCTACTTACAATATCAGGATGATACTCTCCAGCATTGATAGAATCTCTTCCAGAGAACTTCCTTGCTCTTACCAAGCCTAGACACTCCTGTGTGTTCCTATATCTTATGCATTACCCCTTATGCTCATTACTATTCTTATATAATTGTACTAACTGTAACTGTTGTGCTCCGCATGCAGCTATAGTGACAAAAAGTGAACTTGAAGTAACTGAAGCAAAATAAAATTCATGAAATCTATTGGAAAGATAGTGGACTGGATTAGAATTAAAAGAAGAAACAGGAAAATGATCCACAGAAGCCAGGGCAGCTCAGATGAGCCCTCTGACTGGAATAACGGACTCAAATATCCTCAGAACCTTTCTCCCTGCCTTTCTGTATGCCTAACTCAGCAAGCTCCTGAAGGATCAACATAGAAATTATTTGAGGAACACAATGCCTGAGTTTCTTCCATGTTGAACCTGGAACTCATCCTGAAAATTATTTTTGGAACTCTTATTGCTTGTGAGTTAGTATTCTAAGTGCCATGGATTCAGTGATAAATAGAAAAGATTGTGCCTTCATTCCAAGAAATAGGGAATGGTACAGGAGTAAGACAGATCCTAAGCAAGTAAATAATGACCAAAGAGTGCTTAGTACTTAAAAGAAAATAAAATGCAGTGATAATCACTGAGTTCATTACTTTAAACCAGAAATTAATTTTATCAAGGAAAGATCTTTGTCAAATATTGATTAAGGTCATTGTCTCTCTCTTCAGCATTAGTTCCATGCTTTTTGGTCCACCTGATACCAAGCCATCCATCCATACATGAAGCACCAGGGATTGGGGCCAACCTTTTCTTTTCTACTGTGGCATGAGAATCTTAGGGACATGGAATTCAAAATTCCCCGTTGGCAATATGAGAACATTGTGTGCTTATTTTAAGAAATAAGGAATTGTACAGGAGTAAGGCAGATGCTGTCTTAGACTATTGCTAGAATATTGCTTCAGTTTCAAAAGAGCAAGTAGACTCAGTTATGTCATAGTTCATGCATCAGCTGCTAGCCCTCACTTGTTTGCTTATTATAAAAGTTGAGTAAGATGATGGCCACAAAAGTACTTTGCAATCTTCAGGGGTGACCACATCAAGCTCTATTACTTACAAAACATAATTTGTCAAGGGATGCTATATACTCCTAGAAACAAGAAGTTATTGCATTTCTTACTTAGATATTTTAAAGGGAAGCCTAGAAAACCATCTTTAGTTAGACTTTAAAAGACTTTGACTACTAGTATGGAAGCTACTATGAACTGCATTAGACAAACATTTGTTGTCTTAGCAAGTGTCCCACTAAGAGTATGAAGCATTAAATCACCAACCTTTGTATATGTATGAGAATTTATGGTAACTCTAAGAGAAAGGGAATTAAATTATTATAAAAGTGAAAATGATTCAGATTCTGGCATGGTAACACACACATACTTCTAGCGCTTAGGGAACCTGAGGCAGGAGGATTGCGAGTTCAAGTCCTATCTGGACAACTTA
The DNA here is from genome assembly GCA_004027595.1 of Dinomys branickii. Taxonomy (NCBI): domain Eukaryota; kingdom Metazoa; phylum Chordata; class Mammalia; order Rodentia; family Dinomyidae; genus Dinomys; species Dinomys branickii. Next base: position 255,696 of record PVLD010000576.1, on the reverse strand, counting down.
GCAAGACCCTGTCTCAAAAAAGCGGGGAGGGTAAGGCTACGCATGTAGTTTGGTAGTATAGCATCCCTAGATTCAATTCCCCAGTACTGAAACAAGGAAAAGAACCATAGGTGGCAAACATGTAAGAAATTATGACATAGAGACTAGATTTCTTCTCTTTTCTTCACATACATGCAAAAAAAAATCCTCTGCTTATTGAAAATTCACATAAAGACTTTTTAAAGATTCAGGCCTCCTTTAAAGTTGAGTTTCTTTAACTGTGCCCCGCTTTGCACTGGTGTTCATCATCATTCAATGCCAGTTTCCAGAGGAGAGTGTTCCCTGAAGGCACTGTCAGAACTTCCAGGCTTGGCCCCTGCTGCAAATGGAATTTTAGAAATGAGCTTACGGTTATGCAGCTCTGAACCATGGAAGATCGTTGTTTGAAACTGCACACCCCATCTTCTTTCTGCCCCCAATATCTCAGTGTAGTACAATGCTAGCAAAACCGAGAGAGGACTGCTTGCAAGAAAAATAAAATTAAAATAAACCAGTCTAACTCTTTTAAAATACAATATTTCTAGCCCAACTGAAGGCTAAAACTGTTTCAAAAATTACAAAAGAAAAATTAGCCAACTATTTCATGTCTTTTTCCAGGGTCCACTTTTATGTTGGATTGAGCTGAAGTAACTGTCTATTCTGTACTATGTGACCAGCACGTGGGAGGGAAAGGAGACCTCAGAGGGACTAGTGGCCCTGGAGCACTGACGGTACTTTGGCCAAGTTCCCTTGTGGTCAAGTCCACGGGTTCCACAATTTAGCCACCTGCTGCAGGTCAAAGTGCAGAAAATTCTAAAACCAAGAATCCAGAAATAAGAACTAAATTAAGAAAAAGAAAAGATTTAACTGTACTTTCTCCATCTGGAGAGACTGATGATGAGCGTGTTAATAAGAAGTTAACATTTATTGAGAACATTTGTGCATGTATGAGCTGGATATTTATTGTGCTAAGCCATTATGTACATTGCTGCATTTGATCTCCATATAACCCTGAAAGACAAGTACTATTAAAACTTTATATTTAACAATGAGGAAATTGGGGCACAAAGATGATAAGTAACTTTCTCAACATCACACACCCTGTTTTAAGAATGCTGAGAAACAAACAAAACAATAAATCTCAATGGTATGCATTGACAATCGAGAAAATGAGGCCAAATGTGAAGAGAGGTTTAAATTATTATCTTACACTTCTAAGTATTTTTTAGATTTACCATTATAAATAAGCAAACCAAAATTTATCCTATGAATAATTATTAAATATAATTCTGAATGGATTTCTAGTTTCAGCTCTAGTACAGCCAGAGCTTAGAAGTTATCACTCAAAAATTTGACACAAGAAAAAGCTAGACAAAGTAAAATTCCTTGACTTTTCTGAGGTCAATGAAAGAACTGAGGTTTCATGCCAAACCAACACTCTGAAACACAGAGAAACGGGCACATCACAGTCAAGATCTGCTTCTCTGGGTCAGAGGATGCTGGACCCCTTCATTTGTAGAAACATCTCAACAGTGATTTTGATAAATTACTTGAGGCTGTATGTGAACTACTAGGAAAGTTGAAATTCTTATCTTAAATGACTACCCTTCCAGCCTCGGTGGACTTTAAGTGGTGGAAGCCCACCAAGTTGTCATGCTGAAGATCCACATACTCCGGGGTCTGGCAGGGTGACAGAGAAGTAACCACTGTGACCTAGTATAGCAGAATCTTATCCATAACAAAGGCGATTCTCCAGGGGAGAGACTTTACCAGAGCTGCACTCCCACCGGGGAAGTACCTGCCCCAGCTCCAGCACCCAGTCACCTTCATGCCTCGCCTATCTCCCCTGAGAGGGGAGACCCAGTGAACAGGCTTCAAGGAAATACGCAGGGACTTCTGCAGCCAGGGAAGAAGTAGGGAACATGGGAAGGGCGAAGTGAAGAGAGGGCAAAAGCTGTATCACACAGAAACACTTGTGAATGCTTCAAACCCCAAGATAGGAGCCCGATAAAAAATTGGGTTTTAATCAAATGATAAAATGTTTCTCCCTGTTCTACAATTTACCACCACCACATTGGGACTTCAGCATAATAACAGTGGATTATAGCCAAAGAATTATCAGGCAGAGGTTTTCTGAGAAAGAGGACCCAAAACCAAGAAGGAAAAAAAAACAGTCATTAAAGAACTCAAAATCTCAAGCGCTACAGCTACGACGAACATAAACCAATCATAGGGATTCCTCTTGAAGTGTTAGAAATCCTGAGTTTTAACTGCTGTAATTGCCCCTGATAACCTGATCAGTTTCCAACCCTAAAACACTCCTCAACAAATTGCAAAGTATAAAAATTATATAAATATGTTCTCAGACCCCAATTTAACTAAAGTAGAAATCAAAAGAACTCTGGATAATCCCCAAATGTTTAGGAATATAAATGTAAAAAAAAAAAAAAACTTTTAAAGAACCCATGGATCAAAGAAGAGGTTTCAAAAGAAATTAAGAATATTTCCAACTAAATGAAACTGCAGTTGCAAGTTACTGAAACTTTTGGCATATAACATACAGCAAAAGAAGTGGTTGAAGGGAAATTTATAACATTAAATGCACATGAAAGAAGAAAAGTCTAAAAATCAGTACTTCAGCTTTAGAAAAGCCTAAAGCAAGCAGAGAAAAAAAAAACTATTTAATATTCGTTTAGAAACTAGTAAAATTTGAAACAGAAAAACAATAGAGAAAGATCAACAAAACCAAAAGGTAATCTTTTGAAAAGTTCAAAATATTGATAAACCTATAACAGAGAAACCCAAGAATAAAAATAAAGCACAAGTTTTTGATATCAGAAATGAAAGAGGGATCAACACTACTAATATCATGGATAAAAAGTTAAAAGAAGGGATGATAAAGAGGTGATATACAGTTACATAGCCATAAATAAAATAATTTACATGAAATTGACCAATTCCTTCCAGACATATACAAGGAAATACACATAGGCTCAATAGATGTGTACCTTGTAAAAATATAACTAATATTCAAAAAAGAAAGTGCAAGGGCCAGATGATTTTATTGGTGAACTTTACTAAACATCAAAGGAATAAAAAAAAATACTAATTTTTTAGAAAACAGATACAGAGCAAATATTTACTAACTCATTCCACGAGGCTAACACTACCTATAACTAAAACTTGGTAAAGATATTACAAGAATTCAAGCATGGTAGTGCATACTTGTAAGTCCAGAATTCTGGGAGGGTGAGGCAGGAAGACCGTAAGTTCTAACCTAACTCAGCAACATAAGGAGACCTTGTTTCCAAAAAACTTATATAGATACAGATACATAGTGAGAGAGTGTAGTGAGAGTGTAGTTCTCTCTAGGAATGTAGCTCAGTACAAAAACCCTGGGTGAAATCCCCAGCACCAGATAGATGATAGATAGGTAGACAGATACTAGATATAAGATAGATAGATAGATGATCAACACACCAATGTCTCTCCCAAACAGAGATGTGAAACCATCAACAAGATATTAGAAAATCAAACCAACAACTCATAAAAACTAGAAGTACAGGCCATGACCATGGGGGATTTATTCCAGGTACGCAAGGCTAGCTCTATATTAAAAGCTCACTCAACATAATCTATCACATCAATGGGCGGAAAAACCACTTGATCATATCAACTTACACAGAAACATATTACACAGAATCCAACAGGGACCATCAGGTAGAAAGTGTAGTAACTTTAAAGCCTAAGTTTAGTGTGCAATTAGTTTTTTAGATAGTTCCAAGAGCTCAACATTTGACTTTTGAAATTAGCATCATCTAAAAATATTATATGTACTAAATAAATGCTGAAACTTTAACTTCTTATTAGCATGAAATTGTATCTTTTCTGATGCTCTTTTTTATTATTTTTTTGAGATAGGGTCTCACTAAGCAGTTCAGGCTGGCTTTAAGCTCACTTTGTAGCCCAGGCTGGTCTCAAATCATAGCGGTCCTCCTGCCTCGGCCTCCTGAGTGCTGGTATTACAGGCATGCATCAACACACCCATCTTATCTGATGTTCTTTAATATTTGGAATCTAACATAGAACCTCTTTCATAATCCCATAAAAGCAATGGACACTCTTAGACAATGCAAGCATAGGGCCTGGGATTTAGCTCAAGGGGACAGTGCCTGCCTGGCAAGCATGAGGTCCTGAGTTCTATTCCCAGTACCAAAAAAAAAAAAAAAAAAAAAGCAAGCATACTAAAAGTCTCATATTATTTCAGAGAATTCAGGTTTAATTTTACTATTTTAAAATACCTTCATGTCATATCCTTTCTTATTTTATCCCATTTTGTTTTAAGGGAAAAATCATAAAACCTTACTATTCTGTTGAAACTGATTTTTAAAGAAATTATCATTTCAAAAAAAGGTAAAAATGTCACATTTAATTTAGGATTTTAATCCATAGCTTGACTGAGGTTGAAATGTAAGAAAGGAAACTTAGAGAATAAAAGCAGATCTGGAATAACAACTAAACCATTTAGGTAAATTGCATATTTATCTAAAGGAGCAATATTATAGGGTCCTGCCTAGTCCTAAATTCACGAATATATTCATTCATTCCTTCCACTAATACTATTAAACTACTAGACCACTTTGGACCTGCTTTGGGTTAAGAATATGTCAATGTTGTTGAACCTGGACGGACTACAGCTCTTTCCCCAAACCTCACTATGTATGCTTATTCTGGTGTTTGAGTTAAGCATTGAAACATGTATTTTTAAAAATCAAAGAAAAGAAAGCTATCATCAATTATCAGAGAATCCAACAAATAAACCACTGAGGTAGGAATGGGAGAACTGGGGAGGAGGAGTCTCTGTATTACTTTAATTAATATTATTCAATTCTTTTGAAGAGGATAAAGCAAAGGAGGTTCATAATACAATCCAGAAAACTGTCTGACGGGCTCAGGTTTCCAAGTGATAAGCTCACATCACAGAGGAGGGAATGTATAAATATGTAAAGAACAGTGTTGTGAACATGCTGAAATTGGGTCAAAAAGTGAAAAGTCCAGACTAAGTCTGGGGTTGCTGGGGAAAGAAAAATCTCTTGAAGTCAGCGAAATCACGTTTTTAGCTACTGAGCAAAATACTGAAAGAGAAGTGGGTCTCTCGCTCCAGACAATGCCCATCATTCTGACGGGTGAGAGAGCAAGTGGAAAATGGCATCGTTTCTATTTTGTTTCCATGTTTCCGTTAAAAAGAATAATCTCCCAAAATTGGAAAGTGTAGGGCCAAGGGTATAGCTCAGCGGCACAGCACCTCTCTGGCAAGGGTGAGGTTCTAGTTCAAAATATGCAGAAATAACTGGACTGTACCTGTCGCACTGAAATAATCCAGATCTTCCAGTATAGATAAATCATAGCCCAGGATACTACAAGAACTCATAGATGGTCTGTTAAATTAGTATGGGTAACCTTCAAAAATCATAATCTTTCTTATGCACCTATCAGTAAAGATCTCCTGCGCATGCCATCAAGTGAAATAGATGAACATGGATTGCGTGATGCCCTGAATCCAAAGTGTAATACATAAGTGAACATACATTCACCCATACTCTTTCAAAAATAATTCAAACTATGAAAAATGAAAGTAACACAATAACTTTGAGGAATCTATGTTATAGGAAACATGAAGAATAAAAGAAATGGAGGTGGGGAATATGTTCAGTTAGACAGAGAATAATGTCCCTTTCGTAGTAAATTTTTAAATTTAACAAACTTATTACAGTAAAAGACAGCATGCCACTAATCCCCTCAAAATATTTCTCCTAGCTTCAAACACACTCCATTGTTCTAACAATTTTATTTTATTTTTAGAGATAAAAGGACCAAAACATATTAAACACACAGACATAAACAGAACAACATAAAAACAATATAAACAGTACAGAATTTCAGACAGGGTGAAAAGAAATTAACAATGCTTGTTGCATTACATACTGTTATCTTCACATTGGTTACTCAGATAAACAAATACAGACATGCAAGAATGATCAAATGATTAAATATCAACTGTTCCTTTCAAGAAAGCAGTAGAAATTAGTAGTACAATTATCCTGGCCACCATCTTGTATACAGATCTCTTGATCTCAGTCTCTCTCTCTCTCTCTCTCTCTCTCTCTCTCTATATATATATATATATATATATATTTGACTTTCTTCTTTATTTTCTCTTGTCCCTCAACCTACTCATTCTTTCCTTTTGAGCAGTTTCTTTCCCTTTCTCATTATCTATTGTACCTTTTCTAACTATTTCCTGAAACAGTTCTGGAATCTTCTTTCATGAGTGTCTTCCCTGGTGCTATTGTTGTTGCCAGAATGTTCTGAATCAATTCAAACTGTTTACCTTCATGGTCATTTTGGCTTTGGGGAAGAGCCAGAAGTCAGAGGGTACCAGGTCTGGTAAATAAGGTAGACGAAAGCACACTATAATGTTTTTATATGACAGAGACTGCCATAAACATTTGAATCAGTTCAGGACCTAAAAACAGTCCTGAAAAGACACTCACAAAAGAGGACTTTCAGAACTGCTTCAGAAAGTGGCACGAACAATGGGATAAGCGTGCTCAAAGTCAAGCAAAGTATTTTGAGGGGTATTAATGGCAATGTCTTTCACTATAATTTTTTTATTTTTAATGTCAACATTCACCACGTTTTTTCATACCTTATATACCTCTGCATATGTGAGACTTAGTCAAAAAATAAAATGTGCACTCTACATTCAAAACTTAAGAACTTTATGTTATGGTTAATACATTATGTCAACTTGGGGAATCTAGAGGTTTAGCTGAGTGACTCAGGAGGAAGCTGGGGTGCTTACTTTGTAAACATCCTGAGCCTGTGGAGGAGGAGGGCATGGAGATTGTGTGAGAGGTTCATGACCCCTGGGTGGGGGTAGGCTGTTTACAATGTAAGAGAAGGAGAGAGGCAGCTTGCAGCCATTCCTCCCTTTTGGCTGCTTGGTTTTTGCTCTGCTCTGCTGCCCTGAACAGTGTGCCCTCTGCCATGTGCCACTCTGCCTCTGTGCCAGCCAAGTATGGACTGAAACCTCCACAAACTGTAAGCTAAATAAACCTTTCCTTCCTTCATTTTGGGTGTTTGGTATTTTGTCTCAGCAGCGAGAGAAAAGTAACCAAGACACTTTAGTACCGCAACAGTAGAGCATTAAATCAAGTTTGGGACCGTTCTAAGCATAGAGCCCTGTTGTAAATCCATGATCAACATTATATCCACAACCCTGCCCATAAATAAACATGCATACACACATGCATGAATAATTACATACATATACATATGTACATACTTATGGATGCAGAGGTATATACATGTGCACATATACACATTTCTTGGGTAAAAGGATATCTTTCCGGAGGGAGGTAGTGTCTATACCTGCATTTCCACTTTTGAATACTAAGATGCCCTGTGCTCCAGGTACTTTTCACCCCGCCCTTGCCCCACTAGCCCGGATGCATCATCCCTTCCCACCTTGTTACCCAGGACACCTCCTTTTATTTCTTGCACTTCATCTTTTGAGAGTTCTGGCTTCTCCATTTGGTTCTCTTTACATTTTAATAGGCCACATCAGAAGCAATTATTAAAAATCTCTCTAAGCTAATTAATGGGGTGCAAATTATATGTGACAAGTTTGTTATCTGATTGAAATCAAGACCTATATATTTACTCCTTCTCTTGTGCATTTTCCCAAGGTGACATTAGGACTCACAAGAAATACATTTTCTAAGCACCAGGTACACTACAACTACAATACAGATCTAGCCAACAGAGTATAAATGAGTCCCAAGGCTTTTTCATAGTTTTCATATCATGGTGAGAAATAATAAATGAATACATAAATGTCAAGTATTAGAGTAGTAGAGATTATCGAAATAAGCATGTGGAAAAGGATGGTCCAAATCAAATGCAGGCTTTTGTTACATATAATTTCCAATTGTCAGGGTTGGAAGGGATCTAAACCTTTTAAAAAATCATTAACTACCTTATATAAGCACTGTACATACATTTTGTCACTCTTGAGTTAATTCTTATTACTTTTATTTTATAAAGGAAAAAACTAGAGAACAAAACTGTAATACAGTTTGTCAGCTTCACATGAACTCTAAATGTTAGCTCCAAGTTCTCTGACTTTACAGAAAGAAAACTGATTGACTGTATTATCCTGTCTCCCAGGCCGCAAATTTCATCTAATACATTTACCTTTCTAAAGTTGAATTCCTCAACATCCAAGCCAGTGGTTTTTCCTAGCCTATTCTTAAATTTAGCCAGCGAGGGAACTTCTCTACACTAACCCTCTCAAGGTCAGACAGCCAATACTTCTTTATATTGAGCCAATGTCTAGCTCCTTGTAACGTTAATTCATTACTTCCACCTCTACCATTCATGAGGCCATGTCTGATTTCTTTTCCATTTAACAGTCTTTGAGATAGTTGATGAGTACAGTAATTACAAGTTAACTCTCATTGCCCAGAATCTTCTCTTTTCTAGGCAAAAATTTCAAGTCAGTTCATGGGAAATTGTTTTGAATTTCTTTACCCAGAGATTATTCCCTTTTGAATGTAGTTCAGCTTTGCCTGTTGCTAAAATTTGCAGAACTGAATATAACACACCAAATCATTGTAACCAGCTCCCAGAGCAGGACAATCCCTTCCCTCATTCAAACCATTATAGGTCTGTTATCACACTCAGAAAAGGACAGTAGTTTTCTCAGTAGCCACATCATACTGCTGGTTTTTGTTAAGATAAAATCCATAAATCCTTGTTACACACACATCAATAAGTCATACTCCCTGTACCCTATAGGAATGTAGCTTTGTGTGTGTTTGTTCATGCATGCCTGCAGTGTGTGTATGGGGGGGGTTTACCCAAACCTTTAATTCTAAATTTACCCATCATTAATTTTCATGTTATGAGACTTGGCCCTTCAGTTGCAGATGACTGAAAACCAGGTTGGTTTGGTTTCTGTGGATTTTTGTGCCATCACTCATGGATATCTCTCAGTTCCCAAAATAAGGCTGAAAGGCAAATTTGATAAATATTCCTTTCTATCATCATCTAAGTCTCTGAAAAAAAAAAGGTATGAATTGGAAAAGACAAAGGTTTTTCTCTATAGACCATCTTCTATGTCTGGTTGAAACTTCTAAGAACTTCTAAGAATGTTTTTAGACATACAGCTAATAACCTATAAACAGACAAAAGTATATAATTCTTCATCCTAATTCTGATAAGTGTTAAACATGAAAGACAAGCAGGAGATGAAGGAACAGAAGGTTCTTTGTTCAAAGTGTTCTCCTGACAGCACATCTGATTTACAAGGTTTTGAGCTGGGACAGTGGAGCGGCTCTCCTACAGCTCTCTGAAAAGCAGGCACTTGGTCTTTGAAGTTGAATTGAAAACAAACTTGGCCATCAAGTCCAATTTTCTTTGTTATTCATTAGTTGGGGAAACAAAATAATAAAATTCTTCAGTGGCACCCTCCGATCCTATCCCTACCTCCTCCACTGCCCCTTCCATGCATAGATGAAGTCTGTATTAAGGACCAGAGGTATAACTCGGGTTTACTTTCACTGTACATCAAATTGTTTTTTGTTTCATGCCATGTACCCAAGTGTATGAGAAGAATGCACTGAACAGAAAACTAGATGCAGGAAGCAAGTTCTTGGCTTACAAAAACCCATGAACAAGTGATCTAAGATTCTGGGCAAATGTCACAGGGTTTTCAAAATGAGTAAAAAGTGTTTCTTTTCTTTGCCTGTCTTTTGGTTGGCTAATGCCTCAACAGTTCCGAAGGAAAGAAAAAGACTCTCCTGATCCCCATAAAGTCGATGGCATTTGAATACAGTAGCCCTACTTAAGGTAGTTTGGAAAGAAAAAGCTATCTGGGATGATTCTTAATTTGTTCATATAATATTAGTTTCTTTTGAAAAGTCTTATTTCTAGTTCCTATTTCTTGGGTGTGTGGGGTAGGTGCTCTCATGCCGCCCTCTCTTGTCTGTTTTCCTGCCTTCCCCCCAGTAGACGGCTTTCCCTGCTTCTCCAGCTTGGCTATCCTGAGAGAAGCACTCGAAACCTCAGCAAGAGATCAAGCGTGGGGCCCCGTTAGCTGGCGGGTGAAGGATACAGTGGGTTTTGTTATCTTCACATCTTCCCAGGCCTCTGTTTCTCTTTGTAGTTTTTTTCCTATTCTATTTTTCATCAATTTTTTGTTCTTCCTCTTAATTTCTGCAGTTCTCTAAAATGAACTTCTCTCTCTCTTTTTGTTTTTACTTTTCTTATTTCCCATCTCACCTCCTACTCCTTCAGACAACTCTCTCCTCCCGGCATCATCCCTTCTCTTCTGTGTGGACATCAGGCTTTTGTTCGCACATCTTTAGTCCCTGGTTCCCTGGTTCACAAAAGTCTTTTGTTCGTCCATTTTTCTTATTTTAGGCAGTTTGCTTGTTTAAGGAAAAACCAGCTTTCAAGCAAAGTCAGTTTGTTCTTGGTTGAAAGGTCAGGAATTGATATTCAGGACATTGGAAACTTCTGACAAAACTAACAAAAATATACCACCACTGAGGACTACCAGGTTTAGAAAAACACACACACACACACACACACATACACACACACACACACACACACACACACACACACACACACGTGCCTGTGAGAGTTCTGGAACATGAACCCAAGACCTTTTGCACTGAGGTACATCTCCAGTGCCTTTTAAGATAAAGTTTCACTAAAGTTGCTGAGGTGCCCAGGCTCTCTGCTCAACCTCTGCCTCCCAGAGGCCCGAGACTGTAAATGTGCGCCCCCGCACCCAGCTCCCACCAGTATTTTTATACTAAAAATTACGATATTTATCTGAAATTCAAATTTAACTGGATTGTCTAGATTTTACTTGGCAACTCACACTCTACATTTAAGTCATATTTTCAGTTAATAAACAAGAATTGAATTCATGCACTACATCTAAATAGCATAGCAGACAACGTGAACGATAACACTTGTGTGAAATCAATGCTTGTCCTTGAGGAATTCATAAAATAAAGGGTTAAGAATTTATTTTTAAAAAGCAGTAAAGAATTAGAAAACAATACATAAGGGCATATAATTAAAATTTTAACTAGTCCTAACGATAAATCTAAGTTCAGCTATTGATCTGATGGATGGATTGACTGGGAAGATGTGCTCTGAATTAAAGGGACAAAACACATTTCAAACAAAGCAGAAAAGCAAAAGTTCCCCAGGTTCTTCCCCACTGGGCCTCAAATTTGCTTGCCTTTGCCTTCTGATGTTATTCCCTTCTCCAGAAGCACTGTCACCTGGACATTAATGCGCACATCCTGCACACCTTTCCTTCTTCAAATCCCCTATGACACCTTCAACCACCGCACATCAGTGATTAGACTCTGCATTGTTCTGGTTTAGGTAAATAATCTTTAAGTGTTATCTACTTTCTGAAGGAAAGCCCTAGTCTGTACAGAGTGTGTATTCCAAAAACTGTGATGAACTGGATGAATGGATTTCTAAGTCTTCCAAGATTACTCCCCTCCTTTTGGCCTCTTATTAATATTTATGCCTATTATCATGGCAAACATGCACACAAACTACAATGCTACCTTCATCATTTGACTTCTTACAAGCAGAGTTTCTCCCATGCATCCTTAGGTCCCAACACCTTTACTATATATGCAAAGGAGCTACTACACTGCAATTATTTGGATACATGTTATTTCTTCCCACTGGCCTATGAACTAGGCCTTCTCACTTTACGTAATCACTGAGCTTTACAGTAACTGTTGAATAATACAATACAAAAGATTTAGAAGAAAAGATGGATCTTTTTCCATTTTACACTTTTTTTCTTCTGTTTATTAAAGTAATGTGTTATAAAATAATAAAAACTATAGGATACTATTTATAGAAAATAAATTACAGATAGTACGTATTTGGTTGTGAAGCAGACCAAATTCTTTCTGAACGCATATGCTTTAACTCCTCAGTTATTATGAAATCTCAATTTGAGATATGACCTCACTATAATTTGTTTGAATGTATACAGGAGATAAATATGTTGCTTCGTTTTTAAATAACTGTACTGGCATGGTAATCTGTTTACAAGAACATGATAGTTATTTATAGGATTTTGGTCCATTTGGATTTATTGTTTGTAAATATTTGTTCTTGTGTATAGCAAAAGTTTTTCCATGATTCTCTAAGTCCTTTCTCCAAGGCTTTGTTAGCTGTATTTGGAAGATCTCCAGGCAGCACAAATTACTAAGAAACAATGCAGGACTTCAAAAGCATGTTTATTTCCACTATAATATGAAATTCATTGTCAAACATAGGTATCTTGAGGCCTTTACCTCTACGCATACAATAGAAGTTTTTCCTGTAGAAAGCTGTAGTAATTCACTATGATTTTCCTCTTTTGCCTCCAAAGACTTTTTAACAGTATGCCTTCTAGGGGTTGAAATCAAGAAGGAACTCTAGTCAGATACAATTCACTCCCCAGGCAGTGCAGTGACCGCTCAACCCAGGGCTGCAGATTAGAGTCAAGGCAGAGATGTTAGAAAATTCCCATGCTGCCCTCCCACCCCAGACTCGCTGAATCAGCATTCCTACAGGGATGTCTGTGCATCGCTACTTTCAGGAATTACACAGTGATCCTGTTATTCACCATGACTGGAAAGAACTAGTGCGGCTATCTTCAGGGGAAAATCATCTTGAGGAACTAGAAACATATTTATTTTGGAAATTGATTCAAATTATTTAAAAATATGACTGATGCAGTACACTTGCTTTTCACAAATTGTATCTCTTCTACTGAAGCAATTATTCCGCATTTTGATTAGGCTTTTTCTTATTCATAGAAATAACTAAACAACTGACCTAATAGCGCCATTAATTATAATTATGACATCTCATCAGTTCGGCAACTGCTTATTTCTGACCAATTACTTTGATTATCATTTAAAAACAAAATATGGTTGGCTGTTCTGTAATTCAAAGTATTTTTCAGGATATTTGAAGGAAAAAATTCTTGTCTTATTGACTTGGAGTTTATTAAAGGAAATCACTACCATGATAAAGAGTGACAGTTATATATTTATATGTAATGAATCAACTCTTTCTATATATGTTACTGATCTTCAAGAATCTCTTATCTTGTGTCACTATTCAACCGTGTTATAGCACATTTAATTCATTTATTTATTATGAACATTATACTACTGATTTCTTTCATTATTTTTTAAACAGATCCTTTTACAACTGAGATTTGACTCTTTACTGAAAAAAAAGCAGCAGCAATTATTAACCCTAGTAAATTGAAATTCAACACATACTTTCTGTAATGTTTACAGAAAGTTTTACTTTATGAAAATTCTCCTCTTATGACTAAAACAAATTTATTTATCTTTGCATCCACAGATTTTACAAAATTGTAGGACAGATAAGAACACTAAATACTTCCAATCTTGTTAACACAAAAGTTTTCAAAGCAACTTTCATTGATGATTTTGGCATCCAGTGTATTATTTAATTAACCTGGTTTCAAAATAAAATAGTCACTGCGTGTATTTACATCTTGTTTGATAGTTCAGTGGCCTTTGAGGATGGAAGAACATTACCCCCTCTAGTGGAAAAAGGCAATACACAAGAACTTCATGGGTTGGAAAGACCAGTGGGATTTCCTTAGACAATCATCCTCTCCTAAGAGGTTGATGGACTAATTTCCTTAGCTCATGCTTCATTTCAATCATATCATCTTGGAAAATGCGGTATGTCCTACATATTTGTTATATTAAGATGTACAACAGTACTTGGAATTTAACACAATGTAATAAAGGAAATGTAGTTCATGCCAGGCATTCTCCTTTATACTGGAAAGAATAAACTTCCAGAACATTATGCTACATCTAGTGACCAAAGCACCATAAAAACACATTCTTTCTCATCAGGCAAAAAGAAAAACTACAGCAGAAATTAAGTTGCATTTTTTCAACCCAGCATTTCTAATCATGAGTATCCCTAAAGAACGTGTTTTCATTAAGCTGAACGCGCGAGCCTTTTGCCTCCAGCCTCTTTGTATAGAAAGTGGACTACAGCCCATCATTTGTAATTCTCTAAAAAAGAAACACATTGATGTGTAGTTGAGTAACGTAATATATGATATATGAATCTACACACATACACATTTAGAGGCTGGTTTATTTTCTGGAATTCATCTATCAGTAAATGTTCCATTAAGTTCTGCTCAGATATGGAGATTTAAGGTCTTTCAACCCTCCTGATGGTTCGTTTTAAGTTGAGATAAGTAAGATAAACAAACCCCTGCTCAAGTACAGACTAGTTTTACTTTCTCTCTCTCAGATTATCAAAGCCAAGTTCTCAAAGCTGGCGTCAGATAAGAGTCTGTCATTATCTTGTTTACTGTATTTAAAACACCAGAGAAGTGAGGCGCTCTTCAGTTGTCCCATCGCTAATAATTTTAAAATACGCTGCAAATAGTTTTGAATTACCCTCCATATTTTTTCCTTCACTAGGTCAGACCTCATTGACCTATTTAAACATGCTGTATTTTGAAATATATGAAACCAGGACAAATCTGTTCTTCTGCTAATATATACATTTCCTGAGGTAGTGAACACACATGACACCTCATTTCCTTGGTAATCTCTATCTTAGCCTCTTTGTTTTCATGTATATGGCTGCTACCTCCTAGAAAATAAAAGGGCAACAATTTTAAGCATCTCTAATGAAAAGTACAATCATCAATGAACTATCACATAAGCTATATCTCAAAATAGATCTGAAAATACTTCCAAGGTAATTAATAAATGTATAACCATGAGAGGACATATTATAAAGAAATTCATAAATCATGTATACTTTAAAAGGACTTAAAATGTAGTTGTTGGAACTATTAAGATCACATAAAGCAGAAGATTTTATAGCAGGCACAAAAAGTAAACTTCTTTTGTTTCATTTTCATTGTGTTTTACTTCACAAAGTAGTCCCCAAAAATTATTGCTTCAGTTTCCTTATCTGAAAAATGAAAATAAATCCTGCTTATTGTTCAGAAGCTCAGTGTTTGGCATATATAAGTTAACAAATACTACTTTGCTTGATACTCATGAAAATTCTTTAAGATTGAGAAATTAGATAATATAGAGCTTTATTTTACAGTGGAAAATCAGGCTCAGGCAAGATCTCAGTATATATATATATATATATATATATATATATATATACATATATATATATTCATAATGTGTGTATCTATATTATATATATGTACACATTATGAGTAAATAAAATATTTGGGTGTGAGAAAGTGAAGAGTGGTTAAGGAGTGCCCAGTGAATCATTTTGATTGAAACAGAAGCCTTAAAAATGAGTAACTACACCTAAGGACACAAAGTGAGGACGAGGACAAATTAAACACCAACAGAAGAAGCTCAGATTGTATCTGAAGCTCACTGGGGTTAAAGATCTGCTGGGTACAAATTATTACTGAGGTACAAAAGCCAAATCTCACTTTTAGCAGCCATCACAGTGCACCAAAGACATGAACAACATGATGAAAATGATTTTATAGTGACAGTTTTAAGGACAGAAAGGAAAAAAGATTGAAGTCAAGGAGCTAGGTTCCTGACACATGAGCTCAGATTGAGGTGAAACACAGGGAAGCAGGGGAAGACTATTTACGAATGAAAAAATCAGCCAAATACGCAACGCGGGAAGTGTGAAAGATGGGAAAGGATGCTCAAAGGTGACTTTGATGTTTCAAGTCTTGTGTCTAGTACCATTTATAAAAATAGGGGTGCCATCTTGGTCAGGAAGATGAAATTTACAATTTTAGATCTGCTGAACATATGCATCTTACTATGTTGAGCAGCTTCTTTGGGAGACTAATTGGATTCTGCCATTACAGCATTTACGTTATGACATTTTGTAAATGCTAAGGAAAATTTGTTCTCAACCAATGCAATGACTCTAGAGAATCCTGTATTTCCGAAGCCAACTTCCCTTTTTGAAGGCAGCTTTTGCACACTTCACCAGCTGTGGTTAATGTTTGACACCTGTAGACCCCACCAGCGCCAGTTTTAGGCAAAGCTGTGAAGCAGCAGAGTCGGTTTTAGCAAATCTCTTTTTCCTTTGCTGTGTCTCCTTCCCCGATTTGGGTACTCTTGCCAGATCAGTGTTCTCTTGCCAACCAGGGCTGAGCTACACAAGGTTCCAGTCACCTAGAAGCATGCTTGGCATGTAGAAGGTGCTCTGTAAGTCTCAGTTATAGAAATAACTAAGATTAGTGAATGAAAGAAAGAAGTCATGCATGAGTCAAATATCTGACAACTTTATTTGCTCTAAGATTCTAAGTATTAATGTGGACATTCCTCCTTAATTTGTCTCCATTTAAAAAACAGCTATTTTGAGAAATGAAGGAATTCTTAAGGAGAGCTTTGAGACAGGAGCAGAAAACAAATTTTGAGAGCAACAGCTGTCATCTACTATTTGTCTTAGTCACTTCTGTCCTCACTGGGACAAAATACCCAATACTCATAAGTTACAGGAGGAGGTTTATTTTGGTTTATGTTTTCAGCCAAATCCAGGACAAAATAGACATGGTACACGGTCTGCCACCAAGGAAAGCTGGTTGCACCATGACATCCAGAGAGCAGAGACGGAAAGGAGGCGCCCAGCAGAGAGACCGATCCCTCCGGCTCATACCCCCAGCGACCCGCAGGAGTCACGACCCACCTCCTACCAGTGAGCTATAGTGCCCCCATACTCCAATGACCTTCCAGAATCCCCTCTGACCAACTGAGAGTTTTGAAAGACATTTTTTAAATGTAAACCATAACATTACTTTAAATCATGATATAGATGTATACAAGACTAGCTAATTTTGGTACTATTTCACATTTTGACTGATGCCACCCACTATTCAGCCACTGATGGTGAAATGAAATCATATTACATGAAAATAAAATTCAGTATAATGAGTAGTAATAGTTTAGTGTCTCTTTGCCTAAAATATGAGTCTACTCTCAATAATTCTCTTGGCAGTAATCAACCAAGGCATTAGTAATCTGCTGTGAATATTGGCTTTGTGATGTGGTAAAAGTATTGTATGCCAGAGTTGCTAAGATCCATAGCCAGAGACCATCAACATTAGTTCATTTGGGTTTTGCTTGCTTAGGTTAGTCAATGACAAGGGCATCTGAACTAAAAACAGAATCAAACTTCAAGTGCTATTAGTAGCACTGTTCCTAATAAATAAATAAGTTTCACGGCCACTGACTTTTATTGCTTTCCCGCAAATATCTTAGTAAACATAACCAGTAATGGGTAAGTGCATAAAATCCGTGGAAACAGTTGTAATGGACAGTCAGGTATTTCTGTCTCTGAGTTCTTCCCATTCTGGATCTGTGGCTCAAAGTTTGGGAGAACTACTTGCCTTCCAGCTCTCCTCAACAATGGCTTTACTCAGAGAGCTTTGGTGCTTCTGCTTGTGGCTAAGCACAGGAAACTCTCCTGAGAGAATGGAAGAGTATTCACCAATTATTGTGAATCACCAAAGAATATGAATGAAACTTGTTGTTAATTATACCAGATTTTTATGGCATTACCTGGATAACAAGTTGTTATTACTCATATCCTTGGTTAAAATATGAGCTCGTGTATTTAAAAAAGCCTATGTGGGTAATCTTACTCTCTGAACATGTATAAGCTTGGAATTTGTATTCTCTAAAAACAATGAGCACAAAAATATGAATAATAAGTTTATGAAAGTCTTGTAACTCACAAACCTAGGATACCACAGATCCTAAGATGTGACTGTGATAAAGAACAGGATAACTAGGCAGTACATGTAACACTATGTCTCTGCATATTTATTCATATTTTAAATGTGTTTAATAGAACAGCGGATTTTGTTAAGTATTTTCAAGTATGACACAACATTAATTAATGAATTCAGAACCATAAATATTAAACACAAATTCTCAATAGATTTTTGATCCCTTTTTAAAATGAACAGTTTTACTTAATTTGAGCATTTTTTTTGAGATCTGAGCCCTTATAACTGCCTCTGTGACAAATTTTGGAGAAGAAATAATTGAAACTCCTATGATATGCCAAGAAAGGCTTAATGAATTTAAACACACACACACACACACACACACACACACATATATAAAATATATATATATGCAAAAGAAAATAATAGAACTTAAATTTAAGCTGATGATTTTGTTTTACAAAGAAATTTAGGCCTGGAGTTTATGTGCCTCAGCAGATGTATAACTGAAGGACTCCAAAACCACTCAATGGATTGACCTATTTAAAAATAATTTATAATTTTTACTTGTATTAACTCTTTTAAAATTAGCAAACTACCCGCTCTGTCTCTTTATGGATCAAATGCTGAGTAGAACTTATTTAATCTCATTTGATATGAGACCTACCTGTTTAAATGCTTACTGCTAAACCAGGTGTGGTGGCACATGCCTGTAAGCTCAACAATACGGAAAGCTAAGTGAGGCAGGAGGATCATGAGTTCTAATCCACCCTGGGCAACGTATTAATTTAGAGAGACCCTATCTCAAAATGAAAAATAAGAAGAAATAAAAAGAGCTCACTGTCAAGGCCCCTGGGTCAGTATTCAGCGCACACACAAAAAAGTTCAGTGTTAGGTGCTGTTCATGGTGACACCTAATGGAGGTTCTCTGTCTAAGCACACCAAGGTCTATATCCTATTTTGTTGTAGAAATGGAAGTAGAGAATCTTTATTTATGCTGAAATCTCCAGATCAAGCCCCCTTGAACAATAATAATGAGATGACTGTTACGGCTTCTATCTAGATGGTCCCCCAAAATCTCATGCGGTCGTAGGAGGGCTTTGCAGAGGTGACTGAAAGTAGGGCATATGCTGCTGGGATCAAGGATGTGCTGCTGGGCCTGATGGATGGTGAGATGCTAGGGTTAAGGCTGCCCCACCTTGGGCGTGAGTGCTCCCCTCGCTAAGGGTGGGTAACCTGGATAAGGGACAAAAGATGTTGCTTGCTGCTTCTTACTTCACTGTTTTGCTGCCTGCTGCTTGCTATGAAGCATTTCTCCTTTGCCATGCCCCTCTGTTGTGTCACCCTGCCGTAGGGCCAGAGTATCATGGACTGAAACCTCTACAAACTGGAACCAAAATAAACCTTTCTTCCTTTAACTTTGGGTAGGGTATTCCATCTCAGCAATGAGAAAAGTAACTCAGACAATCCATAAGCAAAGAGCACTTACAGAGAGTATCTAGTTCTCTTCACTGCATTGCAAAGTTATTCCAGAAAGAACATAAAATGTAAAATAACAAATAATAAAAATAAATACAACAAAATCAAAGCTAATAACAAATGTAAAAAATGCTTTTGGGGGAGAATGTATGCATGTGTGAGTGCATGCATGTCTGTGTGTGTGTGGGGTGTGTGTGTGTGTGTGTGTGTGTGTGTGTGTGTGTGTAGACAGAAGGAAAGTGCAAAATGAAGTATGAGGAAATAAAGTTACAAGTGACTTGGGAAAAGACCTAGAAAGAGGTAGCAGTGACTAACCCATACTAACAAACTTTTATTATTTCACTTTATACAGTATTTTCCTTGTATTGTTTTAGGATGTTGTGATAAGAATTTTAAAGCCACGCTGTAGTTGTACAACTTTCCACATAAACAGGTAGTTATACAGATGCTTTCTACCACTCAGATTAACTGGCTCTGAGAGAACTGGAGGTAACACTAGCTGATGGAATTGCAGCCCCTGTTCTTTTCACAGGAGGTGGGGAGATGGCCTACTCTTTGGTATGGTTTGGAAGTTGGAGATAAAGCTTATGCAAACCAGAAAATACTAATTTTGCTCAGCTTTATGTGGTCTAAAGCAAAGGGAGACAAAGTTCACCTTATGTAAACCTTCTCCTTGAGTTCTGTCCCACTGAATCACAGGGATTTTGTGTTGCACCTCTAGGTACACCACGGGGTCAATGAGCCAGATTTTTCCTATATGGCAACCACAACTATTAAGGTGCCTTTTGTATGGGGCTGTCAGGGAGCACAGGAGATGGGTTTAGCATATTGCTGGCACATAAGCAGGACTGCCAGACATATCATTACTGTGATATTTTTGTTTAAATTTGTGATAGTGCCATTGAAGTTAATCTCAAAGTCAGCTATGAAAATACTATCTAGAAAAGGTTGAAATACTGACATTTCTTTTTTTAAAAATCTAGCAGGACTGTATCTCCACCAGTTTTCAGAATTATTTAAATTAGCTTTACCCAGCTCCTAAATTGTTAGCTGCCTAGTTCTTATTTTATTATAGCAGATATTTTTAACCTTGACTCTATTTAAAGCATCAAGATAGACACAGTGGAAAATCATTACCGGAACGTTTGGTTGTGAAACAACAACAAAAAGATTTGCATCTTCTTTTTTGTCTTATTTCTTCCTTCCTGGGAGAGTGCTAACAACTTTGCAGAAATTCGAATAATGCTCTTGGACAATTTCGGATGGATAGGATGTGGTACCAATTTCATTGAGGATTAAGAAATCACCACTGTTTTCCCATGGGTTTTCATGCCCATTTAAAACACAGCAGAGAAACTACCTGAAGGGGAAGCAAAAAGCATTAAGATGTGGTATATATATATATAAAATACCAATTCCACAAAGTAAATATAATCATTATGTATTACAAACATATGGTAATCATAAATTAAATAAATACATAACAGGTATGGTATTGAAAAGAACCATTTTCCTCCTCCAAAAATTGTAACTGAAAAGGCACCATGATTAAATTATAGTCATATATTTTGGATGTGGTTGCTTTGGCAATTCCCATTCCAGTATTTTGTACTCTTTTGCTCAAAGCTTTCAGTTCAATTGGGTCTTTCTCACAATGTAATCTAAAGGGACTAATTTATTACACTTCATGTTTTAATTACAAAAAAGTTTCTAAGTGTAAATACTTCAACCATTGATATTGTCTAAATTCATAACCACTTGTCATAACATACAGTAAGAGGTATTATTCTCCCCAACTATAACTCTCATATAGTATTATAAATTCATGTGCTCCCCTGCCCCCAGAAACAAAACATGAACAAAATACTCATGCCCTTTCCTTTGTAACTTCCCATGGCTCTCTATGTAGTACTACCTAGTCACACTGTTGAGTTGTCTAAATTATTTCTTTTGGCAGTAGACTATGATTGGACAGGACATCTGCTTCTAAGGAGAAACTGTGAATGCATTTGGATGATTCAGTTTGGATTCCTGCATTCTGCCTCTATTACGAGAAACTCCAGGTAAGCAGAGCTTCCTTTGGCAGGATACTTTAATACGGGAGGTAAAAATATGGAAAAAAATACATATATACAGAGCAGAATGGAAAAAACCTAAGCACCATCCAGTAGAGCCATCCTCAATGGACACGCTCCTGAACCAACAACCATTGTTGGAAGATGAAAGCCACTGAGCTCTAGAAGATATGTGTTACCTCAGCAAAAACATATTAGTAGACTAGAGCCATTAAAATATCAGTGACTCAGTTTGTTTAAAAGATTGCAGAAGGGCAGCACTGCAAATTGGGGCAGAGATGAGCACAAAACGCAGCTGAAGACAATGAACAACTGCTATGTTGTAGTGCCTGTGTGTTGGGAATCCAGATGTGGCTCCGTGGGTGTCTCTGGGTCAAGGTCTGTCTTAAGGTTACAGGTCAGCTGTCCACAGGGCTGTGTTCTCTTCTGTAGGCTTGAGCATGAGGTGAAAGCTGAGGGAGACGTATTACTAAACTCATTCATGTGGTTGTTGGCAGGGATTGAACCCTTGTACACGCATTTCCCCATTGGGCTTTCTGACAAGATGGCAGCTGTTTTCCCTCAGGCCACATTATCCAAAGGAAAGGAAAAGAGAACACTCAAGATGTAAGCTGCAGTCATTTATAATCTAATTTCAGAAGTGATAACCCATTGGTTCTGATATATTTGCTTCATGATAAGCCTGACAGTAACTAGCCCATACTCAATGAGCGGGGATTATATAAGGATGTGCATAGGGGGAGTCTGAGATTCTCAAGAGCGACCTTATTATTTTTTTCTTTTTGGTACCGGGAATCAAACTCAGGCCCTCACACTCGCCAGGCAGGAGCTTGTGCTGCTGAGCTCTATCCCCAGGCCTCAAGGGCTTCCTGTAAGCACAGTGACACAGTCAGTCTCATCTGTAGATCCCATTCCCATTTTCTGTACTTGAATTCCATCTTGGTACCATTTCTAGTATTTCTAGTAATTCTAAAACACAGGCTCTACTAAGACTTTGCCAAGGCCCCTGCTGACGGTTGTATCTCAGTTTCTTCTCAGTGTTCTTGCTCTGCCTGGTGAATCTCTCCAACCACAGGGTGAACTTCTTTGGGTCTGACTGCTGGACTGTGCCACCACCTGTGAACTATTGCGCACCCTCCAGACACACGTTCTGTGCACAGGAGCAACTTCCTCCCTGCACGTGCTGTCTCTGAGTCTGTTCTTTCAGGGATCAGCTCCATTCCAAAGTTGGGTTTCATCCCCTATTTGAGATTTGAGCATCTACCTGGCTACCCCAGGTTGTAGTTGTTAATAGTGGTTAATATTTGAGATTTGAGCATCTACCTGGCTACCCCAGGTTGTAGTTGTTAATAGTGGTTAATATTTGAGATTTGAGCATCTACCTGGCTACCCCAGGTTGTAGTTGTTAAAAGATTATGTTCTAATCTTTGCTTGGCCACTCTCCAGCTCTATGATCAAGTTAAAAGTTTCTATCATTATAAAATGCAAATGACAGTAGGACCTATCTCTAATGGTTTACTTTATGAAGTACTAAGATAATGCTGGTAGACATGAAGTATTCTCTAAGCGATAGTCATTATGATAATAATAATAATATTATAAATCTTAAAGATTCCTTAATGTACAAAGTAAAATACACTGTGTTGTTGGCTCTATGGTAAGTCTGATTGGAGTCAATTCATTTTTAAGTTTCAGTAAGAGACAGAGCTCTTTTGGTAGGCTGATATAGGG
Organism: Dinomys branickii; assembly: GCA_004027595.1. Lineage (NCBI taxonomy): Eukaryota > Metazoa > Chordata > Mammalia > Rodentia > Dinomyidae > Dinomys > Dinomys branickii. The sequence continues at coordinate 232,539 of PVLD010000576.1, read as the reverse complement.
GCTGGGGATATAGCTCAGTGGAATAAGCACCTGCCTAGCAAGCGCAGGGTCCTGAGTTCGATCCCCAGTACCGCAAAAAAAAAAAAAAAAAAAAAAAAAAAAAGAGTGGTATGGTAGGCTGATATAATTTCTGAAGGCCTTATTAGTTTAATACCAGGCTGTCTGTGTTTATTTAGTAGCTTTGTTTTGGATTCTAAGGCTAGTTGTGATAACTGCTGTTTTAATTTCTCAACCCTGGCTGAGTTACATCATTAGCTACGTGCTTCACATGTTCTGGTCCTGGGCACTGCTACCAGGCTTTGCCTCCTGCAATCAAGTCCCAATTACCAGGTCCTGGAGCTGAGCTCAACTACAATCGAGTCAAAGAGTTTGGGGCAGGCAGGAATCAGGAATTGTGCTCATCTGAGGTTTTGTGCAACTTAGTCTCTTTCATCTGCTTTCACAATAAGTTTGTTTTCTTAATTGCCTTGTTACTCCCTGAAATAAGACCATCAATAAAGAAAAGTAGTATAGGATTTGGTGTGGAAAAGACAGAGGCACTTTTGCTGGTCTAATTTGTTACCTTTGTTGCTTTTTTTTTTTTTTTAAGTACCTGTTCCTAAAGGCACTAATTCAGTATTGTATTTAGGTTTTGTGAGCACTGGATGGAGAGGTTTAATTAAAAACACTGTTCAGAAACAGCCTCGTAGCACAACACAGAACTTCTACTGCCTCTTTCTCATTCAGTTGTGCTCCCCCCACCCCTCCTTTTATCACTTCATTATCTCAAGCCAAATGTTGATTTGGTCAATTTCCTGTTTGAATGTAAGCCAATCCCTTGAAGTTATTTCAGTATTGTGGCACTTAAAGTACAAGGTTTCCCTGTAACATTTCCACCATTTTAACACTTCATCTATTGTTTCTTTTTTTCCTAATGACAAGCACCAATGAATATTTTCAAGTCTACCACTTAATAACCCCATGTGTTTTTGATGCCCTAACCACCACTGGTCTGTGTTGATAGTGACTAATCCTCAGAACTGCTAAAACATTCTGTACAAACAGAGGTACATCAGAGGAATTTTTTTATATGAAAACTTTATTGAGGGAGCTCCTTTCTTTCCTGTATTTGCTTATTCAACCTTTCCATTTCAGCTTGTTTTGAAATCCTGTCAAACTACATAAATCAGAGCTTCCTTTTTCGGTTTTATTAACATAACCTGATAAAATGAAACTGAAATTGTTGATTAAATATCCCTTAAAAATAGCTGTCTTTTATTTGACAGCACCTAAAACTTTCATCAGTTTCAGAACTGTAAAGAAAGGTTATTTTCTTCAATTTCTTTGTATTATGTCTGGGGAAACTGAGAGTCAGAAAGGTTGTGTGATTTATTAACCCATTTGGTTAGAGTCAATGGTATTTTTACCTGCTGTCCATGACAATGTCCCTTCCTATTGTTCTAATGTCTTGCTTCATGATTTTGTGTTCAAATTCAGGAAACCTGAGACAAGTTTTAAATTAAGTATCATTTTTGTGTAGCAAAATCAGCCACTTTTAAGTGTGTACTTTGATGAGTTCTGGCCAGTATACACAGCTCTGTATCTATTGTCATAAATGAAATACAGAAAATGTTTGTATTTTGCATTTAGTCTTTTCCTTTACACCCTGACCTATGATGGTCACTGTTCTGTTTTATCTGACTATAGTTGTACATTTTCAGGAAGTTTTTAGAAGGAGTACATCACAGCTTGCAGTTTTTCATGTGTGGCTTTTTTCAAACTTACATTTTATACAGTAGCCTGTTCCTTTTGTTATTGCAAATATCCAGTGTATAAAAATATCCTAATTTGCTGATCTAGTCACTGCCTGAACCTGATTGTTTCCAGTTTCTGACCATTATGAATATGCTACTCTGCAAGTTTTTGTGTGGTCATACGCGTACACTTCTCCTCAGTAAACACTTAGATGTGAAATTACTGGATTACATAGGGAGTGTATGCTCATCTTTATAAGAAACTGCTTCTCTGTTTTCACTTTTTCAAACATGATTTTGCATTCTCACTAACTGCATATAAGTGTTCCAATCGCTCCATATTCTTGGCAACAATTGGTATGGTCAGTCTTTATTAACTTAGTCATTTTAATCAGTGTGTAATATTATCTCGTTGTGGTTTTAATGTCCCCAGTGAGTAATAACACAGTACTGAGCCTCTTGGCGTATGTGTCTTTTCCCGCCTGCATGCTTTCTTTGAGAAAATGTTTATTCTAATCTTCTGTCCATTTCTAAAACTTGGATTGTCTTATTAAATTTGAGAACTCTCTTTGTGTTCTGGACTTCAGTTATCTAATGTAAGATTTTCAAACATTTTCTCACAGTCCGTGTCTTGATATTTTATTTTCTCAATAACTTCTAACAAAGAACAAAAGATTTTAATGTCGACGAAATCCAATCCATCCATTTTGCACTTAGATTTCCTGTTTCTTCTGTCCTAAGAAATCTTATCCTAACTCAAGGTCACAAAATAATTTCTCCAATGTCCTCTATAATGTTTGTAGCATAGGGTTTTACATTTATGTCCATGATCTACTTTGAGTTACCTTTTGTGTGCAGAGTTGAATTCATTTTGTATCCTCACTCTTCTCCTCACAGTATGGCCCTCTGCTGGCTTCATCATCTGCTTCTTGGATCGGTCTCATTCTCTGCTTAGGTACCTCCGAGCCACAGATGCTTCACACCTAGATTTCCAAAAGCTACTCTACATGGTTTCTACAAGTGATCAAAGTATTCTCCTTTCAAAAAGTTCACTGCAGTTAGACAAGTGCGAGTATGGTCAAATGTGTACAGTTAGATGTTTAAAAGAGAGTTTCCAGTGTTCAGATCTTTGCAGAAGCAACAACTTGAAGAACCATCCACAATTGAAAATATCTTTGCAAGAGCTAAGGAATCCAAGTGAGAGATTACAGTGTGTAACTAATCACAGATAATGAAAAGAGACATTGAAAAGGTAGGAAGGACAATTTCATGTCACTCCTAGTGTTGCACCCCCTGCTTAGCCCAAACCCATACAGTGTAAACAGAAATACCTTCTATGTGGCAAAAGGACAGTGAAGCAAGCATTCAGTTTGCCACAGGTCACAACACCAGGCCTGCCCCAGAGAATACTGGTGCCAGATGTAAGCACACTGGCCTCAGCCTCCAGGCCAACCCCTAAAGATCCAGGCTACAGGACAAGGCTACAATCCAAGTATCAGGTTGGTCTCTGTGGACCAAGCAGCTGGTCCACCTTCTTGCTGACCTAGATACTAGGACATCTAGCCAGAGGATTCTAGCAGCAAGCCCCCCGGAGGATCTTTCTAGTCCACCCATCCAGTTTATCTGGATGGGATTATGCGCTAGGATGATGGGCTGGGGTAGATGGAATGAAGGGCTTTCCTTGCCAAGCTGTTCTGTAAACAGTGAAACAGATGTATGCTTGAAATGCACCAAAAGAAACACAACATCACAAAGATCACAAATTACCAGCGAAGTGAGACATCATGAAAGTAACAAGATAAGGCATCCGTAACTGAAAAAAAAAAAGACATCCATGAAATGTCTGACAAAGAATTAAAAATAATCATTTCAGAGAAGCACAGTGAGCTATTATAGAACACTGACAAATGACAAAAGGAATTCAGGAAAACAATTCACAATCAAGAGGGAAAGTACAAGGAGTTAGACACCATAAAAAAGAAAAAGAAAAAAAAAAAAAAGAAATTCTGCACCTAATGAACACAATGACCAAACTGAAAAATTCCATTTAGATTCAGCAACAGACTTGATCAAGCAGAAGAAAGGATCAGTGATCTTGAAGATAGGGCATTTAAAATTAATGAAGCAAAAAAAAAGGAAAAAAGATGAAAATGAGTTAAAGAAAAAAAAAAGCCCAAAGAGCTTGTGGGACACCATCAAGCAAACCAATATATGCAATATGGGTTTTTCAAAAGGACCAGAGAAAAGAAAACTCCAGGAAGTTTACTTAAAGAAATAGTGATACAAAATTTCCTGATTGTGGAGAAACAAATGAACATGAAGTTTCTAACAACTTCAAGTAGATTAAACAGAAAAAGATCTTCGCTGAGACATATAATTACACTTGCAGAACTCAAAGACAAAGAGAATTCTGAAAGCAACTAGAGTAACATTATATGTAAGGTAATCTGTGGAAGAATATAAGTGGATTTCTCAACAAAAACCCTGCAGGCCAGGAGAGAGTGGGATTATATATTCAAAACAATGAAAGGAAAAAGTTATCAACTGGGCTGAGGCTGTGTCTCAGGGGCAAAGCACTTTTTAGCACACACAAAGATCTGGGTTCCATCATCAGCAGGGGAAAAAAAAAATCAATAAGTAATAACCAAGAATACTACATCCAGCAAAGAACAAAGAAAAGATGAAGGTGTTTCAAACAAATGAAAGCAGAGGGAGTTCATCACTAATACACACCAGCCTTACATAACCTACTAAAGTGTGCTCTATAAGCTGGAATGAAAAGATGCTAACAACATAAAACAGAGGGAAGCATCAAATTCACTCTAAAGGGGACAATATAATTAAATTCTGAATACTATTGTCATGATGATATGTAAATCACTTGTAACTGTGGTATAAAAGTTAATGGACAAAAGCATTAATAATAACTATGACTACAACAATTTGTTAGGGAATATACAATATAAAAAGATGTAGCCAGACACAGTGGCATGTGCCTATAACTCCACAACTGTGGGAAGCCAAAGCAGGAAGATCATAAGTTCAAGCTCAACCTAGAAAATTTAGCAACTTAGCAAAACTCAGACTCAAAATAAAAAAAAATTTAAAAAGGGGACTGGAGATGCAGCTTAGTATAAAAGTCCCAGATTCAATGTCCAGTACTGGAAAATAATGCAAAGTGTGACATCAATGACAAAATATGTGTGACAGGAATAAGGTTAAAGCAAACTTTTTATATGTTCTCCAAGTTAAGCTGTTAGCAGTCTTCTATAACTACGTTCTACAGAAGCACAAACTACAACTATTTTCTGTGTCGCCACAAATAAAAAACCATGCTAGGAACACAAAACATAAAAAGAAAAGCATCGAAGCAAACTGCTAAAAAAATATAAACATCAAATTACAAAAGAAGACAGCCGGAGAGGAAGAAAAGAACCACGAAGCAGTCAGAAAACAACGAAATTGCAAGAGCTAAGACCTTAATATCAACAATTATGATAAATGTAACAGGATAAAATTCTCAAGTCAAAATATATTGGGTAGTTGAATGGAGTGAAAAAAGAAAATAAAGCTTTAAGGAAATATAGGCTAAAAGTGAAGGGATGAAAACTATATTAAATAAAAAATGTCACAGGAAACAAAGGTCATTTAATAATGATAAAGAGGTTAACTTATCAAGAGGATATAATAATTGTAAATATAGATGCATACAACATAACAGCTGAGTAGACAAAGCAAATATTAACAAAATTAAAGGAATAGACAGCAACATACTATTATCAATATTGGACATTAACTCTAAAAAAACTCATTAATATATTCTACTTTTTATAATCTCCAGTATTCCATTAATTCTTGTCAATCCAGCTAGATCCCAAGTTCCAATTAGACCTTAGCCCCTCTTTTGGTAGAAAGAGTATTAACTTTGCTCAGAAAGTTTTGTTCATAGCATATATCTTTATATCATTTAAAATGATGGTCATCAATACCTCAACTTCAATATTTGACAGACTATACAGACAGAAAATGAGTAACAAACAGTGGACTTGAACAACATTATTCATCAAATGAATCTAAATGTCACATAGAATACTACTATATCAACAGCAGAATCCTTTTCAAGCATACATAGGATATTCTTCTGGATAGATCACAGGTTAGCCCACAAAATAAGTTTTCTGAAATATAAGAAGACTGAAATCATAATTAAGTATTTTTGTGGCTAAAATTGTATGCAACTAGCATCTTAACAAGATTAAAATTGGAAAATGTCTAATATTTGCACTGTAAACAATTGTGAGCAAATAAGATTCAAAGAAGAAAGTAAAAGGGAAATAAGAAAATTACTGAAGAAAAAATAAAAACAGTATACCAAAAATGTATTGGATGCAGTAAGAGCCATTCTGAGAGAGAAGTTTATAGTTAAACATGCCTATATTACAGTAGTAAGACCTCACAGGACAGTACTGCACACCTCAAAGAACTAAAAAGAGAAGAACAAACTCACCCCAAAGTTAGTAGGAGAAATGATAAAGATCAGAGCAAAGATAAATAAATAGAAAAATGATAGAAGAGATCAATGAAAACTGGAGTTGTTTGTCGGAAATGATAAAATTCAAGACTTCCACTAGCTAAATAAAAATGACGGAGAGAAAAATCAGCAAAATTACATCATGGAAATACAAACAGTTGTAAGAGTCTACTGTGAATAAGTAGATGCCAATAAAGTAGATAACCTAGAAGAAATGGATAATTTCTAGAAACATGCAACATATCAAGACTGAATCACAAAGAAATAAAAAATCTGAATAGAGCATTAAACTTGTGCTAGTAATCAAAAACCTCCCAACAGAGAAAAATCCAAAGGGCTAAAAAAACAAAAAAAAAAATAATGTCAAACTTTCTCAAACTTTTCCAAAAAGTAGAAATATCCCAGGATCCAGCAAGCTCACTTAGGGGTATTATCCAATGAAATGAAATGAGTATCTCAAAGAGTTATCAGCACTCCCATGCTCACTGAAGTTATTATTAATAGTAACCAAGGAAGGAAATCAACCTAAGTGGCCACAGAAAGATGAATAGATGAAGAAATATGATACATTTTACTTAGTCTTAGAAAAGAAATTCTGTCATTTGTGACAACATGGATGAACTCTAAAGACATTGGGCAAATTGAAATAAGACAAGCCCAGAAACACAAATACTGCATGATATCAATTTATACATGGAATTTGAAAATATCAAAATCACAGAAACAGAAAGATTAGAGACTGCCAGAAGTAGTAAGACAGATAATTAGGGCATGTTATGGGGGGCAGCAATAAATGTGACCTGTTAATTACAAAATTCCAGGACATACAGAAGAGTTCCCAAAGCCCTACACAGGGACATCTCATGAGAACACAGCAGGTTTTCCATGCGACGGCCTGGATCTGCTGTCAGCCTGAGGAGTGGGGGATTTGAAAAGGAGGGGTGTCCGTGTTCACTCTTCCTCAGTGGCCTGCTCTCATGCTGTAGAGTGCGCCTCTCCTACTTTTTCTTGCCTCAAACTTGCTCTGTAGAGCCTGTTTCTTTTCCTACCTTCAAAAAAATCTTGCTACCATTTCTGCTTAGCTTGACCAATTCTTTGCTCAGGACAAAAAGAACCTAGAAATCACCTCCAGAAAGAGACTCCAATGCCCCAAAACCCAGTAACATATGGCAAGCCAGCCAGGACAGCAGCTAAAGCCCCTTGGGTACATTTTTTGTTTCTGTTCTTCATGACACTTTGCTCAGCCTTCTTCCTCTTTAAAAAATAGCTGCTGATAGCTTGGTTTCCTGCCTGAGTAGAATGCTACCTGAGTTTCCTCCTTTTTGTACTCAAGGTCTCATCTTCCTTTTTCCCTAGATGGGCTTTTCTTTTTCAGTGTGTTATTTCATCCTCATTCAGTTTTGGTTTGTCACATGAATCAGCCATGTGGTTTTCACCATGTTCTATTTCAAGTGACCCCATGGTCACAGGAAATCTCACCCTTGTAGATAGGAGCTAAACCTCTGATTTTGGAAAACGTATATGGGCTTCCACCCTCTTTACTTTTGAATTGGGCTAGATCCCTTACTTGTTCTGGACTAACAAGATGCAGGCAATTGAGTAACATACACCTGAAGGCCTGAGCAGAACAGAACAACAGGCAGGAGAGTTTCACTCAAGTGACTGAGTCAAAGGTGGAACCAGCCTCATTCTTAAAATTTTTAAAGGTTTTTTCCTTAAGAAAAGTTTTCCATCTCTACTGCCTTAAACAAAGTACCAAAGTTTTCATTACTGGGTTAAATACAAAATATTTTGTTTCTTACATGGCTCTACCCACTTAAGTAGAGTTATCAAGTCACTAAAAATGCCCAAGGGAGTCCCAAGATACTGCTTCTCAAGTGTCTCCATTCTGCTTAAGCAGAGCCATCAATAGTGGTTAAGGGAGGTCCACAGGGGGAGGGTATCCATTCTGATCTCATGGGTGTTTCAGAAGTAGTTTTGAAGGTCTAGGTAGAGCCATCAAGTGGCTCAAACTCCTCTTTCTAAGGTGTTAGTGGACTCCAATATAGAGACCAAAAGCCCTCAGTCGGGTGTTTTATGTGTCTATGAAAGACGTCAGCACTTCAGACTAGATGTCTGTCTAATAAATACCTGAGCCTCACAAGGGATGCCTTGTAGGCTCAGATTAGGTCTGCTTCTTCTGCATGGGATACAATTTTAAGAATCTGAGACCTAGTCCTAGACAGAGTCACCAAGTTACTCAAAAGCCCTATGCTTTTATGAAAGACATCAGCATCATCTCAGCTTTGAACACAGATATCTGTCTAGTGAATACTTGAGTCTCACAAGAGATGCTTAGTGGGCTCAAGTCAGGCCTCTTCTGTGTTCATCTACTAGGATCTGGAAAAGGGTCAAGAGAAAAGCTTAGAATTATAGCTGTTGCAACTGGCAAGGCTTTGAACTCACCTGAATCTTCTAAGGGAAAATGCAAGGACAATCACAGACAAGAAAACTAAACACTGGGCACATGACTGGACCACATCATTCCCTGGCCCCTGCTCCAAGTGTGAGGCAGCCAGTATGCCTGACTTTTGGCATTGCAGAGTTGACTGACCCTGCTCCCAGAGAGGGACTAGGCCAGACAAAACCATTGTTTCCTCCTCTGAAGAGGCCCAAGGGAACCTACAATGCTCCTGTCTAAAGATATTACCATCTCCTATGAGGAATCCTGGGTAACACTGGACATCTGAGTGAGCCAGTTCAATACTTAGTTCTGTTTTGTTTTGACTTACTTCTCTGGAAAACCCTCCTCTAGATCTATAGCCATAGTTGGGGTTGAGGAGACCCTCAGTCAGAGATTCTTTACTCCTTTTCTGGTATGTCACTTTGAAGGACGCATATTTAACTGTGAGTTTCTAATTTTTCCATGGTATCCTACTGTCTTGGTAGGAAGAGATAGACTAGCAAAATTGGGTGCAATTCTGAAATGCTGATAAACCTCAAAAGGACTTTATCTATTAGGACTGTCCCAGGACTCCATGACCTAATTTGACAATAGGTGGATCTTACTGCATGGTGTAATAAAATATATGATTTAAAGGATTTCCTCTACGTATCAAAAAAGGAAAGAATTGCTTTGGGTGTCTTGACACAAAAGCTAGTACAAGAACTCTGCCTAGTAGCATACTTTTCAAAAAGTTAGATAGAGTGGCTGCTGGATGGCCACCCAGCCTGAGGGCAGTAGCAGCTATAGTTGTGCTAACAGAGAAAGACTTTATGACCAAGACTGGTAGTCCTGACTCCCATCAGGTCAGAACAAGTTTTGAGACTAAATGTTACTTGTGGTTAAGGTGAATGGCTATCTTCCCCAGCATATCCCTGTCATTCATTGTAAGGGATCCCAAGAATACATGTCTAAAGTCTCCTTGGGAAATCAAAAGATTGATAGAGAGGAAAAGAGGGCAGCCCTACTGCCCCTGAAGACACTTTTCTTCTTCCCAGTTCCTGAGGAACCATTCTACATAGGAAAGGGTCATTAATATTTTAATAAGATTAAGAAGAAAGCTAGTCCCAAGAACCTCTGGAAGACCTGAGGTTCCTTTTCAGAAAGCAAGACTCCAGTATTGCTCCAGGTCCAGATAAATACAGTCACCAATGACCCTAAGACACCCCATTTTAAGTGATTACTTGCATTGAGTCTTCTGCTTATAATAAGGTCCATTATGTGAGTAATCTTGCTGAGGCTATAGTTCTCAGGATCTCAGTAACTTATCTAACCTTTCTCTTTGCCATATTTTGTCCTCCAAAGAACCGTGGAAATCTTACCTGTTCCTCATATTTGGATTCTATATCCCCAGCATCATAGTAAAGTTACTTTCTTTGTCCCATTGGATGGACAGCTCAATAGCCAACCTTTTCCCACTGTTCTTCAACAGTTTTCCTCTTCAACCCAGTCAGTCAGCCACCATACTCCCAGGTAGTTGGAGAGTACATAATCTCCACTAGGTAGGGTCTAGGTACCTTCCACTTGGAAGAAGCCATAAAAGACAGTGACTTGCACTCCCTCAACACCTCACAGAGAATTATAGGAATGTTTATCTCTTAGAGGGAAATAAGACTGGAGATTAGGGCCTGGCACAGCTGGGTAGGGAAGTAGATGCAACTGTTAATTTCAAAATCCCAGGACACATGCTCAGAATAGTTCCCAAAGACCTTCATGGGGACAGACTTCTCATAAGAGCTTCACCAGCTTTTTCATGGGATGGCCTAGACCTCATGTTAGCCTGAGGAGTGTGATAAAAAAAAGAACAGTCCATACTGTGTTTGTTTGTTTGTTTTATCATATTGAGTTTTTGCCACTGTATTCATTCTTCAACAGTGGCCCACCTTCACACTGTAGGGTGTACTTCTTCTCCTACTTTTACTTGGCCCAAACTGGACCAATTGTAGGCCAGTTTATTTTCCTACTTCTAATAAAATTTTGCTAAAGTTTGTGCTTGTCTTGACCAATTTTTTGCTCAGGACAGAAAGAAGTTAGAAACCACCTCTGGAAGGAGACTCTAGCATCCCAAAATCCAATACCAGTAGGGGGTGGGGAAAATTTGGTGTTGTTCAGAGGGTATTAAATTTAAGTTTCAATTATATAGGATCAATAAACTCTGGTCATCACGGTAGAACATGTGACTACAGTTAATGATACTGTACTACATATTGAAAGTGTCAAAAGAGTAGATCGTAAATATTTTTGCCACACACATACAAATGGTAACTGTGTAAAATGATAGATAATGAGTGGCCAGTGAGAAGATAATTTATATATTAGGATGCAGCATTGTGCTTTTATAAAATATTTTGCTCTGTTTTCACTTAAATGTAAAATACTCCCCCAAAGTAAACTCCTCCTTAAGTTATAGATTTTAGGTATTTCATCCCAGTTACAGGAAACTGAATAAAATAGAAAACTGGTACCAAATGTGGGGTCATTGCTCTGGCTATACCTGACCACGTGTATTTAACCAGCAGCATTTAGAATGGGTTTGTGAGAGAAGTTTGAAAGCCTTAGAATGTCTTGATAGACAAGTCTGGTGGTAGTTCAAAAGACCAAAGTTATGATAGGTGTAAAGACAAGAAAATCCAGGCTCATGAAATTTCAGTTCGAAATGAGGACTCTACTGAGAAATGGACTACAAACAATGTTCTTTACATGCTGGCAAAGACTTTGTCTATGTTTTGTCCATTTCCTAAGACTTGGTGAGGCTGAATTCAAATATAGTTAGTTAATTAATCTGACAGAGAAAATTTCACAACAGCCAAATATTCCAGGTGGTGGCATAGGTACTACTGGCTGCTCTTAGTCAGATCTACAAAAATAAAAATAGAAAAAGAAGAACATGAAAATTGCACTGCTTGGTCAGAAAGGAAGCATCTATAATGTTGGAGTCAACTCTGGAAAAGAGTAAGACCACAAGAAGCCAAGTAATTTGCATTGCAACAATGCAAAGATCTCTTAAGGGCATCTCAGAAATTTGCTAGACCCCACCCATGACAGGCTCAAAGGCAAAAGAGGACATTCCCTTGAAAGACTTTGAGAGGAGAACCCCAGGGTGCCTTCCTTACTCAGGGTCACCTGGGGAAGCGGAATCGCTGGGTTTAGACATACAGGAACTTGGAGGTTATAGCAGCTGTTGTCCACAAGGGGTAGACTATTGCTCGAGAGATAGCAGACTTTGTCATCATCTATGTGGAAGCATGCAGAATGCAAGAGTTAGAGGTCATGGTGGCTTCTATCCAGATACCAGAGAAAGGCCTGAAAGGCTAAGCAATGTGATCGGATAAGGTCACAGTCTTTGTCAGAAGCCCAAGAGAAGGTGATGTATGAAGTTGTGAAAGTGAAGCCATGACTACAACGGAGATCCCAGGGAGTTGGAGTGGTTAGAAATGTGCAATGTCTGCCAAGGAAAGTTGTAGTGAGGCCAGTGCAACAGAGAGGCTGTGTGAGCTAAATCCAGCAAGAATATAGAGGAGATGTTGCCCAAACCATTTGGAGCTCATATCTTACCACCATATGCCCTGAATTCTGGACATGGAAATATAAGATTTAATGTTTGCCTTGCTGGTTTTCAGTCTTGCTTTGGTCTGGTTTCTTTCCAGCCATTTATTTCTCCTTTTTAGTAATAGAAATGCTCATATGCTATTGTATATTAGACATATTTTAGTTTCTTTTTGATTTTTGAATGGATTCACAGCTAAGAGTTTGCCTTGAGTCTCAGAGGAGACTTTGGACTTTTCAGCAGTGCTAGAATTATTAGATGTTGTAGACTCTTAGAAAAGAACTAAATTCTTTCTGATAATGAGATGAATGTGAACCTTTCAGGGCCAAGGGTGGAATATTATAGTTTAGGTCTGAAATGTCCCACAAGAGACTCATCTGTTCAGAGATGAGCTTTGGAAAGGTGACGGAATCATGGGTCTGCTAAACTTGTTAATGAATTAATCCATTGCTGAGGTCATTGCTAAATCTGCTATTTGGAGGTAAGGCCTGTTGGGAAGTGATGGGTCACAAATGCTGCTCCTCCTGTCTGTTTCCTCAATGACGTGGGTTTGAACAGCTTTCCTCTGCCAAGCCCTATTCCCAATGCTGTTTCAGCCTTGGAGCCAGCCAACTATGGACTGAACCTTCTGAATTGTGAGCCAAGATAAATTTCTCTCTTTTAAATTTCAGACGTTAGATTGTTTTGTCCCAGTGACATGAGAGTGACTAATCTACATGCTGGTTTAAGGAGGGGTTCATGAGCCCATAATGAGTCCCATAGGGGAGTATCTCCTGGAGAAAGTGTTTTAACTATACTTCTGTCCCAACTTTCATTGCCCCAGCTCAAGCACTTTCTCTTGGAGAGGTGGAAATGGTCATGGCCATCCTACCCTGAGGGTCTTACCAATAGCTCACTTATAAAAGAGATCTGTTCCTGACATCACCAAAACAAACTAGAAGATGCTGCTTTTGAGGATTATGAGATAGGTGGCTTACTCAGTTCAAATCTGCTTTGTGAAGTAAACTAAGAAAATCTCAAGATTTCTTTTCAAGCTCAGAACCCCTCAGACAGAAGTGATTGGTCATTTTCCATCACTGGGTTCTCAAATCTTAAGGAATCTGTTTGGATAGATAGCTTCTAGGGTAAAATAGTTATAAAGATTACATCTAAATGAACAAAATATGATATAATTTGCAGAACTGTATATTTCCATATCTCATTCCAGACACTAATGTATTTAGTAACAGTAACTGGAGAACCCTCAACAGAGCCAGTGTTTTTAATAAAGGCAGTTGAATGGAAAAGGCACGCTCTCTTATGTTCTTCTCTGTCACTTCCAAGGATTTTAAAAATGTTCACTACATGTTACAAAATTAGTCCTTTTCTAGGTATGTGGATCAAAAGCATAGATTGTTATTTAATTTGGAGAACATAGAGAATAATTACTTCCAAACTTCAATGTGCAGACACCTTTATTTTTCTGTCTCTCCACCAGAATTGTTTAAGCATACGGAACTCTATCTAAAAATAGCAGCTTCGATAAATAAATAAATAAATAAATAAATAAAATAGAAGATGCTCCTAACACATGATCCCAGAACAATTTGCTTTCCAAGGTGAGTACCAGCCTCTGTAGCTGAGTGAAATAGAAATTCTTGACATTTGAATGATCAGGAATGACTATTCCTGTCCTAACTGGCCCTTAGCTGGTATTATTATTTAAGGTAAGATTGGATCCCTTCTTTCACGTTATTTTTTCTTTATGGTACCAGGAATCAAACTCAGGACCCCACACTTTCCTCACAGGTGCTGTGCTGCTGAGCTATAGCCCCAGCCCTTACATTAGTTTTATTGTGACCCAAAAGAAAATAAATCAGACTGTTCTCAATTCTGCATCACTTTGTCTTTTAATACGGAATGAAAACCATATCAGAGTGAAAATCTCATGAGTTAGTGATATTGATACAGACAATACCAGATTTGTACATGCATGTATATATGTATTTGTAAGTGCCACCTCAAAAAAGCATTGATCAATTAATTTACCATTAATATTTTTGAATGTTAAAACTTAACACACCCCACATTCATGGAACTTCATCAACATGGTGTCTCCAGAATTGTTTAGTATTTGCTGCAAGTTAGACTGCAAAGAGGGATGAATGAAGTCCTGCATTGGACGAGACTAGAACTCGAATTAAAAGGGCCCTAACTGAAATCCACCAGGAGCACTTCTTAGTTGAAGGTCACACGGCCCCATTACTCACTTTCAACTGTAAGCGAAACAGACGGCGGTGAGTCAGGTTTGCTTCCTTTCCCTTCTCCTCTGGCCTCCCTGGGGAGCTTCTCAATTCAAAGAAACTCTAGGAGTAACAGGCCGCTTACTGTGAATAATCCGAAACAATCTATAAGTTCAAAAGCAGTCGGAATTTCTGAAAGAGACTGAATGTTATAAGGATAAACGGGTTAGTATTTTAAAGACAAAACTGCCCTTGTGTAATATCAAGGGAGTACCAGTGGGACACAGGTTTGTAGTAACCTTCATTATTTATGTAGCGGGCTGTATCACTCCACGCTTCAGGAAATGGAGTCAGTGCATTCAGAGTCCAAGAAACTTTTAAGAGGCTTTTTTTTTTCTTTCTTTTGTATCTTTCTTTCCTTTTTACTTGTTGTTCAGGGTAACAATAGCAGCTGCCTGTAAGTGGGAGTTTTCTACTTATGCCACAATAAGGCCTAATATGTAGAACGCTTTCTTAAAACACTTAGGCAAATTCAATCTGTTGCTCTAAGAGAGAAAGATTATGTCCTGAAATGCAAAAGCAGAAATGTTGTAATAGGTCGGACCTAAGAAAAGTGTTATACGTGATGGCTATAGGGAAAGAAAAGGAATTATTTTTACACTAGACTATTTCAAATACACTGTTTAAAAAAAAAAAGAAGTTGGCACCCTCTTGACCTGCAAATTTACTCCCCATAATGTAAAGAAAGACAACTGCATGTTCGGAATATCTTTTAGAAAATTTCTAGTAATGCCATCAACATTTTGCTCTTCTAAGAACTAACATTTTTAAATACATATCACTGGGAAGAAAAAGGAAGGAAAATGTCATATTCTATATTGTAAGGGTTTTTTTGTCTTTGAGACAAGGTTTCACTATGCAGTTCAGGCTGGCCTTGAACTCACTTTGTAGTCCAGGATGACCTTGAACTTGTGGCAATCCTCCTGCCTCAGCCTCCTGAGTGCTAGGATTACAGGTGTGCGCTACCACACCCACCAAAAACGGTATTTCTCAAGATAACTCATGAAACTAAAAACAAAAAAGTTACATTTGAGTGGAAGCCAAATCAGCAAAATATGTCAAATTTAAAATTTCATTTTTATCCTAATATATGTTGAAACCTGTAGTTTGTATAAAGCACTGTTAGTGAGAAGGCAAGAAAAATACAATCTTTTCCCTCAATGAGTTTATAATCTCACTTGAAGCATATAAATGGGAATAATAAATTGAAATGCTAATTATACAGAAATAGATGCAAAATATTTAAGACCATAAAAGATATTTTCCATCTAACTCAGTGCATTAGGAAAAAAGCATTAGCGACTGAGCAATCGTTTAGAAGCAATAGTTTTACATTTCAATGTGTACAACTAACCACATGGGGACTGAGAAGGAAGGAGAAAATGACCAACGAGAGTGTCTCACTTCAAAACCAGAATGCAGTCAGACCACTGCATTGCTACAAAGGCAGGAGAAACGTGGGGCAATAACTAGAGAAGTACTGGGCGGCCAAAGCTAGCTCCCCACATCCTTTCATAGAGCTCGTCCTAGCTCCTTCCGTCGCCAAAGTCTGAGCAGTGTTGCCCAGAGCACTTATCTCCTGTGCACAAAATGGTCCAGATGGGGGGTGGGGGCCCCCATTTGGAAGCTATTAGCCTCAGAGTATGTGATGGTTGATTGACTGTGTCGATTGATTGCAAGGGAAGTTAACTAAATCAGCTCTGCAGGTCCACATCCCGGGGGTGGAAGACCCACCCTAGGGTGGCTCACCCTGGGTGGTATCAAGGGGAAGGAACAAGGGCAGACTTGCTTCTATTTCTTTGAAGGACCTCCAGTCTTCACTTTCTCCCTGAGCATCTCCTCCCAGCTCCCGTCACAGACTCTTCTGGCACAGCCTCTTCAGCTGCCATCGCAGACCTACCAGCCTCCGGATACAGACTCCCACGGGACACCGCAGAAAGCGCCAGTCCTTCAACTGAATCCTTTGGTCTCCAGTGTGCAGACAGTGTGCCCTTTCTTATCTGACTCTTTGGGTGGTCACTGCAAGACAGTCTTATACATTTTTATACACTTGTGTATCTTGTGCTATACTTGTTTCTCTAGTAAACACTGACTGATACAGAATGGTATAAAATAATATGAAGCAGGTTCCTGATGATATAAAACAGATACATCTGCCTGACCTTGTATAAGCAGCACTGGTAAAGGTTTGCAGCTAGTAGATATGAAAAGAGTTAGATATTGGAAGAGTTTCATAAACAGGTGGTAACACTGAATTTGGAGCCTGTGCAAATGGGAAAAGCTAAGATAACAAAACTTTGTCAAAACGGGAGCGGAAGCATCTACAACCATGCTTTTTTTCTTTAAGAATCTTTTTCTCCACTCGGGAGGCTGAGGCAGGAGAATTGTTGCAAGTTTGAGATCAGCCTGGGCTACAAAGTGAGCTCAAGGCCCGCCTGAACTGCATAGCGAAACCCTGTCTCAAAAAAGACCAAAAAAGAATCTTGTTGACCATTTAGATTTTTCCCCAGGAGGTTAATATTTAATGTCATAAAGCAACCTGAAGGCCATTTTAAATGTCTTTTGCTTTTAGGGGGCTGGGTTTGAACCCAGGGCCTTACACCTGCTGAGCACGTGCACGTGGGAGTTACACCTCCAGCCTCCAAAACTGATTTCTTATCTTGGCATGATTTTTGTGTATGCTGGTAGTATAGGCAGACTTCATAGATGAAGCTTTTATCAAAGTTGTCAGTTTAGCTTCATTACTTCATAAAAGTATCACTGAATGCAATTATAACAGTCTTCTTGAATATCTTAAGATATATGACTAAATAGCTTACGTTAAACTATAAACGTGAAACACATTTGTCAGATACCCTTTGCTAAGATGTGGCATAAAGCCAGCCATGCAGGAGAATGCCTGTAATCCTAGCCATATAGGAAGCTGAGACAGGACTGCAAGTCCAAATCCAGCCTGGGAAACTTAAGAGATTTAGCAGGACCTGTTCTCAAAATGAAAAAAAAATTTTTTTAAAAGGCTAGAGATATAGCTCAGTATTATGGCCGGAGATCAATCTCAGTACCAATAAAAGTGAGACTATGCTTTGACAAAAGTTATTGCTTTACATAGTGCATTTCCCAAGTTGTTTATATTAAATTAAAATGATTAATTTAAAGATTAACTTCAATTAATAAACACATCTTTTATTTTATTTATTTTTTTATTTAAAAAAAATACAAGTACAAAAACATATTGACAAACAGACACCAATTAGCATAAAAACTAGTACAATCACAACTAATCTATAGACAAGGTGATATGATCTCAACAGTGGTTATTGTTTTATCCATTGATATCTTCGAAGTGTAAATATATAAGCCCATATCCAGACATGCAAATTTAGTCAGACAATTAATCCTCTCAACAACAGAAAAAACACAAAACCCAAAAATCCAAAGACAAAAAACAAAACAGGCAAACATCAACAACAGCAAAAACAACAACAACAACAAAAAAACACCAATAGTTGCTGCTTTACATATTGATATCTTCAAAGTGTGTGTTCAGGATAACACATACAGACATACAAGATTGATCAAATAACCCGTTATCGATTATTGCTTAGCATTAAGTGATATAATACAATAGTAAACACATCTTTTAAAATGAAAGTATCCCTCGGGAGGATTAGTCCTGTGAGACAGTCATAGCATTGTATAAATTAAGTGAAAGGCTGTTCCAGGAAGGGTGAACCCTGTAGCGCTTTCAGTGATAGAGCAGCCCACTGTCTCGCGGAGTGCCATAGGTTTGCCATCACCGGTCTAACCTGTTGAGCCCAGCTGATACCACACTCCTTAAGGAAACGGGAATATCACCTTTGTGGGCAAGTCAGAAGCTACAGAAAGATTGATTTTTGAGACCAAGGCGCAGAAGTCAGATCTAGAGAAGACGGGCAGAATAGAAGAATGCAGAGATCTGAAAGGCCGAGGAGGGGAAGAAAGATGGGAGAAAACAACGAAAGAAAAAGTATGAGATCTCCAAAAATTCATTTTTCCTAACACTATTTTTCAGTTGAACAGGGTACTTGCCATAGCGCATGACGTGAATATTTATTGTTACACAGAAATTAACCAGGAAGGTTAATAAAAGATAAGGAGCTCTACGATGGACTATTGTCAAGAGAAAGGTCACAACAAATATCATCTAATAAGCTCAGTGTTGGCAGGTAGTTGCCAACATTTTAGGGATAAATATTTTTAAACTCTTGGCAGCACGTTAATTTATTTGGAGGTATACATTTATAATCTAGCATCACAGCAGGTGCCCATGCTCCTCAGAAGGCCCCCATGGGGATTACTGGGATTAACCTATGGTGAAGGAGATGCCTGGGGCCACTCATCAAATATTTCAAACATTTTCCAGTAATCCCAGGTGTACACTACAGAACTGAGAGTCCAGCTGGCCTCTGCTGAACACTGTTATCACGCCGCTTCCTCAGGAAAACCTTTACACAGGCTACATATGTGAAAGGACTTTCTTTTTCCAGGCAAGAATAAATTCTCTTACACTTCCTAATTTTCAGAGTAGAATTTAATTTTACTGCCTATTCATTTGGTATCTTATCTACAAGATCTGCCACAAATCAGCAATAAAGGTACTATTAATCAGGCTCTTTTTTCCCAGGACCTGATCAATATATATAAATTTTTTTATTATTCATATATAGATACATTTATTTTTTAAACAGTATCTCCCTAAATCACTAATTTTTTCAGGCTGGGCTCAAACTTGTGATCCTCCTACCTTAATCACCCAGACTGCAGGTATTACAGGAGTACAGCATAGTGCCTAGCTCACCTCTTGTTAGAATAAATTATCTGATATTCTGTGCATATGAAAAGCCTTGGTAGGAGGAGAAATTGTTTTTAGGAATACTTATTTGGAGGACAATCTACCAAATCTCTCCTTCAAAAGCTCTAAAAATGTCTGAGTTCAGTACTGCCAATATTTGGACAATGTCATTTTTTTCCTTAAGAAGATGATCCATCGTGTATTGTATTTTATTGTAGGCTTTTCACTTTCAGCAATGGACCCCCCAAAAATGGGGTTCCTCAGTGGGCTATACAACTATGCCTGCAAGCATTATTGATTCTTCTCTTCTCCAAAAACTCTCACTGATGCTTATGTTCTTAGTTTTATTGATCATACTTAGTACAAACATTTATTTTCATTACATTTACACTAGTTATTACAAAAAGGAACTTTACATTTGCTAAGAATCTTTTGTTCCATTGTTGGACTACTTTAGAATCAAATTGTACTATGAAAACCATTTTGGGAATTTATTTCTAGTCTCAGTTTTATAGTGAGTAGTTACATGGCCTTCAGCAAATTACTTAATGCTCCTCATGAAGCCATTTTTCAAAAACTTAAGTTTCCCACATTGCTTGTTGAAAAATAGCAAAACACGGTAAGTTGTAAAGAAAAAAATCTCACCAACAGATGATCTGTGAAACAGCCCATTTCAATGTACAATTGTGAATATCAATGAGAAATTCCTTGCTTTTGTTTTAAAAGTTTGCTACTTTTCCAAAGAAAAATTTTTCTCAATTTCTATCACTTGAAAGAGGAAACAGGCTTTATTAGAGTAGTTTTAAACTCACGACCTAACAGAGCATAAAGTGTAGAGTTCCCACACATCCTGCGTCCGTACATGTACAAACTCCCCCATGGTCACCATCCTCCACCACAGTTGTGCCTTCGTTACGTTCCATCAGCCTACACTGACACACCAGTATTACTCAAATACATTCTCCATGAGTTTTCAAAAATACGTAATGACACGAAGCTACCATGAGGACGACAGAATAGTCGTACTGTCCTGAAAATCCTAGGCTCTGCATGTTCATCTCTTCCTTCCTCCACAACCACTGATCCTTTAACCCCACAGCTCTCCTTTCTAGAATGTCGTATATCTGTAACCACACAGGTGTGACCGTTTCAAAACTGGCTTCTTGCACTTAGTCATATGCATTTAAAGCCCCTCCAGTTGTTTTCATGGCTTTTTAACTCAAGTGCTCTTTTTTGCAGTGAGTAGGACTGCATTGTATGAATGCAGTTTATTCATTCGCCGGATGAGGATTCCTCTGGTTGTTTCCAAGCTTTGGCAATTATGACTCTGAATGTTATAAACAGTTGTGTATAGGTTTTTATGTGGATATAAGTTTTTAACTCACTTGAGTAAATACCAAGGAGTACAGTTGCTAGATCATAGTGTAAGAGCATGATCGTAGCATGATTGGTTTTGTCAGATACTGCCAAACTCTCATCCAAAATGATTGTACCATTTTGGACAGGTCTAGAATGAGAGATCCTATTGCTCTATATCCTTGCCAGCAATTGGTATTGTCAGTGTTAGGGTTTCTGGTTATTCTCATGAGTGCATAGAATTTCATTATTGTTTTTAATTTGCAAGTCCCTAAAGAAATACGAAGTGGAGAATCTTTTGATATACTTATTTGCTTTCTATATATTTTCTCAGTGATGTGTCTACTCATTTTTCTCATTTTGAACTTCTTAATATTGAATTGTAAGATTTCTTTGCATAATTCATATAACAGTCTTTCATGAGATATACCTATTGGAAATATTTCCTTATAGTCTGTGCTTTGTCTTATCATTATTTGAATGTCTTCTTTCACCCCCATCCTAGAGTTTATATGCAGAGCCTTTGCACTGTGCTACATTCCAAGCCCTTTTTGAAATTTTAAAATTTTGTTAAATGCTGTCATGAAGTAGTTAAATTTCCCAACCTGGGTTTGAATTTGTGATCCTCCACCTTCAGTCTCTCAGAGTGCTAAGATTATAGGCATGCACCACCATGCCTAGCCTGGAAATGCCTCTTGCAAGGCAGAATTTTTTAAATTAAATGAAGCACAGTGTATCAGTTACTTCCCTTATGGATTATGCATTTGGTGTTTTATTTAAAAACCCATTGCTATGTTCAAATACAATGTGTCATCTGCATTTTCTCTTATGTAATCTTCTCAGAGTTTTATAGTTTTGAATTTTATATTTAGAGATATGATCTACTTTTAGTTAGTTTTTTGTGTTTACATTCTTTCTCTTTGTTTTGTTTGAGTTCGGTTTTGGTTCTGCTTATGGATGTTTAGAAGCATTTGCTAAAGACACCCTTTTGCTCCTTTTTTAAGGATGAGTGGCTCATATTTATGTGGGTTTATTTCTGGATTTTGTCTGCTCCATTTATTTGTCTATTCTTTTGCCAACACCACATTATCTCCATTATGGAAATTTTTAGTAGTCATAAAATCAGAGTGTCAGTCCTCTGACTTTGTTCTTATCTTTTAACACTGAATTGTACGTTGTGAGTCTTAGCCTCTCCACATAAGCTTTGAAATCATTTCGCTGATACACACAAAATAAATCGCTGCAATTTTTATTAGCCTTGCATTGAATCTATGGATCAACTTGGAAAGAACCAACACCCTGACGAGTGTGTTAGCTACCCCACTGCTGGACAGAATACCTGGCACCCACAATTTGGAGGAGAAAAGTTTTATTTGGTGCACGATCTCAGAAGAGTCCGTCAACAGTTGGCTGGCTCCAAGGCAGAAATATCATGGCCAAGTAGAGCTGCTTAGTTCATGGTGGCTGAAAAGCAGAGGAGAGAACAGTGCTAGAGAAGAATGGCAAAGAACCATATATAATGCTCAAAACCACACCTTCATGACTCACCCAGACACAGCCAATATTTTACTAACCTGCTAGGCATTTCTTAATGCAGTAACGTTGACACAAGGATTAACAGTCACAAAAAAGCAATCAACAACTGGAATTTGAAATTTAAAACACATTATCACTTGCACTAGCATCCAATCACACAAAATACCTAGAGGGAGACCTGCTAAGATATGTATAAGATCTATGTGAAGCAAGTATAATACTCAGATGAAAGATATCAAAGAATAACTGAGCAAATGAAGAGCTATTTCATATTCAGGGACTGGAAAAGTCAGTATTATTGGGGCAGTTAATCTTAATTGTTAACTTGGTTGACCATTAATCCTGATGTCAACTTTATTAGATTAAGAAATGAGTAGCAGATCAGTAAAGCATGCTCTTGGGTGTGTGCGGGTAGGTCATGGGGACATGGCTGTGGGGACTACCTGTGTGTGGTCCCCTGCTCTTCCTCTTTGCTACTGCTCCCCTGCTCTGCTTCTCAGGCACCATAAACTAAGCAGCTTTGCTTCTTCACATACCTCTACAATGCTACTTCTACCTTGGAGCAAGCTGTCCATGGACTGAATCCTGTGAACCCAGGAGCCCAATTAAACCTCTCCTGTTAAAGTTTGGTTGCTGAGTATTGGGTCCCAGCAAGTGAAAAACAGATTAATACATGAATATGTAAGAAAGCAATTGACTTTCGTGTATTAACCTAATGTCCTGCAACCTTGGTATAATTCCTTATGAGTTCCAGGACTTTTTTTATTCTTTCTGATTTTCTACACAATCATATAGTCTGCAAAGGTAGTTTTATTTCCTCCTTCCAATCTGTGTAACTTTATTTCTTTTATTTTATTATGACATTATGTCCAGTCATTTTCTGTTTACCAAAGAAGATTGCAGTATTTAAAGAAATAATGTGGAGAATTACGTTTGAAACAAGAAGTGGGGAGTTTTCATATCAGGGGAACAAATCTCTAATAGTTCCTGTATCTCTGTCTTCTAACATCACGTAAGTGTTTAAGAAGGCACACAAAATTATGACAGCCACGACCTCTAAAACTACTGACTAGAGTGATTAAAGCAGTAGGACAAAAAGTACTATATTTTTGAATTAATTACTAATGAGGTTCTCTATAAAGTTACCACTCACCACAGTGATTTCTGAACCAGCTGAGTCAAACAAGATAGAAAAAGGCTTTATTCTTTAATATCCTTCTCACCCAACTCCACCATAAAATATAGCTTGGCAAGTCCCCTCATCCTCCTCCCTCATGCACTAGGACTGATTTCTGCAGAACACAGCCCCTTTCCTGTCAGAGGCCCTCTTTCTACATTTACTTGAAGTTTACAATTACCAGTATTGCAACCCAGCCCCAAAAGGCACTGCATTCTGGGATAAGCAGTTGTTAGAGCTGGGCGCCACAGAAGCAATGTATTCCCAGATTCTGCATTAACTTTTTGTGTGTATCTAATGGACAATGATGCCAAAGGCTTTACATTGTCCTGAAACGAGCGCTCCTCTCACGTCATACTAGCAAGTAGTAGGTATGGTACAGGATATTTTTTTCTGTCCAGCCAAGCAACACTGTCTATTTCTGTCATATTTAAAAATCTAACTAAGCACTGTGCACAAAGATCTACCTTGCTGTTTAATATCTGAAAAGTTTCTAGTACTCTTCAAATGAAGAATGAGAGGGACTAAGATAAGTACGCATTGCCTGTGCACTGACAAACAGCATGCCTGGGTCACTCCTCATTTCTGAAAAATAATAAACAGGATAGGGGATGAAAACCAACCAGGAGTTTTTATAGTTAATTCATGAAGCATTATGATAAATGCATTCAACCTGTCTTTTGCTTTTTTTTTTTTTAGGAAAAAAAGCAAAATAAATGTAAATGGCACTATGATGATCATTTATCACCTTCATAAAATTCATAAAAATTTAGCAAGTTGCTAAACAATAGGAATTACTTTTAGGGAGTGAAGAGTTGGTGTTTGCCCAACAGTTGCCCCTTACTTTGGATATACTTTGGATATACTTGTGTGATGTTTACCCTCGTAAGACTATTTCAGAGGTACATCTCTTACATCTCCCAAAAGCTCTGGGTGCTCCAGAATGACTGTCTATAGATCTGCTGTATCAACTCAGAAACGCACTCATAGATGTCCAAAATGAAGTCCCATTGTGCAGAAGAATCATGATTTAAACGTGTAAAAATGTATTTTTTAAGTAATATCAATATTTTCCAACTAACTACCATTTTCTGCACTGTAGACAGCTTTGATAAAAACAGTTCTTTTAATAAGAAAAATCATCCAGAAGTAGGAAAATTTTAGTTGAACTTCTCTGACATTAAATGTTGTACATTATACTCCCTCTCCAGAAAATATTCATTTATTGAATTCGTGTGTGTGTGTGTGTGTGTGTGTGTGTGTGTGTGTGTGAGTGTATATCCCCCAAAAACAATGTATAAAACAATGTTCTAATACAACTTTGGGATATATGTAATTCTCATTTAGAGGAAAACATGTGAATTAATTTTTAGCTAAATGGAGAAGTGCTCCCAACCTTAATAAGCTCACCCAAGATGCAATTTTAGAAAAACACATGGCCCTTCTCAAATCCTATGTTTGCATTTAATTTTGGAAGGTGAGAAGGTCAAAAAAATCTAGGTCAGAT
The DNA here is from genome assembly GCA_004027595.1 of Dinomys branickii. Lineage (NCBI taxonomy): Eukaryota > Metazoa > Chordata > Mammalia > Rodentia > Dinomyidae > Dinomys > Dinomys branickii. Next base: position 207,557 of record PVLD010000576.1, on the reverse strand, counting down.
ACAACAGTTGCTGATGAAGCTCCATTCTGTGCTAAATGATACCATTGTGTAACTTGCTTACCATAACTGCTCATCATTCCATGGACACCTTTTCTCTTCTTTAATTTTTTCTGCTGTGCACCCAAGATGCTCCCACAATTTTTCTGAATACTTCTTTTTCTTATTTTGCTTTTGCTTATTTATTCTGTTTGTTTGCTCTTCTCTTTCTAATGTAACCATGTGCATGTGGCCAAGCATATATATGTGTGTTAATATATGTATATATGTGTATGTGCATCTGTAAGTCTTTATTCAAAATATATGCATCTATATGGCTGGGCATGTTGACACAGTACATTGACATTAGGGTCTTATGGACACTTAGCAGCTAGAATATTTGTTCTTACTATCTGAATCCACTATGGAATTCCAAGGCATAATATGATGGAACAAGTCATCTTGGAATTTTCTCCCTTTCTTTGCCTTTTAAAGAACAGAATAAGGAATGTTTTTATGTATGTGCCAAACTTTGGCATAGTTTTGAAACATTATGACCAGAGTTGTTCACAGCTTCATGTAGGAGTATACAGTCTTCATGTTCCACAACTTTATAAAAAAAAGTCTTTGATCAAATACACAGCCGCTTTATTATGAAATAATGAATTCACTTAGATGTTCCCACTGTTTGATGCATCATAATTATTAGGGAGACCATACTGGTGATGTCATTCCTTAGATATTTTAAACTCACCAGCTATAAGAATTATGCATAGATGATTCCATTATGCCTTTTGAAATCACTTCCACTTAACACAGGATGTTTCTGCTATAACCAATGCAAAATTTAAAATATAGGCATTCAAGCCTTTATAGCTCAGGCAAAGAGATAAACAATCTATGGAATGGAATGGGGAGATCATAAATGTCCACACATACCTGTTTAAAAGTGGTTATATTGGAAACTAGGGGAGATTATGCAAAAATCAGTAAATAATATTTGGAAGTTGGATATTTGCATTAACATTAAGTTAAAATAGCTACATTAGAAATTACACAAAATAGAGGTGGATTAAACATAAAAATATAAAATAATATGCAATGAAGGTATTAGAAAGAGAAATATTGCATAATCCTGGTGCAGTGAAGGTTTTCTATGGCAAATCCAAATTAGGAGGCAAGAAAAATAAGCATAGATTTGGTTGCACAAAAATGTTAAATGCTGATAGGATCCAACACTATAATGCAAAGGTAAAGACAACAGATTAGGTAAAGAGGTAGACCTACACAACCCACAAAAGATCAAAATACACAATTAAGAATAAAAAGTTCTAAGGATATATAGGAAAAGAACAAATATAAACAAGATGTAACATCAGAGATATGACAAAAATATACATTTATATGGAGCCCAAAATAACAATTAATAATCAGGGAAAATGAAGTAAACAAGTACAGACACACACACACACACACACACACACACACACACATGTACATCTCCAGAGTGCCAGGAAAATTTTAAAAAATACTATGTCGTATTGATGGAGTTAAAAATGAACGTTAACATGTATATAGTGTATGTACCTTGGTATGATACTTTGGGTGAAATATTTTTAGTATTTTTTAAAGTCTCAATATTTTACTTTAAAAGTTATCTCACAAAAATACATACATACATATGTACTAAAATATGGATGGGCAAAGCTATTTTCAATATGACTCTTAATACTGAAAAATAATAAACCATACAAGTATTCCTATGAAAAAGAATGATTAAATAGGTTATGGTACATTTACGATGTGAAATACAATGTATCAGTTAGAATAAAGATGTTCTGATATTTAGCAATCTTCTGCATGAATCAATAAGGAAAAAATCAAATTGCAGAATGACATCATCTCATTTATGAGAGAAGTACTCTTTGCTTACGTGAGAAACAACTTTTACTTATATGTAGACACACGCCTATGTGTATACAGCCCATGAAAAGGATGTGCCACACAGTGTTAGTTTCAGCTCCTTTTCAGAAAAGGAAATGAGAAATGGGGGTAGAGAAAGAAGGAGGTGACTTGGGACAGCAGTGATGGAGTTCTTTCACTTTTAGTCCAAATATATCTGTGTATTTTAATTCTTGCAAAATGCATGTATTTTCATCACTTATTTGAATTTAAAACAATATAGTTGTTGCCAGCATCAAAAATCTGATGAAGTCTCACTGTCATGTTTTGCCAACTGCTTATGTTCAAACCTGTACTAGAAAAGTTATGCTCACACTGAAGTTTAACTAAATACAACAAAGATTTTCAAAATTGTGGTTTATTCATACAACTCTTCAAACATTTTGAGTCTTATTCCCATTATCAACTTTTGGATGACAATGGAAATAGTGCCTATGTTATTTTCTGTTTCAAACAAGATGTTATGTCATTAATATCCAATTATCATTATCTTTACGGTTAAGATATAGTCCGTTGCTTTCCTCAGAAAGTGTTTTTCACTCATACAAATTACAATGTTAGAATCTTAGTGAATTTCTTCTATCCATGTTTATTCGATAAAGTTTTTGGTTTTGTTTTTTTTTTTGAGACGTACTGGGAGTCAAACCCAGGGCCTTGCACTTGCCGTGTAGGAACTGTGCCACTGAGCTACATCCCAGCCCTTAAATTTTTAAATTCTCTCTCTTTTGAGAGTGAATGGATGTGATTTCTATTATACATAGCTCATTTGCCTAAGTTTTTAAAAAATGTGAGGGGGCAGGAGAGATGAAGTAGTATCTAACCCAGAGAGTCCCAATTAGTCCCTAAAGACAGGCCATCTTTCATTTTCTAAATGCTTATGAAAACAAGTACAAATATCTAAACTTTCTGCCTGTTAAAGGGAGATGCATCATGGCTGAGGGTAGAAATGGGCAATGTGCCCGTTCATCCTTTTGTAGTCAGTTTTTGTTTTATAATTTTGAAATAGCATCTTGCTGAGCTGCTGATTTGCCCAGTCTGAGCTTGACCTTGAGACCCTCCTATCTTAGCTTTCCAGAGTGCTGAGACTACAAGCCTGTGCCACCACGTCCAACTCATACCAGTTAATCTGGGTTGTCAGCTTGAGAGGATTAATGCTCCCGGCGATGACTGGACACCCTCCTCCTCACTGACGTTCATAGGAGATTGCACTGTTAGGAGGTAGGGCCCCGCTGAACACGGTGGTCACTGCAGTGTGCCCTTCGAGGGTGTATCTCTCACTAGTCTTCGTCTCCTGTGCTCTCTTTTCCAGTTATCACCATAAGCAACTTTGCTTACCGTGCCCTTCTGCTGTGCTGTTTTTGCTTTGGTGCCAGCCTGCCCTGAACCCTCTGAAGCCCTGAGCCAAGATAAACCTTTTCTTCTTTAAACTGCCATGTCAGACCAGGCGTGGTGGCGCACACCTATAACCCCAGCACTTGGGAGGCTGAGGCAGGGGGGTCGTCGTGAGTTCAAGACCAGCCTGGGCTGCAAAGTGAGCTCAAGGCCAGCCTGAACTGCATAGCGAGACCCTGTCTCAAAAAGACAAAAAAAAATTTAAAACAATTTTTTTAAAACCTGCCATGTCGGGTATTTTACACTGATACCAGGAAAGCTGACCAACACAGAGGGGTAGGGGAAGGCCTTTTTCTCGTCAGCTATACTGTCTTCAAAGTGTGAGTAACACCTACATGAAACCTATCTCTGTGCTACAGAATCCAACCTGAATGTCAGTTCTTGAACTCTGTGACTAGGAGCTTCACTTAAAACCACTGCTATTCTTCTGGGGGACCTCCAAGGTGGATGAGTTAGAAAAACTGACCTCATATTTAACAGCGTAGAAATTTATCAAAAGGAGGGATTTTATTTCTATATTTGTATCCCCAACTGTTGGTATGGACTCATTTGCTTTGACTGACTAACATGCTGACTCAACTTACCTCTGAGATCTTAATAAAGCAATAGTTTAACTAATGAAGGGACTAGGGTTCATTTAAGTGAATGAATGAGCCAGTACAGAGTGGGAACGTACAAAATAAATGGGTCAGTTGTTGCTATATTCATTGCACAATTTGCCAAAAAAGCAAAAAAGGAAAGCCTGAGGCAGAAACACGCAGATTGGACACACCAGTGTTGTCCTACTAAGCCACGACCAACATCCTAAAAGTCTTATAAAGGATCTTATAGTTGTGTATCTTGAGGATCCCAAAACATTTATGTCCTTGGTGTGTCCAATTTTGCAAGATAAACAACCCATTCTTTTTCCTGAAATATACTCATCTAAAGTCATGAATGTTTTATTCACACTCAGGGTATTCATTTGCTTTCAGTGACTAATAAGCAGGATCAACCTTCTCTAATCTCTTGCTAAAATTCTCAGAAGTAATATATACTTACTATCTAGGGGTGGTTTATAAATTACTGTCTTCCCTCAAAACCCCTGATCACTTTGCATACACATTTGTGCTTTCATAATTCATAATTTGTATCTCTCTCCCTTGCTGTTCTACCATACAGTGTCTGTCTATTTAAACAGAAAGAGCTTTAATCTAAGTCAGAGCCAAGCCTTGAGAGTCAGGGAAAGGCAAATCTCCTGAAGTTCAAAATCAATTTGGTTGCTATTAACAGCCTTGCTCTTTTACCAGTTTCAGCACCAAGTGCTGAAGCTTGGAGCTTTTTTATCTGTAGCCACTTATTTTGTCTCAGAGTAAGGTGAGGGTCCCAAAGAAATGACCCAGAATCAAGTGCTGGGGAGGTACTGAACTTTTATAGCCTGAGACTAAACACAAACTTGAAAGTAAATTTCATCATTAAAGCCAGAAGATATGACAATAGGATTCCTGCTTCTTTTAAGAGCCAACACCAGAACACCCACTGGCAGTGAACATCAGGTACTGAAGATTTTTTCCTTTTAACAAAGGTCATCTTCTTTATCCAGCTGCCTTTTCCTGTGGTAAGACAAAAGCCGACTGACCTCACACAAGATCTGCTTCATGTTTCTCCTGAGTAATAGAGTTTAATGTATGCAATAGAAGCCTCACTGGCCATTCCTTCAAGAAATTATTGTTTGTGATTTTGAAGCTGCTCTGATTTCACCAATAATATGTAGGAGAGCAAATGTGTTTTTCACTTCATGGTGCATTTCACCAAGAGTTAGAAGGTTTATTTTCATGGATTGCAAGACTTAGGAGTATTACAACCATGAAATAGTTCTTAATATGTACATATTTGATAAACATAAACTGAGGTATTAGAAATTTGACATACTTTGTGATATCAGATAAACACAACTGAGAATTTGAAAATAAAACTCAGTTTAAGTAACTTCAGTCAATGAGTTTATGAATGACTAATTGGAAAACAAAAACTACACAGAAAGAATGATAGAACTGACAGAATCTGAGGTATTTACTTGAGAAAAACAGAAAACATGACATGTGTTACTCATATCTAATAACCACACAAGATCCATTTATATAAAGATCTAGCTACTGCTGGAAAAGGCTACACAGAATTTTACAGCTGGAAGACTGGGAAAAAAATAGTTTTAAAATATTTTAACTTAGGAAATTATCCATCTAATTTGGTTTCATTTTCTACCAATTCAAAGTCAGAAGCATAAATTAACCCCGGCACATTTCTGACATTATGAATCATTAGTCCCTTTGTATCCATTGTGTTCTAATGAGCAGATTTTCTTAGTTAATTAGAGAAAAGCTCTTACTTTCACTCCTCACCTAGACACAAAGGCTGTGTGTTGTAGTCAGACACTCAGAACTACTCGGTTCCCACTCTGCTACATTACTGATGGGTGTGGGAATCTACAATTACCTTCCAGAAGTAATTTCAGAACAACACAGCAATAACATCAATAGACCTCTTACCCGGTGCAAGAAGGTTTGCTACACTCTACCTTCATTGTTACAATAATACTCAAAACCACCCTGTTAGTTTGTTGCAGTCATTTTTTATACTTTATATATGAAGAAACTGACACCCAGGCGGACTGATTTTCCTAAAGTCACATAATGAGCAGGTGGCAGAAGTAGGATTTGAACTTGTGCCAGGCTTTAACATCTGTGCTTCTACCCTCTCAACATAATCATGATTTAAGCAGCTCACATCTCTTCACTCAGAAATTCTGCTTCTGGGTCTCTATTCTAATAATCTTTAGTACTTCCAATGGGAAGAAATGTCTTAATATTGAACGGTTGTTAGGTCCCCCTTCATTGTAAAGAGATTTCTGTCATTTGCAACTCAGTCACTGCCCTTAGCCTCTGAGCTGATTGTATTTTGGTCAATCTACTGGTGTTATTCAGAATCTAGGAATTCACAGGTAGAGGCTGGCAGTAAAGTGGAAAAGGAGACAGAGAGAGACTGGCAGAGAGTAAAAGCTGTGAGACTTACAGAAATAGGAAAGATTTGGAACGCTTGAAAATTGTGGGGTGGGGGATACATCAGAAAAAGGAAGTCTGGGTATTTGGAGTTTGAGAAGTGGATAAAAGGTAAGAAAATATGACAAAGGATTGATAAAGTGACCATTGCCAAAGTCTTTAAGACTATGATTCACAAAGTATCAGCATCAACTGGCCATGTGTTAGAAATGCAAGTTCTCGGGCCCTGTAACCAATCTGCTGAGTTGGACTCTTGGGAGAGAGGTGGCCAGTACTATAATAAATCTCTGCACACTAAAATTTGAAAATTACTACTTTTAAAGATATGAACAAAGAATGGAGTACCCTTTCAAGTAAATTTCATACATATTAGGATGTTATCCTTTTGAATGTGCACAGTGCTGGAACCGAGGGATGTGAGTCACAACTTCAACATGGGTATATACGCAACCCTTCCTGTATATGCATCATATCATCAGACAAAAACAAAATTCCAACCCGTGTGTGAAGAACTAAGTACATAATACCATAACAGTCAATACAATAGAACTATTAAAATATCACATTTTGAGAAAAAAATATAGTGTGAAATCATATATCCAATATATACGTATATAATTATATTCATTTGTTACTGAAATTCAGCAAAATATCTCCCAATGAACGTATCAGAATATTAACTACAGTTATCTTCAAAAAACTAGAACATGAGTTATTGTCCCTTCTATCTCTTCCTGTGTTTATTTTTGTGTTTCTCACCCTTTCCGTAATGCCCATATACTAATTTGATCCAAAATATATAATAAACTTTGTTTCTATGATAAAGCGTCACACAAACACTCCCTAGAGAGATATGTCCTCCTGGTTGCCTCTAGGCAGGGACTGAAAAGCTCGACTTGAGATTAAACAAAAGCTTGAGATTGAAGACAGTTGTCAGGGGTTTCTAAGAAAATACACAGATGCTAACTCTGCCCTTTTACAACCTCATCTTAGAATTTTCTCATTGTCATAATGTCATATTGCATCGGTTAGAATTAGGTTCAGCAACACAAAACTGAAAACCCCAAATAGTAGTGATTTAAACAAATTAGTTTATTGCTTTTTTCATATAAAAAATTTTAAAGGTAGATGATTTCTAAATTCTGGCTTAGAAATCCCACAAAACAAGTCCACTGATGTCTCATTGGCCAAAATTTAACCATATAGCTGCACTTAGTTACAAAGAAGTTGGGAAATGTAATCTTCTAACTGAATATAACATCCTCCTCAAAAACTTGAATTCTGTTACTAAGAAAGACTAGACACTGGGTACCACATAGCAGTCTCTACTAAAAGTATCTATGGCCATGCTGAAGAGACATATGAAAAATAAGAGATGAGGTGTTCCTTTTGTCTTTGCACTATCCCTAGAGTGAGAAAAAAAGTCACTGGACAGAGAAGCTTTGTGCTTATCAAGAAGATCTTGTATTGGTCAGCTTTCCATCACTGTGACAAATAACCTGAGGTAGTTCACTTATGAAGAGAAAAGGCTTCTTTTGGCTAACAGTTCTCAGGCTCTAGTCTGTAATTGCTTTAGGCTTCAGATCAAGAAGCATGTTAGGGCAGGAACATATAGCAGAGCAGCCTTCTCACCTCATAAGCCAGGAAGAAAAGTTAAAAGGAAGAAACAGAGGTCTCACAGTCTCCTTCAAGGACAAGACTCTGTGACCCAATGACCTCCCACTACATTCTACCTCTTAAAGGTTAAATGTTCAATCAAATCCTAACTAATAGTATCACCACAGGACCTGGCCTTTAACACGTGGATCTTTGAGTGATATTCAACATCCAGGCTATAAGAGATCTCTACCAAAACTCACTTCAATTTAATTTGAAAAATTAAGTATTTGAACAAATTATTACTTCATACAAGTTTGCTATTCCCAGATATGCAATAATAATTTTTGTACATACAAATATAACTCTAAACTATTCCACTTATAATCTCTTCTGCATATTTCACTTCGTATCACCTTATTACACAACACAACCATGCATTTAACAGTTACCAACATTAGTCATGATAAGGCTGCACGTCTCAATTCTAAGATTGTGCCTGCATCTTAAGATGTTCAAAACAGAAAATAACAAAGAGCACAGAAAGGCTATGGACACGAAAGGGACCACTCCTTTCCCAACACCATATAACCCTACTTGTAAGCTAACTAAATACTCTACAAAACCTGATTTTCTGAGATACTTTATGAAATCTCCATATTTCCCAAAAACCTCTGTAGGACTTTCTAGGGGTCATGGCCCCAATTTTGAATTAAGTGGCATTAGTCATTATTACAAATAGAATTTTGGTACCCTATCTTTCACCTAGTTAGACATTTAATTATAAAGATTAAACTATAAAGAAGAAATCTTTGTGAAACAATGTATGTGACAGTAAGCTTTCATTTTTTGAGAAGATACTATCTCCCAGCTAAAACCCAATGTAAAGCCTACTACTCAGAATATTCTCCTTGAAATATGGACTGAATAAATTCATTGAAAACTAAAATGTCATTCCCTGGACTACAGACTGTCACCAAAAAATGAAGAAAATGAAGATAGCCAATAGTCAAAGAAATACGGAATTTTCTCATGGTTTTGGGAAATATTTGTGCTTCTTTTATTTCCAAGGGGATAAAATGAATAAAAGTTGGAACATGCATAAAAATCTTATCAAGTAGCCTTAAAAAAACCAACTTATAAGTTTTAGGAACTTTTGAAAATAGTAACATGTTTTATTTTATTCTTGTTATTTTAAAGAAAAGATGAAACAATAAAAACAATGGTATAGAATTTCACAACAATATTGTAGGAGAGTAATAATGTTTAGTACATAGTATATTGTTATCTTTAAAGTAGTTGCTTATTAAATTATATAGGAATGAAAACTTGGTCAAACAATATAGGTATAAACGTTTCTCCTTGATATCATCCAAATTATTTTAGAAAAAGCAGACAAATGGACAGTTTGGTTGGTACCATCTTTGGTGCATGTGGGGCTGTTTCTTATTAGTTTCTTAATGCTTTTTCCAACTGTATTTAAAATTATTTCAGCAAAATAGTCTCCGTAATACTTCTTTACAAACCATTCCAGTTGCATCAAAAATTTTACTGGATGGTGAAGTGAGTTTCTGCATCACATTACAAAAATTCACTCAGAGTGCATCATAGATCCAAATGCATGATTTGAACCTATAAAACAACTAGACAGAAACAGAGGAGAAAACATTTGTGCCACTAGATGAGGTAAATATTTCTTAAATATGGTATAGAAAACACAATCCATAAAAAAGATCAAATTAACAGATTCCATTACAAAATTTAAAAATTCTCTGATGTGAAAGAAAGGTACTCTTTTGAAAATGAAAAGACAATATAGAGACTGGGAGAAAATATTTGCAAAATTTTAAAGACTTCTATCCAGAATGTATAAAGATGGTATATCATTAATAAGAAAATAACAACAAAACTAAAGGTGGGCAATAGTATTAGACACACACCACAAAAAAAGATATATAGATGGCAAATGAGAAAAATGCTCGTATATTTAGCTGTTAGGTAAATACAAATTAAGCTGACAATGACATAATATCACATACCTACTCAGTGGCCTAAATTAGAAAGACTGACCACACCAAATGTTGATGAGGATAGGAAGGGTTTGTAACTGACAATGCTGGCAGAAACGTAAAATTGTGCCACCCCTTTGGAAAGCAATTAGGCATTGTCTTAAAAAGTCAAACCAGCTATTCCATTTCTAGATATCTGCCCAAGAAAAATGAAAGCACATGTCTGTATAACGACTGTATACAAATGTTCATAGCAGTTTTATTTGTAAGAACCAAATCTGGAAACACCAAGTGTTTAAAAGGTAAAGGGATGAAAAAGTGGTATATCCATCCTATGAATTTTTTTTAAAAAGAATCATTGGTATATAACATGGGTGAATCTTAAAGTAATTATGCAAAGTGACAGAAGCCCGAGGTGGGAGAGAATACACCAAGTGTGGCTGCCTTTATCTACAGTTACAGAAAACGAAAGCTGATGTGCAGGGACAGAAAGCTGACCAGTGGCTGGCTGAGGAAAGGGGAACACAGTGAGAGGACAGAGGGCAGTGACTGCAAAGAGGCAGGAGGAAACTGTGGAGACCAGGGATGTGCTCATTACCTTGGATACAGCATGGCTTTGTGTGTGTCAACATACACTGAAACTGAGATCATAGACTTTAATGTTCACTTCTTTATACGATCACTACAGTTAAGTTGTTAAAAGTGAAATGTTCCCCCTTCGGTTTGACCAACGTTAATGTTGCAGTATTTGCTGACATTCAGCCTTTTAGTATAACTTTCCAGTATGAATTACTGTAATATTCTCCATGCTTAACTTATTACAAGAATCCTCATGTTAAAACAACTTTCCTCATACTGGCTCTACTGCACAAACAAGAAATGATGAGTCCCTTTCCCTCTGTCACTCAGAGATTCATCGCCTGGAGCCAGTCTAAGCCCCATTTTTTCTCACCTACGAAATGGGAGAAATAGTAAGTTTATAGCTTTGTATAGCTCAAGTGCTATACAAAGGAGAACTCATTATGATTACTACAATTAATGAACTTCAGTAGACTTATTATCAATTCTAGACACTAAACAGCCTCAGATTTTCTATGATCAGAAACATTCAACTCCATAAATTCTTAACTGAAAGGCATTGTGCTTTATATATGTCTTCTTTTTTTATTTTTCTTTCATTTTTCATAGAATTCTCTATATACGGTACAGTATGATTCAATAAATATTTGAGTGATTAATATCTTCATACTGCATAAAGTAGAAATACTGAAAAAGGGACTAGAAAACTTTTATTGAGTTTTGCCCTGGAAAAAATATTATTATATTGAAATACTGAATATGGCTGAAAAAAACTGAAGTTTAGGTTATTTTTCAGATAATAGACTTGGTGGCATTTGACAAAAGCCAGCCTTAGGTTCTTCACATTTCAAATTCTTCTCTTGAGAAAGCATTTAAGCCCCAAATCGCAAATGCATATGTTTCTCATCAGTACAAATGTTCACCATCCCTGCACTAATAAGAGGATGGTGAGGTGTTAGTTTTATGATGAATATTTTGCCATCTTTAGTTCTGAAAAATTGCATATTCATAGGGCACTTGCAGAACTGGCTCAAAAGATTAAAAAAAGTTTTTGAAAGATTTTTATAATTGGCAGTTTTTAAAATTTCACATATATATCATAGGAAAGAAAGAAGATTTTTTTCTTTTTTTTTTTAAGTTTAATGTTGATAGAAATATTCAAGTCATGATTCCAGAGAGAAGGTCCTCTTAAACCTTTTGTTTCAGAGGATTTCTACAGCCCTGTTTGGAAAAATGCATTCACAGACAGAACTGCTTCTTGGATAGACAGAGCAAGCCTGTCATGTAGCAGATACGTTTAACAGTGATATTTAACTGCCCCAAACCAGATGCTCTCATATATCTTTCCTGAAATCTACTGTTGCAACTGTTCATTGAGATATAGTTTTAAAACACATTAGATGATCCTGACTTGTTTACCATGAAAATTAGCAGCAACAAAATGGTCTTAGTCAAGAGGACGTTTTAAATTAAGAGTTGGTGGTATTAAAACTCCAAAAGCTGCAGGAGTAGAGGACACAGCTATACAAATTTGACAGCTCTCCTGACTTCTGTATTTGGTTACAAGAAACATTTGTAATCTATAGTTCAGCAAGTATTTATTAAATAACCTCCCACAGGCTAAGAATTGAGGGTACCAAAATTAATCACTGACCAATCCAATTGTTTAAGTACAAAATAACCAAAATTTGCATAGTTTTTCGTTAACTTTTGTACAATAATATAACAAGAAATACAAAAAGGACAGTTTTATTAAACTTTTTTTTTTTTTTTTTGTCTTTTTGAGGCAGGGTCTCGCCATGCAGTTCAGGCTGGCCTTTAGCTCACTTTGTAGCCCAGATTGGTCTCAAACTTGCAAGGATCCTCCTGCCTCAGCCTCCTGAGTGCTGGGATTATAGGTGTGTACCACCACGCCTGGCTTAATTTTATCAAACTTATTCAACATAAGAATAGACTGATTGAAATGACACCTGCCTGATCAACACTCTGGATAGTCATAAACATTCTGTCCAACTGTGACACTTGGGGTAAACTGTTAAGTGGTTAATAGCATAGTTCCTGCCCCCAAGGAACTTACAGGAGAGATCAGAAAAATGAACAAACAAAATGTAACCCTATGGAATTCATGATCTCATGTGGCCCAGCATCTGGCAGCTTTGGAAGTATAATCAGCCAATCAAAAACATATTTCTAAAGTTAGTCACTTCGTACATCTCAAGCTCTATGAAATGAAGTATAAGTTTTCTTTAAAAAAAATCTTGTTCTCATCCTTTCTCCTTCACTGAACTGCCTCTGTCTTTCTTCCAAACTCCCCAAACAGTTCCTTTTCCCCTCCACTGCATTCTCTAACCCACTACTAAATTTTTGCTTCAAAACATCCTTATCTCTTAGTTCTGCAATAAACTTGCCTCAAAAATTCTAAGCAATAGGAGAAGAAACAGATCTTGTCAGGCCAATAAGCACTTCAGCAGTGAGAAGTAGAGAAAAGGTTTGAAATATTTTCATGACAATTTTCCTTTCTTCCTTTTCATGTCACTAGGGATGGAACAAGGCATTGCACATGCTCAGCAAGCACCCCACCACTAAGCTAATACTTCCCTTGTGCTAATTTGTATCAGACCTAAAGTATCATAAGACAATGTGAAAAGTTTTCAATATGTACATTTTGTACAAGGATGAGTACCAGTTGAATGGGAGGACAAAGACTTCACAAAGAAAATTTTGCCACTTAAGTTCTGATGGTCTGTCTGTCAGGTAAGTGAGGAAAAAATAGAATGTGGGGAAGAAAAAAAACTTCATTTACATGAGTCTTTGGACTTGGACAAAGCAAGCAGAACTAACTAAAGATCTTGAAGACACTGCATTTCTTCCAATATGAAGTTTCCTCCCTAGTAAAAGACATGGCCAAAGCATACAGGATAGAGAACTGGAAATTTCCTTTGGAACAGTCCGAAAATATTTTGAATATAAGAGGAGTAAAAAAAGAAAACAACAAAAATAAAAAATCTTTCCCATTCTAATATGTTATATTCATCTACGTAATAATGAATGTAACTCTAACCTGCATGACATAACTGGCAAGAAAAACAAATGCAGTGGTATTGGGAGACTTCAGTTACGGAGGAAGCTGCTAGGAAAATCAGCCTGCTAAAAGTGGAATGTCTGATAAATGCTTGGCGTGCCTGTTGACAGTGTCATTTCACAGAAGCAGGAGGTAGTGACAGAGGGAGCTGCCTCTCTGAAGTTAATTCTGAATACCAGACAGACTACTCGGTCAGGTGAACATCACCAGAAATGTAGGAAAAAGGTAGTTATGACATTTTAGAATTTGTAACACTAAATAAAGTAACAATGAATATATTTATATTTCAGTTCTTCAGGTGAAAGATTTTGCTAATTCAAAAATGTTTATAAAGTACTAGGTACTGTACTTGCTTATTCAGGGGTGTGTGTGTGTGTGTGTGTGTGTGTGTGTGTGTGTTTATAGTGAGTCTTTTTTTATTGTTGGGAATGGAACCCAAGGCCTTGCACGTGCTAGACAAGCACTCTCTCTGCCCTACACTCATACCCTGTAGTGAGTGCTTATCCTTGAAGACCTTCAAAAAGGTTAAAGAACAGGTTCTCCATGCCAGATTCACTGTGCTGTGAAGTTAAAGACCTCACAGTAATAATAACAACTCATATTTTCCTGGATCAGGTCTTTAAGAGGCTTGCAGAAAATTTCATACTTTCTCTGCCTCTCTCTCACTTCTCAGGACAATAACCCAGTTCTATGAATTTACAGAAATAAAAAAGGATTTGGATTTGAATGATCTCATGCCAGTGGAATCAGAAGTATGAGCCAGTTTATCTATAAATCCTTTCTCTCTCTGTCTCTGTGTCTTTGTCTCTTCCTCCAGCGTTGATTTCGAGTAACATCTAGACCCTATTCATATCCTTCTCTGAGCAGAGTACACTTCATCGGAAGTTTTTTATTGGGCCAAGCTGGCGCACCTGTCTCTGCTTCCTCCTAGGGTATATTCTGTGTCTCAACTCTCATGGGTCCCTCATTAAATAGACTTACAGCAGGCCTGCCACACTGGTTCACAAGATTTGTTCTAGTGGCAGCTTAAGCTCAATATGGGAACCCTACCACAGATAAATCTGCTTCCATGGAGATGGCAGTATTCTGAATCCCAGAGAGCCAATTTCAATTATCTAAACATATGACACGGGAGGAAGAGGTTGATGAAAATCACTTAAGAGTCTTTGGATGTTTTGTTAGACTCATGTTTGAAGAGAACAAAGTAAACAGAAGAAGAGTGTGCATAAGGATGAAAACAGGAGCGGAAAATGAAGCTAGAGAATTTTATCCAGAGAAGTGGACTTCAAAATGCATCTCAGTGTGCAAACAAGCAAAAGTCTAGGGAGGAAAAACTGATCAGGCCCAGCGTGAAAAAAGAACAAGGAAGAACAGGTTGAGTGTTTGATTTTCATCTTATTATGCTAACAGATTATAGGAAGAAGAGCTACTCATCTCCTAATTTGCTATTTTCTGTATCAAGGAAAATGATCTTCAAACTGAAAAGAGTAGAACAAACACGGATAAGAGGAAAATAAAGCTCAAATTAGGCAAAGAGATGAAAAGAGAGCCCCCAGCTGTTTGAATAAGTTCAAGTCCCCAGTTTCAGGAAAATTATTCCGGGGAGACTGGGGCAAGGTACAGGTGCGATCTCAGGCACACTGTGGGAAGCACCACTGGGTGCGGAGAAGAGCTGAGCTGGCAGAAGGCTGGAGACAGGTAACTGTTGTGACTGTCTACAAGGGGAAAATGGCCCACTACAAAAACAATAGAATGCTGCTCTCAACATTGGTCCCTGAAAAAGCATTAGAGGGTTCCATTTAAAAACACACTGTTTTGACAGTTTACACAGAAAAATATATCAACACTTGGTAATCAGCCAGGTGTCAATAACACCAAAGCACACCAAGATGACTTTTGAACACTGTCAGGAACAAGAGGAACGAGGGAATGTGATCTATAATGATCTTAAGGAGCAAAGTAAGGGGAGAAGGAGACAGAGAACCAACATAAAAACACAAAACCAACACCAAAGCAAGAAACCAACTTGAACGATGAAGAGTCTCAGTAAGTGCTAAAAAACAACAATGCTAAAACAGCAAAAGCATGCTAAAGCCACACTGAAAACTGGGGGATGTGTGTGTATCATTAATTTGGAAGAGCCTGTAAGTATATATGCATCTCCATGGTCATCATGTGCTGACAGTGTAAAAGAAAGTGCATCTTTTTCTCTGGACTACTTGTGATTAAACAGTGATCAGTGGAATCAGATCAGGAACTTATCCCAACCTACAATTTTTGTAGGTTCTCTGCACTATGCAAAATAGCAAAAGCTAACCAGGGGGCAAGTTGCAATCAAGATCACACAAGCTGAGCACTAAACTCATTTTGTCTCTTTGACATGTTTACAAGTATGGTTCAAGATGACGTTGTAGATTTTCAGACTTCAAGAGGTCACTTAACAGATGTTGCAGCCTAACCATTTCCAAAAGCATTTTTCAAAGTCTTCTGTATGTCATCCACTATGGTAGGCTGTTTTTATTAATACAGGATTTATTATTACTCCATCACTTACAGATCCCTACAAAGATACCACATCTCTAAACTGTAGAGGAGACATACAAGGCTCAGAGAGGTTGTGTAATTCACCAGAGTTTTCAGGCAGTAAGAAGTAGAGATGTAATTTTAATCAGGTCTGTCTTCTTTAAACCTGTAGTCTTCTACTCCCCGCTGAACTATATGTGTAAATTTTGGCCAGCTGAAAATATGACTTAGGAGATATTGTGGTTTGAATGTGTCTTCTTTTTTTAAAAAAAAGAAGTGCTGGTAGCACCAATGCTATAGTGCTAAGCAGTGAAATCTTTGAGAGGTGACCAGGTGCTGAGGACTCTGCTCTCGGGATGGATTAGTGCCAGTTATACAGGGGTTGAAGCTGTGAGCTCAATCCTGGCTTGCTCATCGTATGTTCCTTCAAGATGACTCTGCATGAAGGTTCCCACCAGGTGTCACCACCTTGATTTTGGGCTCCCAGCCACCAGAACAGTGAAAATAAACCTTTTCTTTAAAAATTATCTGGTCAGTGAGATTGTGCTGAGCCACATAAAACAGACTAGGACACTGGATTTCTAAATAAGCAAACAATTATACTAAAAGAATTTTGAAGCCAGGTGTGGTGACACATTTCTATAATCCCAGCACTCTGTGAGGCTGAGGCAGTATGAATTCAGGGTGAAGCCCAGCTTGGGCAACTCACCTTGTCTCAAGATTAAAAATTACAAAAAGGAGCCAGGATGTAACTCATTGTGAAGGCCTTGGGTCTGACCCCCAGTACCACACCAAAAAAGAATATTTACAAATAAATTCAATATAAAATGGAGAGCAGAACTCTTGAGCCTGTTTAATGATGACTAGTATAAAAGCATATGGCATGAATTCAAGAAAGATTCAAGAAAGAAAGATAGAAAATGCTTTATAGGAAAGTTTTTATATCTAAAAGTATGCTTAGCATATAACAATGGGACAAAACTGGCTGGGTAATATTAAATAGGAATTAAATGTCAAATACAACATTTGGAAAAAATAATTATGATTTTTCTCCATATGCATGGAAAATATTTAGTTCCCCAGCAGTATACTTGATTAACTATTTTATTGGTACCAGGAATTGAACTCAGGACCTTGTGCTCACCAGGCAGGTACTGTGCCACTGAGCTATATCCCTGGACCCCAGCAGTATACTTGAAAAAGACATAAGGAGTTTATTTCCTACTCAGTAGGATTAAACAGAGTCACTTGTGGCTAGAAAGGGGTGGAAAAAATATTTTTAAGACAGTTAATACTCGTTCATTTCTATACTCATTCATTTCTATTTATTGTGTACTAATCAAAGCAACTGAAAGAAAATTAGTGTTTACACCCTTAATGCTTATCTCATATGTTCTAGATACATCACAGCTTAAAATTCACTTTTCAATAACTAGAATGTGACCAAAGTGTGACAAGCCACCGAGAAAGGTCTATTGAGAAAGAGCTATTTGAACTTAGAATGTTTCCCTGGCAAACTTCTTAAATACTTGAGGAGAACAGGTTTCATTAAACTGATTATTCAGTCTGCATTCATTGAACAAATATATATTTAGCTCTTCCTATATGTCAACTATGCCAGGCACTGTCCTTGGTACTAAGAAAAAAGGCTCACAGACATTCCTCTTCCAAAAGATTTTTTAGTCTCCTGAGAGAGACATGCGGAAAATCAAGCATCTGAGTATATGCTATTTTACAGGTATTCCTGGAGCTCAGAGGGAAGACATACAGATCAGACTGTGGGTCCAGAAGGTCCCCAGAGAAAGTATTCCTGAGATAAGATTAGGATGATGAACAGCCATTAACCAGCTGAAGGATAGGGAGAAAGAGAGGACATTCCAGAGAGAATAAGATGTGCGAAAGTACAGAAAAGTTGAAAGAGCATGAAAAGAATCTGTGAAAAATACAAGTACAGTAAGTAGTTCCAATGACCACAGCAAGGAATGTATGCGGGAATGGCCTTAGGAAATGGGGCCTGAGTTCCATTTTTTTAAACCAAAGAACTTGAGCTGAACCTCTGAAACATGTGGACCTTTGAAACATTTACCACTGGACAGTGATATGATTAGATCCTACTTATAGAACCGTCCCTCAGGCAACAGTAGAGCCGGGCTGGATACATTAGGACAGGGTAGGAGGCACAACCAAGCCTTGTTGTTTGCAATAGTTACAATACTACGCTCTGTAAAGTCACTATGAGCTTCCAGAATTACAGGGTTAGGTTTCTGTGAGCAAACTGCTGGCTACACTTTCATTAAATCATCAGTATATAACTTGTTTTTTGTGTGTTTATGTTTAAAGACACTGTGGGTGAAAACACATATATCTTATAAATAATGAAATGTGGTATTTCTTTACAATAAGACACAGGCTTAAAGGGCCTAACGTTTTCCTGACCCTGGGTGATATGGCCACAAATTTCAGCATCATAATAGTGCTGTTTGTTATGCTTTTTGAAACTGGTCATCACCTCATGAATCCACAAGCTTAGCAACTTTTTCATCTTTTTCTTGGCATCACCCTGCACTGTAGATGTTCCTTTAGCATTGTCTGGAGTGCCTCATGTATAAAGCAGCAAGTTCTCTCTTTTTTTTTCCTGTCTATTCCATACTGTTAGTTCATTGACATTGAAATCATGGCCAACAGCACTGTAACTCATGCCTGAACAAAACATACCCGACACATGTATTTTCTCCGTAAGGTACACCACAACCTTCTTGCATTTAGGAACCCTAGGGAGAACTTTGGCACTATGCATGAGGGGTGTTTAAAACAGTGGGATTACAAAAACAAACAAATAAAGCAAAACAATATAAAAATGGCACTAAAACCTCAGAACTGACAGTTATTTACAGGAAGAGCGCTTAAACAAGAAGGCAGAATACTGCCTTGCTCAACCTCCATTGAAAATGGATCCACTGGGCAAGTCATAATTTTCATCTTTCTGCTCATGTTTAGGAATGACTGTGAAAGTTCTGAGAATAATGATTTCAGGGAGTACAAATAAACTGCAGCCATTAGACAAATTTGCAAGCACAGAATACACAAATAATGAGGAGTGACTTACAGTAAATTACAGCTAATGATCACCTTAACACAACAGCAATGGAGTAAAGGGGTCCTTGCATTCAAAACAATTACGGAGGCTTTAACTATGTGCAAGGCTTAGTGCTAAGAACCAAGAGCATGGGGGATCCTCTTTACCCTTAGGTAGGTAGGTGAAGAGAATTGCAGGGAAAGTGTACTTTTAGTAAAAACGTTAACATCAGATATGGCAAGGGGAGTCTACTTCAAGAGGAGAATGGTGATATATTTGTTCTTTACAAACTCAGTCCCAGAAGGAACACATAAAAGTGGAGTTTAGAAGATAGGGAGAAGAGGAGGGCTGGGTTAGCTCAGGAAAGTATAAAGCAACGAGTGGTGACAAGACAGAGGATCAGTGTGAGAGGGACATGACGGACACCGAGTCTTACTGAGTGTGGTTTTAAAGTGTAATAAGCTTACAAAAAATCTATGAAGTGTGACCACAAACCTGAGCAAGTGGAAAGACTTTTCAGGATTTAGAATCCATCAGAAGTTCACGTAGGAGGCATTCTGGTGAGGAAAGAAAGTCATCTAGGTTTTGTTCCTAAATTTTTGGTTTGGTAAAATGTCTTCGTTCATATCTGCTGCTGTAACAAAATACCTCAGGTTGGGCAAAAATTTATTTCTGGCTTCATGAGGGCCTTCTTGCTGCATCCTTACATGGAAGGGTAACGCATGTCTTCATCTAGAGGAAGGGCAGGAAAGCAGAAAGGGGCCTAAGCTGGGTCTCTCTCACCCTTCAGTAAGGCATTAATACATTCACGTAGACAGAGTTCTAATGACTTCATCCATTCCCTGACACCTCTATCTCTCTTAATACAACACACAGGGGATCACATTTAGGCCTGAGTTTTTGGAGGGGGTACATTCAAACCATAGTAGAGGTGACTGCTTGGTAGTCTCGTTCACCAAGATGCGAAAGCAGCAGGAGGAACAGACTAGGAACAAAAAGAATTGAGCTCCACTGGGGACATCTTGAACTTGAGACACCTTTCCCGGTAAGAAAAAGTTCTTCTGAGATGAGAAATTGGGAGTTGAGGCCTGGAATTATTGGTTTATGTGATAATATACAGGATACATGTACTGATGGAGAAAATCAGATGACCACAGAAGGAGTGTGGGAAATATAGTTATTTTAAGGACAAGTTGAAGAGAAGGAACTTACAAGGGAGCGTTGCTATGAAATAGCAGTATGGTATAGGAGTAAAATCAGGATTCACAAAACCTGGGAGTAGCTAGAAATATAAGAAAAAAACAAATGTTTCTGACTTAATAGTCAATGCTGTAAAGAGGTCATTTAAACACCTCTAGAGATAAAGTGAGATAACTGGAAACCATAGGTGCATTAATTTTTTGCCCTAAAAAAGAATTATCGATGATGAACTTTAGAAAGTGGAATAGGCTTTCTGTATGAGACAAGTAACTTATCAATGAATTACACAAATAATGACACAACGACAGCCACCGAGCAGCGTTTCAGGAGGAACTCTTCTGCTAGGTGGGAGATTATGACCATCTTTCCAACATTAAGAGTACGCTGTGAGACGAGGATGCCATAGAAGGCTGAAGAGTGGAGATTTTGCTGACATGGATTTAGGTTCAATATTCTGTCAAGGATTCCTGAAATTAGCCCTAATAATTCATTGGAATGGCCTCATGAAACTTGGATGCAATGATGACCAAATAATAAATGAGAGTGAGATATCAGAATCTCCTTGGCAAAGTGTAGAAGAGTTAGAAGGTCCAAGAAGCTGGCGATACTTGATGGACATACAGGATAAGTCCTGAGACTTACCTTGCAACTGTACTGAGAAAGGCCAGAAAGATAGTTTTCTATATATTGTATAATGATTGTATGTAGTAACAACCAGCCTGGTAACATGTTCTAGTATTGGTTTCCCCTCTTTCTCTATTTCCTTCTGCTTTGTGCCTCACTCCTGATTGCTGTGATCACACCTGACTCTAAAAGCAATAGCAAATGGTCTCTGCTTACTGGAGAACCTGTATTATCACTATTTTATTATAAATATATTCTCCGAAAAAATATATTGCAATAAGACATGTCAATACAAATATCATTCTTTATTGGTGCCTTATCCTACATCCTTACATGATTTCCTCTATAATGTCATTCATGGCACCTAGTTATAACACAGCTTATTATGTAACCATTACCTCACTCCCAATGGAATTTTTCAGAGGCTGTGTTAGGATTCCCATTGGTATCATCTGGCAGATTCCAAATTAAGTCTTAGTTTTATAGCCTGGCTCTATTACTAACCACCCTAGGATCCTTTGTAGTATTTCCCCTTTTTAACGGGTGTTTTCAACACCTTCCAATTTCGTATTGTCTGACAACTAAATAAATGTGAATGCGGTAGAACTCAAACAGCTGTACGTATTTAACTACAAGGTTGGATGCCCAATTCTTGCACAGCTTATGCAGCCATCAGGAGAGCTCTGAAAGGAAAATCTGCAAAGCTTCCAGCATATTTTATTAATGACCAGCCAGACACCATAACCCACACCAGGGAGATGAAGACCTAATTAATTAGGTATAATACTACTTAGCACTTACCATTTTCAATAAATATTACTACATGAATGAAAGAATCCTCAAAAGACTCCTGTGAAGCAGGAACTATTAATCCTATTTTACAGCTGGGGAAACAGAAGCAGAAAGGTTCTCAGATTTTCTCAAATCCAAAGAGAGAGGTGGCATCCATTCTCAATTTAATTTTCTCTGAGCTGGCCCCCTAGACTAATTTTAGAGCATTGTTTTCTCAAAAGCCAAAAGACAGTATAGCCATAACAACAGATTTGGAGGTGCAAGACTAGCACCAGAGACTTTATATAGAACTTGTCTGTCTCTACACTTGCTCCCCTTTGATGCCTGAGATTATATGACCCTTATCTGTGCCAGCGAGTAATATAATACCTGGCACACAGTAGATGCTCAATAAATATTTCTTTATTCATAGTTTAATCAGAATGTTTATTAAGTTCCTGCTGTATTCTAGGCATTCTCCTTCTCTTGTGGAGTTTAGAGAATATATAAGCAATATATAAGCAAAATATGTCAAATACTACAGACTGATAAATGCTATGGAAAAGAGCGAGCCATGGCACTAGAAAAGAAGAAACTGAGAAGTAAAAACAGCATGTGCAAACTCCTAAGGTAGGAGCATGCCTGGCATGCTCAAGACATAGCAGAAAGGACAGTGTGGTGCACAGAGGGAGGTAGGGGAAAATAAAAGAAGGTAAGGGTACAGGTCACGCAGTCTTCTGAGCCATCTGAGTAATACTGGACTTTTTCACCCTTTGAAAACAGGACATGTTAAAGAATTTTCAGTAGTGGTGAGAAATGAAAAGACTTGCAATTTAATGTGGTCATTTATTCTAGGCTGTAGGAGCCAATGGAAACAGGGAAGTACATTAGAGGATGGTTGCAGCGATCCAGCTGAAAAACAATGATCACTTGTAACAGGATTGTAGAATGGACGGGGTAGGAAATAATCAAATATATATATTAAGGGAAACCCAAAAAGGGTCTACCTTGAAATTGGATGGATTTCATAGAATCTGTAGCCTGAAAGAAAGATGTATTAAGACTTATCTCAAGGTTTTGTCCTAGGAAACTGGAAGGATTTTACTGTTGATTAAAATTAGGTAGACTATGCCAGAAGAAATTTTCAGAAAGAAAGTCCAGTGCGGGTCTGGATGTGTGAACGGTGACAGGCCATTGAGAGTTATTCCGGGTGCACATACTGAGTAGGAAATGATATATACTGGATGGTGAGGGAACAAGGTATTTCAGAAGAAGAGGTATCAGCTATGTCACAAGCTGCTGATAGGACAAAAAAACATAAGACTGAGAACTGACCATGGGATTTGAAAAACAAGACATTGGGGATCATGTTAATAAATATGTGTTGTTATAGAGACAGAACCTGTGTGAGTCAGCTCTCTGTTACTATAACAAATACCAGAGATGATCAATTTATAAAGAGAAAAGGTTTATTTTGTTTCACAGTTTTAGAAGGTTCAGGCCAGGATCAGTTGGTCCCTGTGCTTTGGGCATGTGGCTACACTTCATGGTAGGAGTATATAGTGAAGCAACACTGATCACTTCATGGCTTGGGAGCAAAAGAAAGAAAAAAGAAGGGGTCAGGAATCTACAGGTCCCTTCAAGGTCATATCCCCAATAACTTTTAGATCTTCCACTGTGCCCACTTCTTACAGTTTCTATCGTCTTCCAACAGCACTAAGCCAGGGAGTAACCAAGCTTTTAACACTTCTAACAAGGAAAGTTCCCCATTTTCCCATTTTCTGACAGAGTGGGCATTCGATAAATATTTATTGAATATTAGGCCCTGGGCTGTGGGCAGGACATTTACATGCAGACTACGTTAGGATACAATTCAGATGGAACAAGACAGGAAAGTATAAAATTTTTGTATATCTACATAAAACTGTATAGATAAACATCTAGATAAAACCTAGATCCAGCAACTGAAAATAAAAATCTAGTATGAAAAACAAATTCAGTAGCAATGAATTCCTCTACCATTCAGATTGCAAATATCATTTCCCTTGAAAAGAACCATGAATTCTTAAGACAAAAAACAGACGCCAGATCTACTGTCAAAAATGTACAAGATCAACCTGAGACTTCTTGTCAGTCTAGTAAAGAAGCTTTCAGATTGCTAGTCATGTTAGAAGGGCTCCTGGTGAACTAACTGGCACTGCCCTAAACCTCCTGCTATAAACAACTAAAAAGCAGCACAAAGTATATGAAGCTGTGTTTTCAGCATTAGAAGGCAGCATAGACTGGATTCTGGAAAGACATAAACAAGGTCAGTGTTATAATTTGAGTATGGTAGTGTCTCCCAATTATATCACAAACCAAAAACATCAAACTAGAGAACCAAGTAAACTAGGGAAGTTCCTTGTTTATTTCATTTTGACAGGCCAGACATTCAATAAATATTTATTGAATATGAAAATATAAAAGCCCTCAAATCTGCTTTGTACCTCACTCTGGAAACTGGCCGTGTCTGCCTCTGCATGTGTCACCGTTCTCGCTGACTGCATATTCCGTCACCCTTCCGTCCACCTCCATTTCCTGAATTGTACGTCTCCGGCCGCTTCCTGTAACCAATGGTTCTTGCTCCGGAAGCAGCACTATGCATTTAGATTCAAATTTTGGAAGTCACAGAGTGGTAATCTATAAGCTAAATGTGATTTCTAGGCATATTTCATTGCCCTAATGGCATTTTAAGCTCTTTGAACCCAGGGTTAAGGGTGCAACACAGAAGCAGAGTACCTCTTTAGCATGTGCTGTGCTCTGGGTTCAAACTCAACAATGCACACACAACTAAGACATCAAAAGATTTTAACTAAAAATTTTGACTTCCAAGTTCTCTTAAAAATAGGAACATCAGGTTACACTGGACCAGCATGTCTTCTTTCCAGAAACGAGCTGGAATTCTGCTGTGGATGCCCACTGGGTATCATCCCCGGCAGTCTTGGTTGTCTTCAGTAGCACTGTGTGGATGACTACTTACCTCTGTTTTCTGTTACCTTGTTATAATTGCTTGGAGAAGTATTTCTCAAGATCATCAAAGAATGAAAAGTAAAAGTGACTGGTTGACTTTTCTTTGATGAGATTATTTTCTTATTAAATGAGAACCTCACTTGCCTAGCCAGTTCATGGGTTTGACAACTCTGTTCTCCTCTGTTATCTGACCTTATCAGAAGCAATTCTTCTTCTTAGGCATGTATGCTGACGATCCAAAGAACCATTTTCTGCCTTTAACAGCTAAAGCAACTGAAGAAATTGACTAAGCTTGCTAAAAAAGGACCAATTTCAATTTCTAAAATCTAAGCAGGCTCAAGAAGGTGAGTTTGTCTCGACCTGGTGTGTGGCTGCAGTCTCCAAAACAGAGCCTGGAAATCAACGCCTTGATCTGTTTTCTTCTCCTTTGCCTTGACTTTCTCCCATTTTCTCTACCCTGTGTTCTCTTCTTGGCAGGAAACTCAAGCCTTAGAAATCTAAGTCTATTCATAAATGCACTTCTTTTAGTTACTATGGCAATGCTGAAGGGATCTGTCACGGCCAAACAGGATCACAAAAGGATCACTTTTATTTTTATTCTCAGTGTTTCCACCAACAAACAAATAAATACAATGCTACAACTAGCCAGAGTCACATTTGTGTCTTGGAAAACAGCTCCCAAGGACCGATTTCCCCACTTGCATTTCTTACTTAATTTTTTCCCTCTCATTTCATACAATTTTATTTGTTTCCCCAGATATTTCATTAAAAAGGACCACAGTGAGTGGCATTCTCTGAATCCAGAAGGGTTTTTTTTCTTACCTTTTGCTGTTACAAACGCAGCCTAAGAGCTGCAATTATTTTCAAACAGAAACAGCATAGTTTCCCAAGATTATGCTGCTGGAATTCATTTAATAAAAATGTAAGTTGCAAATGCTCCTCTCCGTGAGCTATGGATAACTACCCACAGAAAGCTGCTGCTGTGTCTACAGCCCTTACCTTTGTATTTCATCATTGACAGCTGGGAAAGAAATAATTCAAATATCCTTATTTAAAGACATCAAAATAAGACGAACTTGCTGCCCTGTCCTTAGGGCAGGGATGACAGGGTAAGTTGACACGAAGATTAGCAGATGAGCATTCAGCATGGACCCCATGCAGCAACAGAACATTTGCTCTGAACAATCTAGAGTCTGTCAAATTCCATAGCAGTTTCCAAGGCAATGATATGTTCTTGGTCTTTTCTTTAACTGGTGCACAATGCCTTAGAAATTGCACAGTAAAGAAAAGGGAAGCCCTTTGAACCCAGTGGGGAAAGATCCTCCATTACCAGAAAGAGGTTACTTTGCGGATGGATTCAAATTCTTCCTGCTTTCTATAGGAGGGCACTGTCTCTCTATACTGCCTTGGGTAAGGGGTGACACTCAAAATCTGTCTTGTCAGTGTACACTTTCAGAGAAAAGAACTTATTTGAAACTTTACTGGCAATTAAATGGCACTAACTATCCTGTATTTGGGGGTGAAGGAGAAAGAAAAACTTTATCATATGAAATAAACACAGGGGTCTTCGATTGGGTTGGGATTCTCACTGGACATGCTAATATGCTTTCAGAAAATGCCCATACAAATGCAGGGACGCTAGAGTAAAATAAAGCACAAAAGCATCGAGTGAGACCTACTTGGGTTTGAATTCTTATCCTAGTACTTATTATTTATCACCTTGAAGACATTATTTCATAGGTGTAAACCTCAGTGTTATTGTCTGCAAAAAAGAGTAATAGTACTTGTAGCACAGGATGATTGTTGGAATTAAGTACGAAATTGCATGTAAAGCACTTAGCACAGCACATTCTGAACAACAGAAAGCTCTAAATAAATATCAACAATTACAACTATTTTTGTTATTATGTTTCAACAGGAAAATGCATACTCCTGTCTCCTATTTTCCATTTTGTTATAAATATATCTTATATTTATATATTGTATACGTTTATATTTTAGCAACTCTCACTGTGCCCTAGAATATTCTGAAAACCTGGAAAGCAATTCTTTCCCTCATCCTAAATGGTATTTAAAGATGCTTGATGTAATTTAGAAACAGCTCCTTACCTCCTCACATATAATGGTTATATTAGGTAGGAGGTGGTATATTCGTTTTTACAGACTAGAAAAATGATGTGAAAGCTGAATCCACTTAACTCAATCTAGAAATATGAATGAAAACATTTGATGTAAATGTTTTTGACATGAAAATAACACCCTAGGGGAAATATCAGGAGGCTCACGCAACATACGTTCATGTACCCTTTCTTTTATTCACTGAGCAGTTGTTTATTCTGAGCGTGTTCTGCACTAGGTGCTGTAGGACCCAGTGTCCGTGACAAACAAAACCAAGCTCTCGTTCCTCTTCTTGAGGTACTCATAGAAGTTTAGTGAATGCAGGGGTACTCCTAGGCTGGGTGAACAATAGCAGGTCATCTCAGTATGTAGATATTAACTTCATGAATACCTTAAGATTAAGGGGAAAGTAACTTTTAACCTGCAACCTTTAGTGCCACTAATTGCCTTGTAGGTTATTATTTAAGTGTGATATGATGGAGAAGGTATAAAAAGCAGATAATTCAGAAGCAACTAGCATATTAGAATATTCTGACAGGAAGTGACACAAAAAGCAATAAAATGCATAAAATGACAGAAAGGGCTAAGTTCTGATCTTCAGGCTTGAGTTCTGCTTAGTATTTCTGTGCAAGGGGAAGGGACTCAATTCATTTTCTTCACAAATGTAACCTTGAGTTTTCTTTCCATATTAAAGAAAAAAATTAGTGGAAAGTTGACATTTCTGCAAATTCTGAAGAAAAATGTGAAACAAACTGAGTCAGTAGCTACAGTCTGCCATCTGGGATTTTATATTACTCAGTTGATTCCAGAAATTAGATTGATGTGGAAGATTTTAGAGAGGGGATTTTCCTTTCGGAGGTAATTATGAGGCTCACCTATTAACAGTGGAAAATCTGCAGGCACTAATTGCTCTCCTCAAGTCAGACACAAGAGCTCAAATGAAATACAAGCCCAGGATGTGTTTCCAAATGGGAGTTTTATTCCAATTATCGGTGGCCATCACCAGCAATATTATTTGGAAATGTCAGAGCGTAAAGAGAGTTACGTATGAGAGTACTGCAAAAGCACAGGTCAAAATATCAATCTGCTCTTCCTTAAACATTTTAAAGTATGGTTTTGCTTCAATATTTTTACTGGCTCCAAACAGCTTTCTTTGTACCCCAAATGACTTCTTAAAAATGGTGTAAAATTAGAATTCAGAAAATTTGGCTCTGGTTTAAGGTTTGTAAGCTATGAAGAACCTGTACCCCTGTTCAACGGAGGGGATTCAGAACAGCCTCTGTCGGTAGCAGAGGCTACAACTGAAGAGAGGAGCCTTGACGGAGCGTGGATCAGTCAGACCCAGCCAATGGTCAGACCATCCCCTGTGTGGCCCCCGCCCTGAGACATCCTGAAGACAGAGGCCAGCAGTGGGGATTTCACAGACATAGATCTCTCTTAAAATACAGACTAGGCACAGTCTTTTACAGGAAAGAAAGGATGCAATTATGTCCTTAGAAAATGTAAAAGTAAACAATGTGGTATGCATGTGAATATTTCATTCCTTCTGAGACTTGGGAAATTACAGTCAAATAATTTAGAATGTATGTGTTAATGAAAGATCTTTTGTCTAATTTATGTACATCACTTCACCACGGATCTATGGAATTTAGGTTACAGTTGTATAATTCCATAAGGGGTTTCTGATTGCTTAAGCGCCACCTGTTCTTTATAAATGCTGTGACTGACATCAAGTTTTCCTCCATATGGTGATGACATTTTTGATTACTATTTGTCTTCGTACATTTTAATAGTGATTTGAGTTAAAATAATTCAAAGTCTGTTTCCCAATAGCTTCATGTAACTGAACAGTACTGTTCATGAGTTTTATCTTTTTGTTGTTTAGAGTCACATCATTTTTAAAAGAGCTTAAACTAGCTATAAAATACAGCGTTAGAGGCCTAAATGAGTAATTTTTCAGTTGTGAGTTGAAATCAAGAGTGGAATCAATATGGGCATCTCTGTAATTGAAAACCAGTGGGTGATAATTCTGTACTGAAAACAAGATAATAAGAATAAAGAGGGCCATTGGCAAGAGAAAGATGAGATGAAAGATGTAATCTCAAATATCAACTATTAAACACTACAGTGAAAAACTTCCACTTCTAATTTGTCTCACATTTTCTTCTTTTGGATAACAATCAGGAGGATGTGTAAAAAATAATTTAAGCAAATCAAGGGACGATCGATTTATTCTTCTGCTAATTTAATGTCTCTCCAGAATTAATAATATCCAAATATTTTGGTGGGCAGAAATTGTTCGGAGTTTTTGTGATGTCTAGATGTATTTCTCTATATTTTGGGCTTCATTACTTATTATTTCAGCACGAATTTTGAAAATAACAGAAAGGGACAAGGGAGGCAGGTGGCACCGAGACGCACAGTGAAAGGAAGAGTCAGTTTCTCTCACCTTCACGCCTGACAGCGATTTCTTTATACTTTATGTGAAAGATCTACATATTGTGTATTTTAAAAAAAGAATTCATGATAAAATAGCCAAATGCCTATTTATGATGACCTCTATCTGTTCTACGTTATAAAAATGGTAAGTTTTCTAATGAATTTCCTACCCTTTATTTGGTGCTGAGAGACAGTCTGAGGCTGATTTCCATCCCTTCCTCATTTTAGGAAAACCCAATACCTTTCTTTGCTTCTTTAGTTTCCTCTACTAAACTTCCAAACTCCAAATTCTTTTCTTAGTCAAACCCGTGAGCTTCTGATACGTTCACGTCATCTCTAAACAAACAGCCCACAAACACCGTAAAGCCACCACAACAAAGACAAACTCTTTCGCTTTATCACTCTCATCTTAATAGCAGGGATAAAATGTTCATTGTTTCTTTTCCAGTAGGAAAATAAAAACCAGGAATCATAAATTTGAACAGAACCTCGTATGTTAATTTAAAAATAATGAAGAATAAGAATTTTGCCCTCCATTATCTGATATGAATAAACATACTAAGTAATTGTTAATTTATACAAACGGATCTTTAAAATAAACTAGAGCCCACAATATTCTTCAGAGTCATTTAGTCTCCAAGGGACTCTACTGGCTGTCAATAAAATATAAAAGTTCCCATTGGGTAATAATAAATTTTAATTTAGCTTTTAAAGTTCTGATAAAAGAGCTTTTACTTTCTTACAGTGTGGCCATCTATCAAATTATATTTCATGGCTATTTGTTGGGTGCCTCTGGCTTTACCACGTATGACATCTAATTTGGTATAGTCAAGAGGAAGACAATTAAACTCAATCAAGCTATTCTGAAAACAAAGTTTCTACCACCAATGTAAATTCAGTCTTGGTGCTGACCAGCGTGATTTACAAACACAATACTTTGCACAAATATTAATTCCTGTGCCTAAAAAATGTTTTATGTAGCTGTTCTATATTGAAAGAAAGCTATGTTATTATAACTCTTAGCTAGAAATGGAAGCATACTTCTTTACATGACAAGAAGACTAATTCTTAAACCAATATCCAACAGGATATTTAGTGATAAAAATGAAGAGACATTCCCATGAGAAATTCTGAAATGGTAGGAGAATTATACCTGTCAAAGAATATTCCATATTGCACTGGTTTTCAAAATGTCCTCATGATTTTTACCCTAATGACATGTCACTGGTAATGTTATTTTAAATCTTTAAAACAATCTCTATGTATTAGTTAATTTTACTTAAGAAGAAACTTCGTATCAGTATTATAAATGGAAACTCAACATTTCACCTTTAGTAAAATATAATTATAGAAATAAACTACTTTATAAGAAAGATGTTTACAAACTAATTAGATTACAATTATATAAACACTTTATTATAAAAATTTATAAAATAATTAAAAGACTATCAATGAATTTTGATTAATTATTGAGCATCTCAGAAGCTCTACAACCAAAGTCCTGTTCTCTGTGTTAAGCAGAGTATTACAGATACCCACGTACCAGACAGAATTTTTCTAGTGACATATTTAGGGAGACTGGAAGAACTGAAAGGGAAATAACTTTTGCATTGCTTGATTCAACATCTTTTATTTCTGAGTCTAAAATAACCTCTGTATTCTCAGAAGTATGTTTCTACATTTTGGAAAATATTACTCAACAGACAATAAAACAAAGTGCAAAGTTCAAAAAATAAAAATGTGTCAGAGATTTTACACAGATCACTGAAATAGGCCTGGCACTTAGTATGCATCCAAAAGACATTTATTGAATGGATTAATTCATGAATTCAACCAAATACATAGTTAAAAATACTAGTAGTTCTTGTTTTTACCTCATATGTATAAAACAACTTTGATCACTCAATAAATAGATTTGAGAAGTTAGCAAACAATTCAGAAAAAAAATTTTTCCTATTTCCTATGGGATAAAAAAATCCTTCCTTATACAAATCCAAATTTCATCTGGGTTTGCTAGGTCTATACCATGTAACTGGAACAGAACTAACACTGGGAGAAGTAAATCCTTGGTAAACATAGAGACACATTTTTCTGAGCACTTGCATCCAGCTACGCCCAAAATAATTCTTCTGGGTTTGACCAAAAGTATTTAAGTCAACAATTTTCCCCCTAAACTTGTATGAAAAGCTTTGTAATCCAGGCTGAAGAAAAAAGATGTAACGGAATGGTAAATAAGGAAGTGCTGAACATACTCCAGACAAACACCCCATGTTCTAGACATAAGTACTTGCAGGCCTCAAAATCCAACGTTTTGATGACTGTTCTTCTGAACTTCCAGACGTTTCTACCTAATTTTCCTCTTTTCATTCTCCAGCAAACGTGCTTATCTTCCAACATTTTATTCAAACATTACCTATTATCAGGAAATCTTCCTTCAAAGCAAAGTAAGTCGTTTTCTTCTCTCTGCTTCCACTGCACTTTGTATAGAATCTGCTCATAATTTTTCTCTATTTTACTGAAATCACTTGTTTACACGTACCTTTCACCGCTGAATTGAATTCATGTATGAATTGCCAGCATCTAGCCAGTATAATGCCTAACATGAAGTGACTAATAAATATTTGATAAATGAAATCAGTGAAGTAATGACTGAGTGTAGAATTCACAATGGGTTAAAAAAAAAATCTACGGATGCACCTCTTAGGAATTTCATTACTGCTCAAGTATTAACATTTGCTTGTAGTCTAAATGATGTGTCCTGTTTAAAGCTACATGATTCCTTTATTCTTTCACAAGAATTTCATGGTCCATTTTCAGGTAAATTCTTGAGAAGGTGAATTTTGTTTCATTAACTATGAAAAAGGAAGCCCAGTGCATTTGGCTCTGAATGTTAATAGCAGATCCCATTGTTGCTTTGCTCTTCCCAGCACAATCTAGGACAAAAACGCTCATGGAGTTCTGCTCACGCCTCCAATCTTCCTAATAGTAACAAGTCTTTCCGCCAACACAACTGTTTCCTTTCTTTTTAACAATGGCATATGGTTCGTATGTTTACAGCAAATCTCTAAAAAATACTTTTTTGTTTTTATAGAAAGGTTGGGTTACGAACTGTTAATGTGCACCTCACTTCCTACACACAAAAACAGAGTCCTTGGGGCTGAAAAAGCTGTGGACATACTTGCAATGAAAGCACAATAAAAGCAAATGGAAATTTATTTCAATGAGTTTACTGTAAGCACACTGCTTTTTTTTTTAATTGGTAGGTTTTAAAATTGGTATTGGTAGGTTTTAAATGCCTAATTATCTTCATATAAATGACACCCTATCATCCTGGAAGTGTTGTACTCGGGTGCCCTGTGCTGTTTATTATTTTGCATTACAATTATCATGCAAAGGAGAGAAGGTGATTTTGAGCCGCTCATTTAAAGTGCTCTTTTTTCTTAAGTGTAAAATCTTTGGGAGGCTATTTACATAGATGTTTATCATTGGGTGTTAACAATCAGTCCAATTATAAGTACACAAAAGTTTTTATTATGGGTCTAATTTTGAAATGGAAATGGCCATTGTAAAGTGCCTGTTGAAATTTTAATTTGCGCATGTATTTTTGTCTATGGATTAACAAGCCACCCTGTATTGAAATTAATTATAGAGATATACAAATGTTCAAAGACCACAGAACCTGTGTGGCAAAAATGCCTAGAGGTATGCAATGCAATTCCGTCTTTGGAGTTGGACATTAGAGGTGTTGGAAGAAAGTGCTCGTTCGCCACCCAAACCACTAACAACGCTGTGCAGATGATAGGATTCCACTTCATGCTGCATTCTGTTACCATGGCTATGATGGCCCTAATATTGTATGCTCACAGCAAGGTTGCAATTAGTATTTGGATTTAGAAGAGAAACATAATGATCTCATATTGAAGAAACACTTGTTTAATACTATTTTGGATCTAGGCGTCCTTTCAAGTTACTAACGAGCAGCTCTGTTGGTCAGAAAAAAAAAATCACTCAGCCATTTTGTACCTGCATCCCCAGTTACTTTCAAACAAACTTCACTGAAACAGAGAAGCTGATGATGTTCCTGGTGTATCTATGGGTTCCTTCTGCCAGGCTATGTACATCTAACATGATTCCCTATGCAGCCAGCACTGGTAAAGGCCAAATGTTTTAATAATCAAATTGGAATATATACTTGATACCCTTGAAAACACCGTGACAATATGAGTTATTAGAGTTTCAGGGTTTGATACATGCACAGTCAACCTCATGAAATAAGATTTGGGATCACCAGCCAAAGAGTTCTTGCCATTTACTGAAGAGAAAGCCAAGTTTCTTTCTGGTGCTCAGGAATCATCTCTGGTGGGTCTTTTTATTCTGCCAGTCTATGAAAGGTCCAATTTCATATTATTCACTTGGAAAGAAGAGTAGGACATAGGTAGGTCCTAGGGGCAGGAGGTGAGGAAAGCTTGCCAGTAAGGGGAAGGAGTGGAAAGAAGACAGGACGGCTGCCTCATGTTCTCAAATATACCGAGAGAATCAAGACCCCACCATTCCAGTCACGTAGCATGAGGAGAAGATCCTGGGAAAAGCTGAGAACTCCAGGAAAGGAGAAAGGTACTGGACGAATGTACAGAAATTTCTCTTGATAGCAGCTTAAACAGAAGAAAATTTTCAATTTTACTTTTTATAAAACAGAGGGATTTTGTTTTTTCTTGTTTTGTTTTTATTGTTGCTGGTGGTAGTTCATTGGGTGGTTTTTTGTTCTCTTTTTTTTTTTTTTTTGGTAAGACAGACTGACCCAAGATACATCTTGATGATTCCAAATATAAAAGACAAAATGGCCCATTTTTCACACTAGAAGCATAAATACCTCCAAAAGTTTTAGCTTTATAACATTATACATGATGAAATCTGATTCTCTAATCTGATTATTTTCATAGAATTATACTATTTAAACTCAAGGCCATTATTGGATTTCACTTGTAAATAAACTTTGGTGAGACACAGAATGCTCTTGGGTTATGAAGACAGTAAGGGAGAGAAGTGTGGTCTTGTCTCTACAGAGAAAAAGCCAGAAAGCAATACACAGGATCCCAGGCCACAATAGGCTGAACAGCATCAAGAGGTCTTATGTAGAACTACGAAGCTGAGGAGGAAGAATAAAACCAGGAGCCTGTGAGAAAACTAAGAGAAACCAAATGATCCAAACGAAGGGAAGAGGTAGATCTAGAAAAACAAATGAGCTAGAATTAGTGCTGTGGCACCAAACTAGAGAAGGAAAATGGTAACACTGGTAATAACAAAAACTACCATCTATTGTCATTTTGTACCAGTCACGGCCAACTCACCATTTCAGTGTTCATTGGGAGTCAGATAGAGTCACCCCATCCTGGAAAAGAGGCCCCTTATATTTTCACCATAAGCTCTTTCTTTAATGGTTACCAGCAGGCGTTTCAAAGAATCTCCACTTTCCTCAACTTTCCAACATCAATGTCCTCACTGAATTTTAACAGATGATTTGACTTCCTACTTCTAATGGTTGAAGGATAAGAACTCCCTCAACTGCCTGCTACCAAACCTAGCAATGCAGCACAAGAGGTATGGTCCCTAATGTCTAAAAGGAATCTCTCCACTTGTCTTCCAGACTCCACTCCCGCTCAGTCCCTATAAATTTACTTCTTTCTCTTTTCTCTGTATCTGCCGGCCATTCTTTTCTATAGTCTACTTAAAATGAGCAGTAAAACCAGAGATTGCCTTTAGCCTACATCTCATCCCAACCATTCTTTCTATACTTTCTTCAAAGCCCACTTTGTTTAAAGAGCCATCTAGAGTTGTTCTTCCACATCTGTGCTTTCCTTTTACTTGAAAACCTTCCACAATATTATTTTTCCTTCTGAGGCACATGGACAATCTGTCCTCCAGCAGCGGCCTTCTGGTTATTTAAGTTTTTAACATACTACTTTTTAAGAAAATCCCTCCCGTAGGCTCTGGAATGGCACAGTCTCCTTGTATATCTGTTCTCCATACTTGGTAGTGTTTCTCACCCATTCTGCTCCCGCCAGACCCTTGAAGACAGATGCTCCTCTTGGTTCTGTCCTGGGCCTCTTCTCTCCATGAAACTGCTCAGCTATCTCAATCATCCAGAAATTTCCATGCCCTTCTCTACGCTGGCTCCCAAACCAGTACCGCTCTACTAAATCTCCCTCTTGGTCTTCAAGACAAAATACCACTCCCCCTTGTCGAATGAACCACACTCCTCTTTTATTCCCAGTCTTGACCCCACCTGCTTACACTCTGGCAAGAGTGATCACTTTTAAATTTCTTTTTTTTTTTTTGCGGTACTGGGGATCGAACTCAGGACCCTGCGCTTGCTAGGCAAGCGCTTATTCCACTGAGCTATATCCCCAGCCCAGAGTGATCACTTTTAATACAAATCTTATTGTACAAATCTTACTGGAATCACCAAGCCATACCTTGTGTCAATCTATCTTTAAAAAAAATAACAACCATTGTCCTTAGAATAAATACAAACTTTTTGCTATGTCTTAAATTTTTTTTATAGTCATAGCCCCATAAAACTTTCCAATCTTATTTTTTCCACTTCCTCTTTTTCATGCAATACTGAGTTGCTCACATAAATGCCTTGAGAAGAAAAGGTTCTTCAATGTATTAATAACATTGCATAAATACTAAATGTTGCCAAGAAAGAAAGTACATCACTGCAATGTTCATGCTTTACAGTATTTGTTACCCAATATTTGTATTTGGATTTTTTTTGTATCTTGGGGAGTCAATTTCTTAAAGTGCCTGTTTCAACCTGAACATACAGTGTGGGTGGCTTATCAAGTTGATTTTCTGGTTGTGGTCAAGTATCTTTCTTTAAGTTCAGATCCCACCATAAGAAAATATTAGGATATAGACTCGGATCCTTTGGAATCTAATATCCAAATATCTCTGAAAGACTAGGAGAATAAACTAAGGAACAAAGAAGAACCTATAGTCCATGTTAAATTTGAAGGAACAGTAGAGTTGGTATCAGACTTCATGCTAATAAAAGCAAGAAGACCATTTGATTTGCCCATTAGCTAAACTGCACCTAGCCTTGCTCACCAAGTCACTCTACAGGCACTTGCCAAAAGATGTGTTCTTTTTAAAGAGAATCAAATTGCCTCCAGTGGGCTCAGTTGGATCTTGTAATTGACTTGAGAATAACACAAGCAAATATGACTTCTGAAGGATCACTGAGCCTTTGCTGAGAATCATGACCAGGAAATGGAGCATGAACCACTTACTATTAACAGAAACCACTGGCCCCTGGGTCTGCTTCTAGCTACCTCTAGGAACCTCCACCAGGCAATTCTATGGGGACCCAGGCCGAAAGTAAGCACAGAGTATCAGGCTGAGTGAGACTCTGTTAATATATAACATTCATTGCTTTCCAGTGCCAGCTCTCCATCTCTCCTGGGGAAATAAGAGTGTGAATCCTTATTGTTGCCTAGTATCAGTACTAGGTGAGAAGGGTGGAAACCGCAGGTGTTTATTCTCTATCTCACTGATTAAAGAATAACCGGAACCCGACGGCATCGCCAGTTGCCACGGTTTAGGCCTAGAATGTGCCCCCAGAGACTCATGCAGTCGGGGTGGGAGATGACTGGCTCATGGGGGTGCTATACTCATCTGTTAATCCACTGAAGAGTTCAGAGCTGAATGCGCTCTTCGGAGCTGGGGTCCGGTCGGCAAAGGCAGATTGCTGGGGACATGACCTAGAGGTGTATCCTCCTCTCCGACCCCTCCCTTCACACGCTGCTTCCTGGCTGCCATGATGTAAGCAGCTGCCCTCGGCCAGACCCTCCCAGCATGCCTTTCCTACCCCGGAGCAAGATGACCATGGACTGAAAACCGGAGGAAAGTAAATCTCTCCTCTTATAACAGTGATGGCAAATCTTTTAGAACTTTGAGTGATAACAAACAGCCAGCTGTGGTACAGATGCCATACGTTCTCCAATAGTAACCTACAGTTGTAGATATTTTGTTTCAGTGATCAGGAAAGTAACTAAGACCCCACCTGGGTGCAAGTCTCAGATAATGGTAACAGAGAGTTTCTGTGACCTCAGTGTTAGATTATCATTAGGCAGGGCAGAAAACAAGAGGAAAAGGCTGCACTGGGAAACATGCTTGGTTCTGATGTACAGAGCAACTAAGGGTATATGTAATTCAAAGTGTAATGGTGAAAATAAAATGCACTTAGTAGCTTAAATCAACAAATGCATTATTGCTCACTTATGTGGCATGTCCAACTTGAGTTGGTAGAGAGGCTTGGAGTTGTAGCCAGTTAGCAACAAAAACTCCAAAAGTGTATTCTGAAAGATTTTTCACTAGCAATTGGACACTCTTACAGGAAAAACACACATCCATACTAATCACCACTCACTGGCCAAAAGTAGCCATAGCCTATTCCCTCCCACCCAGCTCCCAACAATCTGAGCCCAAACAAGACCAAGTGGTGAAATCTGATGATATGACCTGAAGACAGAGAGCCTAAGAGAACTGGGACACAGACCCAGTGCTGACCACAATAAGTAAAGTTTAAGTTTTGTATTGTATTATATGACCTTGGCATATATATATGCTTGATGTCCTAAAACAGTATTCCTCAATCTTGAGAAAATTTAAAATCTAAGAATATATGGAGAATGTAGAAGCTAAATATTGGCATATTGGGTGAACACTTAAAGCAACTTTAAGTGTAAGTGCAAATATGGGCTTTGAAATTGCTTGGCAGATCTTCCAAAATAAGATATTTTTAATATTACAAAAAAAACTTTTGGCAATATGAAAACTTAAAAACCTATACTTCTTATAGAGAACAGAAGACTCCTGAGTCTATTCCCATGAACTCTAATTTCATGACAGATTCTTGTTTGAGAAGCAGCTCTCTTGTTAAAGAAAAATGGCTAATATTGATTAAGTGCTTGCTGTGTGCTCAACATTGTTTCTAGTGCTCTGCAGGAAACAATTTTTTTTAATTAAAAAAATAAAAGTACAAAAACATATTAACAAACAGACACCAATTAGCATAAAAAATAGTACAATCACAACTAATCTATAGACAAGGTGACATGGTCTCAACAGTGGTTATTGCTTTATCCATTGGTACCTTCGAAGTGTAAATATATGAACCCATATACAGACATGCTTTTTTTTTTTTCTTTTTGGCGGTACTGGGGATTGAACTCAGGACCCTGCGCTTGCTAGGCAGGCGCTTATTCCACTGAGCTATATCCCCAGCTCCTAATATTGCGAGCACATTTTTGTGTTTTTTTCCCGGTACTGGGGATTGAACTCAGGACCGTGCGCTTGCGCTTGCGCGGCAAGCGCTTATGCCACTGAGCTATACCCCCAGCCCAAATAAATGTTTTTTTTTTTTTTTTGCGGTACTGGGGATCGAACTCAGGACCCTGCACTTGCTAGGCAAGCGCTTATTCCACTGAGCTATATCCCCAGCCAAAATCTAGTGAAACTGATTGTTTTTTGTTTTTGTTTTTGTTTTTGTTTTTTTTTTTTGGTACTGGGACTTGAACTCAGGACCTTGCACTTGCCAGGCAGGCGCTTATGCCACTGAGCTATAAACCCAGTCCCTTACCTATCGTATATAAGGGTTTATGATTCACATTTTCCTTTCGAAGGAACTGACACACAGAGAGGTCAATGCACAAAGCTAGTAATTGGTGTGCTGCTGTTTGAACCCTAAAGTCCAGGGGCAGGGTACTTAGTCTTCTGAACTTTTGCACTATACTGCTTCTTTATTAATTTCAAAAAATATTTTTAAATTTTGCAATTGAAATGCTTACGAAAATATTCCTATAAAGCACTATTCTACATGTATAGGTAGGCTAGAGGTCTTCTTACATTTCTTCATTTATTTATGTGACAGATACATGTTTCCTATTATGTGTAATGGCAGTCTTGATAGGAAGGAGGGAATAACTTCAAAATTTTTCATCAAAGCCAGCGAGGTGCACAATTATCTGTAAATCAAGCGGAAGATATGGAGCCACGCATCTATAATACCAGCACTCTAGGAGGCTGATGCAGGGTGACTGCGAGTTCAAGCCCCGCCTGGATAACTTAGTGAGTTCCTCTCTCAAATTAATAATTAATTAGAAGAGCTGGGATTGTATCTTATTGCAGAGGACCTGGGTTCAATCCCTACAACTACAAAAGCAAACAAACAAGAGTGAGAGATTCATTATAAGGTACATGTAAATAAATAAATTTCTGGTTTTATTATGAACACTGTCCTTCCCACCCTGAGTATAAGTCTCATATGAAGAAATATTATGTCTGCCTCATCCACTATTGTTTCTTCATGGCCATTTGTCTAAGAAATTGTCAGAATTCCATAAATATTTGTTAGTGTGAATAAATGATCAGAAATTTCATGGCTACCAATTCCAAATATAGTACTGTGTGTTTTATGGTTTTTCTCACTTAATTCAAAACAAATTGTACAGATAGAAAGCTCAGATTTAAAGTTCAGTCAACTACAAATGGCAATGCCAGAATTTGATCTTAAACCTTCATGATTTTGCATTCAGTTACTTCCTTTGACTCAAAAACACTGCCCTTCCATGTAGGCCAGAGGAATACAGACAAGATTCAATGGAAAGTTGTTTTCTTCTGAGCTCATGCATGATGGTGAGCAAATCAAGTATAAAAAGAAACATTTCTGATGGCTCTCACCATTTGTGTCTAAAGCAAGGACAAGAGGATACGTTGCAAAGCCAGATGACTAGATATTTATCAGTCAGAAATGTCTCAAAAAATACAG
The DNA here is from genome assembly GCA_004027595.1 of Dinomys branickii. Classification (NCBI taxonomy): domain Eukaryota; kingdom Metazoa; phylum Chordata; class Mammalia; order Rodentia; family Dinomyidae; genus Dinomys; species Dinomys branickii. Next base: position 167,332 of record PVLD010000576.1, on the reverse strand, counting down.
CTTGATTAGTGAATTGCAGTATGTTCAGTAACTAATTAAGAGTTTGATTTGTAAAAACAAAGCATGATGGCTCCTACACACACCATGTGTCCCCTGAGCAAATGAAGAGAGAGCTTAATGCGGAGGCTCCCAGTTCAGCTAAGCAGTCACAGATGTGACTCAGATTAGATGGATGGACTCAGAATAACAATAACACTATCCAAATTAGCAAATAGGGCCTAAAATTTCTCCCAGAAAACCTGGGGACACAGTCCAGGTCCAGGTTTGTGAGCTCTGCATTCTGCTAAAATTGATCTGGGGATGTGGTTGGGCCCGTGCCACACATGTTGAGAACTCTTGCAGAAATGTGGAAAGAATTCTAGTAACCTAGCAGAACAGCACTCAGAGAAAGCTGTAAAGGCATACTTACTGTTCAGACGTGGAAAACTGCCCATCCCATTCCAGGGAAACGTGTGTGTGTGTGTGTGTGTGTGTGTGTGTGTGTGTGTGTGTGTAAAACAGAAGTGCAACAGCAGACAAGCACAGTGTTTAAAAAGAGGGAAATAAACCTTCTATTGATTTTTTTTTTTCTGGTACCGCGAATCAAACAACTCCGGACCTCGTGCTTGCACCCCTGAGCTATATCCCCAGCCTCTAAACCATCTATTGAAAGAAGACACCCTTGCTGAAAGCAGATTTTAAAAGAGGTATTTATTGTTTATTGTTAGAGTTTATTTGGTTTTGTCTTAAGCTTTGTTACAAGCCTATCTGACTTTTCAAAAGAATACACATATTTAACATTGACCAAAAATTTATCTTTTTAAAATGATTATCAGATAAACAGTTACAGAATAAAAGGAAGACAGATCTAAATGAAAATTTTGAATATCATATCTCCCCAACCAAAGATGAATTGTCAGGGAATTTATGCAATAAATACAACTAGAATTATAATGCATTTGGATTAGAGTAAGTCACACTTTCTTCCTAAGACGTGCAGTATACACTTTAGACATTCAGCAAACATAACCTGCACAGTGGTCATATTTTTTCCATTGTAAAAACAATTCACCCATAACATTGTGCTCTATAGTGTGATGAAATGTAATGAAGGAGAAAAGGGAAGACAAGGTCTACCCCAACTCATCTCTGTCCCTGCTACATATCACTCGTGTTACTGAATTACTTCGCAATAAACATTTTGTCCATTCTTTCTCTGGGCTGTGCATCCATCCTTCACCCTCCATCCCTCCCAGTCCTGCCTCAACAGCTCCTAACAGCTCTACTTCGCATCTTGCTGTATTTTTACCCTCTGCCTATACCTCTTCCTTTCTTGCCACTTTTGCAGTCATTTTCCTCAAGGAACTCTAACAATAAACTCGCTTTTGGATGCTTTCTCATCTTGACTGTCCACTACTAACACAGCAGGGTTGGCCCATTATTACACAAGTTACCACGCGGACTGCCTTTCCTTCTTTGTTTGTCCTGTGTTCTGTGGGCAGCTATGTGGCCTCAGCTGACTTCTTAGAAACTTTTGTATCTACATAAATTTTAACGGACACATGAATGGAAAAATATTCAGTTGAAGTCACTATGAGCATTTGTAAAGAAAAAGAAGTTCATAGACTTCTGGAATTTGCAAATAATGTTTTTGCTCAGCTGTGCCTTTCAAATTTTCAGCAGTATGAAACACTCATGAAAATTGAAGACAACAGTCCATCAGAGAACTGCATTCCACTTTCTGAAGTTGAAAAGAAAATCCACAATTCCAGTTGCAGGGAAAAATACTTATTTTTGTATTTTCTGTAATTTCTTGCTTAGGAAGAAAGAGCCATGCCTCTCATGACACTTTGTGTTGTCATTTCACAGCCTTCAAATTTCTGATTGACTCTCACTGACGTAAGCCTACAGTACCCAAGTGTAAGTACATGACACATAATCAGGCAGATCTTCTGGAAGGACTCTCAGCGGACATCACCACCAAGTTACCTGGAGAAGGCAATTTTGCTTTGTTTCACAATAAGGATCTCAACATTAGCTGAAGCTTTGTTCTCTGGATCTCCTGTCACCTTTGATGGGAGCTGACAGTCTTAGTAAGCTCCAAAACATCTTTCTTGGCTTGATTTTTTTTCTTTAAATTGACAAGCCTTGGTATGGTCATGCATGTGCTCAGGCCTAACTTGTTTTTAATGATGAAGATAAGCTGATAGCATATGTATGTGTTCTCCATTAGGCCAGGGAAATTAAAAGAGAATCTTATCCTCAGTCCTTAGTCATTTAAAAATTAGTTTCCTTATTTTCCTGCCCCAGATGAATTCTGCATTGTTTTAATGAATTCATTCACAGTGTGAGGGCACACAGCATTGAAGAGACCTCAAGCAGTTTCATATTGCAGACACTGACATAGCCTGCTAGAGATCTTCAAAGGCTTTTGTACTTTATTGCTTCATCATTTTTTGAGAAAATTATTTTTAGGCTGTCACACTATACCCCCTTCTTTTTTACACAACAACTAAAAAAAAGAAAAAGGAAGAAGAAAGAGAAGAATTAAAGGCAGAGGAAATTATCTGAATTGTCTGTTAGAAAGATTAAATAATGTGTAACTGATGTAGATTGCTGAAAAATAGATTTGCCTCATTTGTAAAATGACAGAAATTAGTAAAATGAAGCAACTGAATTATGAATAGTTCTCAAATTTTTAAGCACTAGGCACCTATTTTTTAAAGCCCTTGTACAGAAGCTCAATAAACAAAAGAGAGACTACTTTAGCTGAAATATAATTCATTGTTCTACCTTTTGGCAGGTTCCAGGGCACCTCTGTGAACCTCTTAGACTACACACTGGACTAGATGATCTCTGGCATGCATCTCCAAGTCAAATAGTCTAGGATTCCATTCAGTTCAACAAAAATGCAACTGAGCACCTCTAGTATAACTGGCGATACAAAGATAAATGCAGTATAGTTCCTGTCTAAGAAAGCTCACACAATTCTGTGTTTTGAATACAGTGGCCCATTGTACACTCATCGTGTTTCCTTGTTAAAGCCAAAAATAACCTAACAGTCTCTCTCGCTCCCTGAGAATAACACAGACCTCAGTGCCTAGTTACTACTGGTTACTACCACTCAATAAATCCTTACCGATTAAATTTATTGAGTGAATGAGAGCATTTGAGTTAAATAAGTGAGTAATTAAGTAAAATAATGAATAATATACTAACATGACTAGAAATACAGTCCTAGAAAAATATTATATTTAATACAATAGCTTAAAATAAATATCAGTCCTATGAACCATTAAATCAAGTTTCTATGTGGTTAAAAAAAATAATGAATGTCCTTCCTTTTCAGTTCCCTTATAGCAAGCAGTGATCGTATACTTCAAAGGAAACTCTATCTTTTACTTAACTATGGAATAGTACTCCATGAGAGGAAATACCTGATTCCAACTGATGATTAGCCTATGGTTTGAAAAATAGGGAAAGGACTCTTAATGATTCTTAAATGTTAACTGTTTTTGATATCTTTCTTGAGCCTTTTAAAGCCTCTCAACTTCAGCTTATATCCCACAACAAGAAATCCTCTAATATTGACAAAGAAAATAAGCAAATGTCCTGCATATTTTAAGTTAAGCACTTGGGTATTCCTTACTCTTTCCTTCCATAATGAGGCATTTGCACTGCTTTCTTTCCACTGGGATAGTCTCACATAGCAATCTGCCCTAGCACCTAGGATCTGCATTGTGGACCGAAGACCAGCTTGAAAATCAAAGTCCCCGCAGAGCCCCATAGAAAGGACTTGGGAACATTAAATAATATGTTGGTGAAATTTTCAAAACATCATTGTTTACGTTCAGCAAATGCTTCCCCATCCAGATGAACAATACCTGTACACCTTTTTGCCAAGTACTCATCATTTTTTTTGTTCTTTTAGGCCCAAAGACTCATTTTTAATAGAATTCTTCCATTTGGTTCACTCACTTTACAAAGTAAAAATGTAAATGACTTAAATGAAACTAGATAGATACATTTAGAGAAGTAACAAATTTTTATAAATGACTTTTGTTTTTTGAGACAGGGTCTCACTATGCAGTTCAGGATGGCCTTGAGCTCACTTTGTAGCCCAGGCTGGTCTTGAACTTGCAACAGTCCCCTGCCTCGGCCTCCCAAGTACTGGGATTACAGCATGTGCCACCACACCTGGCTTAAATAGTTCTTTTAATACAACTGAATATCCTCTGAGTATAGAAAAGCTACTTATTACAAAGAGCGTTACAAAATGACCACAGAGAGAAAAAAATCACTTTTGCAGCTCTAGCCAATAACATAAGGCAGAGTTAACTCAAATATTGTCATACTTGTACAGATAAATCAATCTGGGAACTTACTTAAAGAATAGCATTTTAAAATAAAAAGAAAACAGGTAATAGAGAATGAGTTGCTCACCCACTTGCTAAAATACAATAGTAATTTACAATGATCTTCCTAAAAGCCATTTGGAGAAAATCTTATTGCTAAAAGAGGATATTTCCACAAAGTCATTTTGATATAGCTTGGTAAAATAGCAAATTTTAAATAATTCATTTTTTAAAAATCTCCAAACGTTACTTAACAGAGACACTAATGATCCTGGTTCATTCTAAACATTTACCCTGATTTAAGGAAGTTTGGGGTTTTCACCTTTCTGATTCTTATAGATATTCAAATACCCTTTATATTAAAAAAAAAGTGTACCAGTCTTCTGGAGCAGAATTGTAGAGATATGATACCTGTCTTTCAATAGAATGCAATTTGAAATTTAATTGAGCATTTTCCCTGAAACTATGAAACTTATCAAGGACAGATTTACTACCCAGTATATCTACCAAAATGAAAAATATCAAAAAAGTATAAAATTTATACAAGAGTTATCTATCCTTTGCATTTTTAAAAAGAAGACAGTAGATTGATTGTTAGTATTAACTGAAAAGTATTTAATGGGAAGGAAAATAATACCTTTGTAACTTGGTAAGAGAAATCAGAGCAGTTAAGATGAAGCCCATTCAAAGCATGTATAGCAATACAGCTTAATCAAAATGCTTTGAAAATATCTCAGGTCATATGTAGATATGAACTCAGAGTGGATCAAAGATCAAAATTTAGGAGCTGAAAGGATAAAACTCTTATGAGAAAACATAGACATAAATCTGCATGACCTTGAGTTTGACTGGCTTCTTAAGTGTTATGACAAAATCACAAAAGAATGAAAGAAAAAAGATAAATACAACTTCATCAAAGTTTAAAACTGCTGTGTTTCAAAACACTCTATCAAGGAGATGAAAAGACAATCTAGAGGATGGAGAAACTACAAACTAGGTATCATATAAAGAATATACAATGATTACTGGTTTCATTATTATTGCATGTCTCTATTTGGGTTCCTGAGAAACCACTTTGAGGCTATCAGTACGTAACACAACAACCATTGTTAATTTCCTACCACTTTGTCTGTAACTCTGTATTGTTTGTATTGTTCTTACGCTATTTTTTAAATGGATGCCTGTTTGTTAATATGTTTTCTTCCTTTATTCTTAAACTAAAAAAGAATATAAAATAACCTTACAACTCAACAATAAGATAACCCAATTAAAGAAACAAAAGATTTCAATGGAAATTTCTTCAAAGAAGATATACAAATGACCCAAAAGGTGAAATTAGTCATTAGTGAAATGCAAATCAAAAACTCAGATACCGCTTCCTATATACTAGGATGTCTATGACCAGAAAGACAGACGATACACTCACTGGCAAGAATGTGAAGGAACTGGAACTCTCATATATTGCTGGTAAGAATGTAAAAGGATGTAGTTTCTTTGAAAAACAGTTTGGCAATTCATCAAGTTTGCCAGGCATGTCGGCGCTCATACGGCAACCAAGGAAACAGCTGCAGAAAAGGCAGGGCCCACCCTGGATCTGCTTTCTGGGTCTAGATCTACCTTCTGAGTTAAACATTAGCTCAGGACCAGGATGCCCAAGCCAAATAAAATGGAAATGGGAAAAGGTAAACAGTTAGCTTATACTAGTGTTCTGCAACCTTTGGCTGACCCCAACCCTAATTACCGTGTCACTGTGTAGGTTTGATGCCCCTGTGGGTTTTGGATGCCTTGACGATTCCTTTGAGGGCTGTAAAAGGTCAAAAACTCTACTGCCTGGTGGGGGAGGGCTGAGTTAAGCCACTCGTTGGCACGCATCATAACTCAGACCAAACTCAATCCCACCTCACACCCTCAACACCAAGCTCCTCAGACTGTGAGCAATTCTCACTGGCTCCTCCCACTCCACAGTGTGTCCTGCTTTTTCTCTTTCAAAGAAATTATTGACCCTGCTGCAACTCTTAGATGTCCTGCTCAATTCATTATATAAGACATCAAGAAGCTGAAGAAGACCCCAATCCAGTAACAGAATCAAATAAAACATAAAGATGAATAATACGGTATATAAAATGAAAAGTTTGAAGATAAAACTTAATAGCAGATTAAACACTGCAAAATAAGAAATCAGTAAGCTTGAGTACATTATCAACAGAAATTTTTCCAAATGATACACAAACAGAAAAATCTCAGCAAAACATGAACAAAGCCTCAGGAACTTGGGGGATGTGATTTGCCATATACAATTGAAATCTCACCACAAACGTATGTCTTGGAGTTGTAGGCAGGAAAATAGTGGAAGAAAAAATGGCCTAAATTTTTTCCATTTAATGAAAACTGAGCTTACAGATGTGGGAAGTTCGAAAAGCCCTGAGCACGATAAATACCCAAGAAAGTACACCACTGCACATCGAAATAAAATTGCTGAAATCTACCAGTCAAGAGCAATCTTTTAAAGCAGCTAAAGAGTAAGATTTACTACTCTTCTGACCTAAAGGGATTCTGAATAAATGAATAAAGATAAGACTGACCATGGATTTCTTGGCAAAACTTTGCAAGACAGAAAACAATGAAAAAAATATCTTTAAAGCACTGAAGAAAAAACAACAACAATAACAAAGACTTCCTTCCCAGAATTTTATTCCCACTGAAAATATTTTTGAAAAAGTGAAGGCAAAACAAAAACATTTTCACAAAGCAAAATTTAAGAGAATTTGCCATCAACAGACTTGCCCTATAAGAAATGTTAAAGGTAGTTGTTTAAGTGCAAGGAAAATCACACCATATGGAACTTATTAAAGCTGAGGAGTAAAAAATGCTATCAGTAATAAAAATGTTTTAAAAAACCCTTTCTCTAGTAATAAAATTGTCCCATATCTCAACTGCAGTAAAGGTTTCATGAGTGTAAACATTTGGTAAAAGTCATCAAACTATAGCCAGAGGCAGCACATACCTGTAATCTCAGAACTCTAGGAGGCTGAGGCAGGAAGATCACAAGTTATAGCCCAGCCTGGGCAACTCAGTGACTTAACAATATTGTGTCTCAAAAGTTAGAAAGGGCTGGAGATAGCTCAGTGTGAAGGCCAGTGGTTGATCCCCAGAACTAGAATAAAAATAAAATGAAAACCACAAAACCGCATCAAATAAAATGATGCTTAGATGTGTATGCATATTCTGTTGTATGTAAATTTTCTTTTTGCTTTTTTTTGTAGTTCAGGCTAGCCCTGAACATTCTATCTGTAAATATTTTTTAAGTCCTGCAGTATTTCTAGTACTTTTACACTTTGATGTGTGATTTTCTTGATTTTTCGAGAAAATGCTGGATCAATAATTTAAACTTTATTCTTCTATACCCAGTCAAATAAACACCAAAGGAGGAAAAAAAAAAAAACTAGATCAGATCAGATTCAAGCCACTATAAATGTGTATTCTTCCCAATCCTAGCCAGTTCCTCAGTGAACTGTGTGAATTCTTTACATATTCTTGGTTATGGCCTCTTCACTTCAAATCACCTTTTTTGTCTTGATTATAGGGGTTGATGTTTGTCGGGATTCTCTCATTCTCAATAGAACAAACTGCCTCGCTGCTGATTTATAAAATAGAAGAAACCTGGCATAAATTCTCCCAACTGCTCCCCCGTTCATAAACTCACCAGTACATTCACAGTGCTTATCCTTTATCTTTTCTGTCAGGACATGAGATGTTCCTACGGTTCGAGATCTCTCCATCTCCCCCTTTGGTCCTGGCCTCCTGCACCTCCAGAGTCACATCCATGTGTTCAAATTATGTTCCCTCCCCAAAACTGAAACCAAAGATGTCTTTCAGCTGACTACTATACTTGTCCCTTCCAAATTTCTCAAAACTAAAAGCAGCCTGTATTTCCTCTGCCATCCCTACCCCACATTCTCCCCTTATCCCTACATCCTCTCATCCAGCTTCCCCAAAATCAGGCCACAAGTAAGGCACCTCTCTTCCCACCAAACCTGTTGGCCATTGCTCATCTTGTTGTGAACCTTTCTGCTGTCTGATGCCGTCGCTCCCCCTCCTGTCGCTCTGGGCAAATGAAGAAGTAGCCCTGGGTATGTCCTCCAGAGGGACCAGGTCAAGTGAAAAAAGAAAACCAGAGGTGGAAAATTGGGGAATATGAACACTTAACAGAACAGATGAAATGGCTGAAGAAACAATGATGAAATTTAGATGAGTAACCAATAGACAAGAGGAAAATCTAGAAGCAGAGGCTCCAGAAGTAACGCCCTCAAGACAGCATGCCAAGCAGACGCCTGGCAGGCGGGACCTGTGCCCTGCCTCACTCCATAACGTGTCCAGCCTGCCGCTTCTCACCTGGGAACGCCCGAGTCAGACAAGAAGATGTCTAAAACCCCTAAAACTTTAAACACTGGTATGTCTCATCATATCAGAGTAACCGGCTCATTCAACACTCATGCTCCAGCCATTACTGGACTTCTGCTTCCTCTTATCTTCCAAATAGGCTACAATGAAACCCAGTGAGGTAGGAGGATTACAAGTTTGAGCCCAGCCTGGGGAACACAAAAACTTAGCACAACTCTTGTCTCAGAATTTTTTTTAAATTCTGTAAAGTCCCTGGGGTTCCATTCCCAGCGTCCAGGAAAATAATCACTCAGTAGCGACAGGAAGTGTCACAGCACCTTACCTCCCATGCTCCAATACCCCAGCCCTTTGAGTATCCCCAGCCAGAGATTCTTATTGCTTTGAGCTGCTAACATCTAAAAGTGGTAGTGTTTTATCCCAATCTCTTTTTTTACACGCACAAGTCAAAGAGATCACATTAGGAGTGGATTTGTTCTCTATACGTATAACTTCAAAAATACCTTGAAATGCTATTAGTATTATGAAAAAAAGTATAGTACATTCTTCAAATTAGGAACTCCAGAACTGGGTGCTTTGCTTTTTCATCCTTTCTTCTCCTTCCTTTTTCCTGAAAGATTTGATCCCAGACTTAAAAATGGAGCCACCACAGCTGGGAAAAAGAAGGTAGTAGTATTGATGACTCCTTTTTATGTAATATTCTAGTCCTCTGTAGTCAGAAAATAACTGAAAATGCTGTTACTTTGGCCTTTGGAGTAAAACTGGTTCTTTACATTTTTTTAAGTGAACTTGTATCTCTAACACCAAAGAACAAATGAGAAGTGTAAAAACAGTACCGCCTGTACCGACTCCCACTACGGTTTTTGTCTTGAAACACTTTTTAAAAGTTCAATATAAACGGCCTGACAATGGCATTCGCAGCTGTGGGAAGGTGATGGGAAGCGGGTTTCTGCCGCCAAGTTTCCTTTGAGTATGCCATAGCCGTCCTTTCTTACTCTGCGGCTACACCCAAGGCAGCAGAGATAGTCCTCAGGAATTGAAAATTCTTTCCTTGCTGCAGATTTACAGTGACAGCCAAGGACAACAGAAATCACTGTGACTCGATGGCAAGATGGGGATGCTTGTTAACTGGAAGATGGCAGTGGGAAGATAAGCTTTCAAAAGAAACAGATCTAACTTGTCAGGAGGGCACACATCTGTATGAGAATTCCTGAAGCAAAGGGTAGAAATACAGTGACTATTGGGCTGATGATAAAAGGCAAGCAAAACAACTGATATTGTCATGGAAGTAAGTTTTATACTAAAATATCAGAGCGAAGAAATACAGGGAGTCTTCTGAACACAGCTAATAACACTGGCACAAAAGCAGGACCCAAAAGCCGAGTGTGGTGGTGCACACCTGTAATCCCAGCACTCAGGAGGCTGAGACAGGACTGTCATGAGTTCAAGGTCAGCCTGGGCTACACAGTGAGTTCAAGGCCAGCCTGGTCTACAAAGCAAGATCCTGTCTCAAAAAACAAACAAATAAAAACAAAAACAAAAACAAAAAAAAAACAAGAAAGAAAAGAAACAGGACCCAGAAGTGGTAGGGGTAGGAATAGGACTGTGGTTTTATCTAAAAGGCTGCTGAAAGTTTCATTCTGGTAAAAGCACGTATCTAGTAAATTCTTGACTTGCTTTGCTAATAGTTTCATCTCTCAGATGGCTGAGGAAGCAGTAAGAGGAACCGCAACTCAACTTAATTATGCAGGGAAAAACTACATGGTGATGTGGTAGGGACAGGAAACTTGTAAGAGGGTTACCTCTGTATTTTGGAGATTTGTAAGACTGGGGGATGGAAAGTCGAGGAAAAGTCAGAAAGATACCCTGGGCCTCAGGAAAACAGATTTCACAGAAACCAGACAGAAATTGTTCACATTTTTTTAGAGGAATGTAGCTCAAGAGAGAAGAGGGAGTGTAAAGGGGGGGGAAAGTTTAAGTATGTGGCAATAATTCCCAATGTAAGGAAGAATTTCTTTTTAAACCTGGAGTTTTTAAAAGGGACAAAACAGTATTTGTTTATTAGATAGGGCGCTCCCAATCACTGGAAACATTAATTCTGCACAGTTGGGTCTGGGGAATGGGGCCAAGGGCTTTGTATATCACACGGGAATTTGGACTATATCCATTTTTAGTTTATTATATATATATCTCCTGGTTCTTTTGGCTATCTGGAAGAGCCTATAGATCTCTTCCCTAATAATTATTTTACATGTTGAGAATTACAAAAGAAAACAACTATAATGAAAGACACTTATCAAGATCTAAAAGTCAAATTTGTGATAGAGTAATACATATGCTTTCATTAGTGCATTAAATAATAAGATCTAGCAGCAGGTCTAATAACGGTTACATTTCTGAGCAGCAGTGAGTGTAAGTGCTATTTAGTGATAACTGAAACAAATTTGATGCAATGTAAAAATATCTCAGTCATAGGTACTGTGAATACTACTGACATTTGCTACCTAAATGTATAATTTAAGGAAACATTACAGCATAGACATTTGTGTAAGTAAAGATGTAAGAATTTTCCATCCAAGCTCACAGATACCCTGAATTCTATCCAGAGTGCCTGAATTCTATTCAAAGAACCATGAGCCTCTCTAGGAGTGACGGCACGGGAAGCTTCAGCAGCTCTCTGTTTCATACATTTAAGACCTCACACCTTGTAGAATTACACGACGGACCCAACGTGATGCTTCAGAGGGTTCTGAAGCTAGTTTGTCTGGGCACAAATCTCAACTTCCATACTAGCTTTGTGAACTAAGCATCAATTATTTCAAATCTCAAATCTCAATTATTTAAAATCTCAACCCTGATTCCCACATATGTAAAATGGGAGTAAAAGTAGTATGAATCTCATTGAGTTTACCTGAAGTTTCAGTGAAACAATTCTTGTGTACAAGAATTAGCCATTACATTAACATAGACAGATTGAGAGTTCAAAGAATGTCTTCAGGGAAACATTCTAGGTCATCTACCTTTAAAAAATAATACATGTTTGTGCATATGCACATGTGTACATGTGTATATAATCTTATACACATATACATATATATACATACACGTATATACTGGGCCTTGTCTTTGTCCTGCAAAGTGGGCCATCCTTTTACCTGTGAAATGGGCCATTTTTGGGGGGGCATCCTCTATTCTATAAACCAAGACCAAAATGGGACTTTCTATAGATTTCACAAATGCCATGGGGTCCCCCAAACACATACATATCCCCAGCTCCACGCTATAGTGTGCCTCTCTCTCTTAAGGGTCTGTATTCTATTTCCTTTGAGTGTGTTCTTTAAATTCCGCCTTCCTGAATCTCTCTATGCCTCTCACTGATGTGTTCTGAAAATTCTTTCTCTGTGATGAAAGTCAGTGGGTGGGTGAGCCAAGGCTCTCCATCTCCACTTTAGGGACTTCTTTGGGCCTTGTCCAGCATCTGTCTTGCCTCTTTTATTTTTGTGAATGATAGAAGAAATGATCCATCCAGATACTCAGTGGATGAGTACGGCATCCATGTCTTTGTTAAAGGAATAACGGATCATCAGGGCATCTTTAAAAAATTATAAATACCTAAGTAACCTTACCACTTTACACCGTCTATCCCCAGCCTGTGCTCAGCTATGCTAAGCCAAATGCAACTGCACAAGCACATAGTATCTCACCTCTCCATACCTTTACTCCTGTCCCTCCGTGTTGCTGAAATCTGTCCTGCCTTTCTTACAATTCTTTTTTGTTGTTCCTACCCATGTAATTTCAAATTCATTAACCTAATCGGAAATACATCTCTGAAGCCATTTTATCTCACTCTGGAAGAATGCCTAAATCCTTCTGTGGGTCCTGTAAGACTTCTTTTGCCAAGCAAAGTTCTGTATTTACTGACCAAGATGGTGTAAGGCACAATACAATACAAATGGTGCTGTTATAGAATTTTAAGGCTTTTTCACCTCAACAAACGTAAGTTTCTTAAAGACCCAGGATTTGATTATGAGATTCCCAAAGACAAACCCAAAGCCTGGTGTGCAGTACAGTTTCCATGGATGGGTAAAAGAATGAGTGGATGGCTCCATGGTTGGGCGGGTAGGCGGATGGGTGGAACGCATTATTATCACTACTGAGATTTCAATCATTTGTACATAAGAATACAGAGATCAAGCCAGCTGATGGCTGACTGAAAATAAATCAAATATTAATTTTTCCTTTCTTCCTCATCAAGATGCCTTCCTAACATGTTGGAACAATTTCCAACTTACTAGATTTTTGTGGGAATCAAATGGGTGTATGTGTTATGTAATGTTTTATGAAATGTAAAGGTCTACGCATAATTAAATAATTAAGCTGTGTAATTTAACAGAGACTTTCTTAAAATGTTTCCCATGACACTGCCTTTCCGGGCAGGCCTTTTGCCCAGAGTGCATATACGGTCAGAGTGTTAAGCCCTTCTCTGGATTAGAAAACCTTAACAGTCCATTGGCCTTATGATGGCACTGAGCCTCGGTTATTCATAGAAGGAGTAAAGATGATTCTAGGTCTCACCTTCATCTTCCCCCTGACAGGGAAGTAGTCTGTGAGTGTAGCTTTGAAGTCAGATTTCCCAGGGTCGAACCTTGAATTAGATTCAAACTCTGAGCAGTTTATTTTCTCTCTAAGCCTTGATTTTTCGGCTGTTTCTATCTCCTCACCTCTCATTTCTCTCTACCCATGTCTCAGCCTCCTTGGCCTCTGCGTCATTTCACAGTTGCTTGGCCTCGTCGTCCTCCCCAGCCTGCTAGCACGAACTGACACACAAAACACTTTTTCCTTCTGAAACATTTGCATCGCTTGGCTTTCTGCGACTCTATTCTTTCCTAATTTTCTACCTACTTCATGGGCCACTCCCTTTCCATTTCCTCTGCTGGATCCTTTCTCCCTACTTAACCTTTAAATCTTGGAGTAACCTGGAATTCAGGCTGCACTCCCCTGTTCTCTTCTGCTCCATTTGTTGCTAGGAAATCTCATTCAGTCCCAAGACTTTAAGTACCAATAAAAAGTCAAAGTGCTAGTAATTCCCAAATTTGTATGTCCAACCCTGACTACTCCCCTGAGAGTTGAACTCATAGAGCCAACTTGGTATCTTTAAACCTGGATGCCTATAAACGGGATTTCTCTCAACCCGGTTCACATCAAAACAAATGAACCAACCAACAAACAACCCCCCTCTTGACGTAACCTAAGTCAGTGATAGTGAACCTTTTAGAGCTTTCAGTGACACAAACAGTACACTGTGTCACATGTGTCACAGGTTTGCCACCACTGACTTAGATGCTCAAGCTAAAACTGTTAAGCTTCCTTCAATTTTTTTTCCCTAGGCTGATGGATTGAATAAATGAATGGTATAGGAGTTGTTATGATCATTAAGTGAAATGAAATACATAACTTGCTTAGCATTCGTTTTGATGCATAAGCATTTAAAAATTAAATAATACCCAGCAAAAGCATTTCTGTCATGAGATATCCTTTTGGCCAAGTGACTTCATAGCAAACATGGAAACTTAAAGGTGTATCTTCAGGATAAATAATTTTTACAGTAAAATATAAGATCATACAGGAAGTGGACAGAAGCACAACAGTGACAAAGTACAGAATTTTGAAGCAATGGTACAGAAGGTTAATTCTAGAGCAAACAGATGTTTGAAGCAAAGGACATGTGGACAGCTTGCTCGGTTGTGGAAGACCAATTTTTCTCAGTTTCTTAAGAGTCTACTCCTTAATTTCCCATCACTGTCTAAATTGCAACTTAATTATTAATCCAATTTGCCAATTACAGTTACAAAAAAGACTTTGCTGATTGTTATGGTTTGTGTCTAGATGCCCCCAAAGCCTATGCAGGCAGGGGGCGGCTTCTAGAGTTTGTGATTGACCCATGGTCCGGTGCTGGGATTATGGGTCTGAGTGCTGCACCCGCCCTGGGGTGGGTAGTCTGCATACAGTACAAGGGAGGGAAAGAGGCTGCTTGCCGCTGCTCCTCCCTTTTGTTCTGGCTGCTTTGTTTTCTGCTGCAATAAACAGTTGCCCTCTGCCATGTGCCACTGTGCCTTGGAGGAGCCACATATGCACTGAAACCTCCACAAACTGTGAGCTAAATAAACCTTTCCTTCCTTCATTTTGGGCATCAGGTATTTTGTGTCAGCAACGAGAAAAAGAATAACCAAGACACTGATCATCCTTGATGAAGAAAAAGGGATGAGAAGGAGAAACACCAACCTTTGATGCCATCAGGCCGAGTATGTCAAACTCCGGGAGGTGGCTTTTAAGTGACCTTTGTAGTATGGTTCGCAAGTGATTTGGTTGTATGTCCAACTAGGCATTGGTGGCCATTGTGACATTGTTCCTAGACCTTCCTCAGCTATCTTTGAAAATACATGTAGCAACGTCGAAGCTGGTGACCAGCAGCCACAGAGGGCCCATTCCAGTAAAAACACATGAGAGGTCTGAGGAGGGAGCCAGGTTCCTTATGAAGTAGGTAAACTCTGTGGCACCGTGGGAAGGAGAGGTTTACAATATAAAAGACAGCAAAGGTTGCCCAGGCAGAAACTGAACCTATGTTTAGCACCAATATATGCATTTTATAATCACTCTATCAAAGCTCAGGAGATAGTGAAGTCCCAAGGACACCATAGCTAAATACCGACAGCCAAATCTCACCCTCTGAAAGCCTCAGCAAAGGTATCCTGCCATGGAGAAACATGTGGGAAACTGGATTCATCAAATGCGACAGTGAACTGCTGGGGGCATCAGGTGAGATGCTAGTGAATCCCATAAATCTAAAAACACCGCAGCCACACAGTGTCCCTAAAAGTTACTAGCAGGTAACATCATATCACTCTGATATATGTGCACCCAAGTTTATAGCAGCACAATTTGTAATAGCTAAAATGTGGAAGCAACCCAAGTGTCCATCCACAGAAGACTGGATTAAAAAACAGTAGCACTTTTATATAATGGAATATTATTCAGCTATAAAGAAAGACAGTTTTGGGGACTTTGTAGGCAAGTGGTCAAAACTGGAGTCCATACTCATAAGTGAAATAAATCAACGGTACATGTGCAGGCAACGTATTGTATCACTGGTGTAAGAACCTGAGGGTGGAAATATAAACTAAGAGACATGAAAGAAATCTGTTCAAAAACAAAGAACAGATGGGATGAGGGAAAGGAGAAAAGAAAGAGACAAAAATGTATGTATGTATATATGAATATACATATATGCAGGAGGGCTAACATGGTTCCACTATTGTATGATATCACTTAAATTTGATCAATCTTGTATGTCTGTATGTGTTATCCTGAACACACACTTCGAAGATATCATTATGCAAAGCAGCAACTATTGGTGGGTTTTTGTTGTTGTTTTTTTTTTTTGGCTTTTGTTTTTTGTTTTTTGTGTTTTTCTGTTGTTGAGAGGATTAATTGTCTGACCAATTTTGCATGTCTGTATCTGGGTTCATATATATATACACTTCGAAGATATCAATAGGTAAAGCAACAACCACTGTTGAGCCCATGTCACCTTGTCTGTAGATCAGTTTTGATTGTACTATTTTTTATGCTAATTTGTGTCTGTGTGT